>JAODKM010000039.1:23704054-23720784 GCA_026780845.1 Petrocephalus sullivani
CCTTTCCTAGCATGCTAGAGGATGTGGGGGGGGATTGGGTGTTGAGGGGGGCGGGAGAGAGGGGGGGGGGGGGGGGGGGGGGGGGAGGGGTACTGGTTCATGCCGTTAGATCTGTGAATGCTTGTTTTAGCTGCAGTCACAGCAAAGGTCCGACAAACTGATGGATATTTCACCTTGACAAGACTGACACTTTTCATTAATTAGCAGATGCATGCATGATCATCTAAAATAAATCTGGATTGCCACTGAAGCTCTGACTCTGTCTGAAAGATACAAAAATATTACATAAGGTATGAAATTTACCTTCTTCTCCTTTGTAAGCTTTAGCAGACAATAAGACGAGGCGAGACGCAGACTGATGGCTGAACAGTAATTTGCCGGAGCGATACCAACCGCTAGCTGTAATCCATACACCCAGAAGCTGAACATATGCACACTTCATTCCTCGCCTGCAAAATTTAAAGAAACAAAAAACGAAAAAAGAAACAAAAATTAAATAAAATGAATGAATAAATTATCATTTTATTCATAATTTAATCAAAATATCGTTATATAGACAATACAAGCCTGAAATAAGTTAATGGAATCCCATGGAAATTCTGAACATTTGAAATGGTTTTGTCATGCATTTAACTCTTTATCATATATGTAAATGACAATGATAAATACACATTGAGAGTGCTGTATATGCAGGGTAGCGTCCTGTTACTCTAATCATATTCCTGACATGCAAATAAAGACTTGTTTTTACATGAGTTTGTGTATATGAATAAGGAAAAACAATTAATTTAAGGGGTTAATTTAAGTATCTGGCTATCATACCTTTTTTTCCCGGTGCTGTTTCCATTTTTTTACACCCCCACCCCCCCCCCATCTCCAACATGCCCACCCTGGAGGGACCTGACGAGCTTCATAGGCTACCTGTAAAGAAGCACATGGATAGGCTTTCTGCTTTCTATGACAAGGACACCAAATAGCATGACTACAAAAAGTAAACAGCAGAGCAGCAGGGAGGCTCATTTGCCATATAACTTTATCTGTAAATTGTCAATATGACGATTGTACTGCGCCCCTGAGTAAGTCCTATAGTGGTGAAGAGGACGAGAGAAAGGAAGGAAAGACATAGCCCTTCCAGCAGCTGTCATACCCCGAGTTAATAATCCATCAAATTGCACAAGTATGTGTGTGGCCTTTTTAATGGCTAGCATTGACACTGTTTGACTTCCTCTCCACCCACAGGCTGTCAACAACGTCTAGAGTATGACATATGTTTTAAAAGGTTTTTCTGCATAAGTCCCACCATTTATAAAATTACTTAAACGTAGGGAAGTAGATTTTTGATTACGTATAGACATTTGCGCACAGAGAAACTCTCTTACGTTTTCCTGTATTTAAGAAACACAATGAACTCATCAGGAGTGGTGTGGTTTTCATGTGGCTTCTCACCTCCAGGGTTGCGTGTTTGGAATTCCTGGCATGGCTCTCTGTGTTGAATTTCTATGTTCTCCGTGTGTTCACCATGGGTTTCCTCTTGCTGCTCTGGTTTCATTCTTTAGTCTTAATGAGTGAGATTTAGATAAGCCTATTTCTTTGTATTGGCCTTTGTGCTTGCCTGTGATGGATCAGTGCCTTACTCTGGCCGTGCTCTGTGCTTCCTAGGGTAGGCTCCAGGCTCTCTATATTCTGTGATGTATAAGCGGATCCTTTTATTCATGACTCGTTACATTACAGCATGAATCAGACTTTAAATCAATTTGAAAGCCGCTGCATTTCTGTTAGCAAATAGCAACACATGAGCAAGCTATGAATTTAGCAGACAGTGAAGAGACCTCCTTCACACCAATTTGCCCAAAGCAGACATATGACAATTAGGGTTAAGCAGTTTTAGAAGTTCACAGCAAACAGACAATGTGGCTCATGAAGACTCAGCTTTTACGTGCTGTAGAATGGCAGACAAGTGAAAGCTACCTGTAGTTTAGTCTTGTTGCTGGGTTCTGTGTTTGATCCCTGAAGTGTCACATTATCCATGTACGCAAAGGATGCAAACTGGCCGGTGGCTGAATCCTCCTACTGCTTATTGCTCGACAACAACGTCTGACACCAACTAGATGCCTTCAGGACTGTGGAAGGAACTCAATGGTTAGCTCTCCTCCACGGACATCGCATTGCTCAGTGAAGTCAAAAACGTGTAAGCAGTACACGTTGGAGAATTTGGTGTCAGGGTTGTTCTTAATTAGCAAAAATGGGGAGCATAACAAATTACATTACTGTCTAAACAGACTTAACTACAGTTGGTTAATTTCAGTCTAATTGGTTATGCATCTCAGTTTTTTATACTGCCCATAATTTCTTTGTAGTTTCATCAGTATTTTAATCTAGTTCATGTGGGTCTCAGTAAAGCAGTAAAAAACTGTTAAAGTCATAGTTGCTGATGTAGAATTGATTCATAATTTGCCTTACAGGGTAGTTTGAGTGGGAAATGCTTAAAATGTTATGAATGGGGAAAAACATGAGGACTTGGGGGCTCTGTAGAAGAGCTGCCGAAAATGAAATGCTTGTCATTTCCTTGTGCTAAGTTAAAGAGTAGCTAGTGCCACTTACTCTCCGCAAGAAAGTCTGAAATATATTTGAAGTAATATTTCTTTGGGACATATAGTGTGCAGTCGACTTTATTTTAGTTCAGGTAAGTTATTCTGGATGTGAACCAAAATTATATTTTACTTTAATTTTCTACATTTTATTTTATTACATAGCTGAAATTACTGCTATTTTTGTTGCTAGTTTAATACCACTTTTTGAAATAACTGCAGCAAAGCAAACACAGACAGAAAATGGTTAATTCCGCTGTTATAGCGTTCAATTTCCAGCTTGTCTGGTCTGTCCAGGCACGCGACAAAAGCAAGCCGGTTAATGGAGGCTCCCGTTGGAAATGGCAGGAATAAAGGCTATTGGCAAGTTCTAATAGAAGTCCAAGGAGACGCCTGCCGCTGTGGTTTCTCAATTTCACATGATTCTAGTTTCAGGTGACATGCATCATGCCCTATTAGCAGAGTCTTCCGACCACAATTTTCTTTGGCAGCTACTGTTGCTCCAGAGTTTCACACTGAATGTGAAGCTTTTCCAAATCCTGCCCCATGTATTTCTGGGCTCCTGGTTTTTATGGATTAGAGGTATTCTGCTCTTTTTAGCATAGAATCCTCCTGTAGATTTAGCACAAACCCTAATATATCACAGACTTAAGGTACATCATTAAGGGATCACATTCTCTTATGCCATTGTGCTGAAATACCGTTAATAAAAACACACCATTCATCTCAAACTAATCTAGCAGACTATGTTTCTGTTAAAAAGCTCACATATTAATGCATACTAATTATTTCAATAATGGAATAATGTGATAACATTTAGGTTAAAAGAATCCTTTGCAGTTCTCATAAATTGATTTCCCTGTGAATGAGGCACTGATTTTCAAATTGCAGGCAACAGTTTTTGTAAGTAGTGTGGATAAGTTTATTTACCTTTATTTACCTGTCACATCTTATGCTTGCCATATATACTTTTAAAGAGCATGACTTAGGCAATGAATAGCATGGTTGTGACAATTCAAGACCATATGCTAAACAGTGAACAGTGAATGAGATGTTTAGTCAATGCAAAAATTCCTTAGCAACCATTTATGAAGCTAAATGGGGGTGAGTTTTATACTCTGGACTGGACCCAATGCACACAGATTCAAGTACAACTTCATTGCGGTGCATATAAAAATAATTTATCCTGGTTAGGGCATCTTGCCAAATCTGTTAATCACTGTAAAAGCGTTTCAGTGTGACTTCATTTCACATTGATTCTTCTTAAAACATGCATGATTTATATATAAATATATGTTACATGTTGCCTTGATTTACTTTAATCTGAAAAAAGAAATAACTATGATAGGTTGATTCCAACTGTGCAGCCTCGATGATTTATTTCATTTCACTTATTTTTTGCTTTCTGAAAATGTGGAAGCATATATCTAGAAAATCCATGTGGAAACAAACTCTTACAGAATAAAAACAATCACAGTATTACGTACCCCATGGATGAATGAAAGAATGAATGAATGAAATCATATTATAAATAATACATGAATAGCAGAAACTAAAAGATGTGTTTAGTGCGAAAGGTTTGTAAAGACTGTTATGCAGAAACCAATGAACGTAAAATTATATAATTAGTTCAGTAATAATGACAGATCTTTATTATCGTTAACATTATTGTCCCTGGTAAAGGAAGTGGCAGTCCTGGCTGTATTCGACACATTTATAAATGGTTCTCTGACATCTAGCAGCAATATATTATTATTTTTATAATCTATTCTATTATTTTATAGTTAATCTGCTGTGAATCCTTTTATACTTTATGCTAGTGGTACTGTAATCTTGTGCATTAAAACATAGATTTCTTTGTGTCAGGAGCATTGAATGAATTCACTTCATAGAACGTGTTCATATATTTTAAATATTTACATTTGTTATGAATGTGTTTGTGCTCCATTTCACGAAGAAACACCATGCCCCCCCCCCAGAAGCTTCCCTTAGTCATGTGACTAGAGTAATATTATTTACTTTCTGAATGCTGTGAGATGTTTGCTGAGAAGGATAATTTGACAGTCAGATAAACCAGCAGACAGACAGATAAACAGTCCAGCCAGGTTTGACAGAACTCTTACTGTCAAATTCACCGGACAAGTCTTCCCACTAATCGTAATAGCCACCAGCTATATTTGAGGAAATGGTCAAATGTCTACCAAATATTGAGCAACATAATTTAAAGCCGCACATTCTAAACAAACAAAACTTGAGGCCAATATGATAGCTCTTCCATGCTATTCAATTCCAAACTATCTTAGTCATCCGGAGGCTAAAGGAGCCCCTATTTTCATTTATTATCATACATTAGGAGGAGCAGAGTCCGTGTTCCTTGCATGAAATGCTTGCCTGGGTCAGACCACCCAGCTGAAAACCCAGGGCTACTGGCCAGGATCACATGGTATGAGTAATGCTGAAAGGGAGGACCTGAGAAGTGTTTTACCACTGTCCTTCTAAAGATGCTTTTTTTTTTCCAATGCCCATAATTATATTTTCAATGGAATACTATTGAACACTGAACTTCTCATTTTGTGTCAAATGGAATGGATAATTTTAGTATACTGTCTAAGTTACATTATAATATTAATTTCTATCCATTTTCCACCCACTCATCCCAGTCAGGGTTACTGGGGGCCTGGAGCCCACGCTAGCACACCCTGGACAGAATGCCAGTCCCTTGGATGGCAGACACACTGTAATTTAGAGATGCCAATTAGCCTAGCAGGAGGAGGCCCGAGTACCGCGTGGAGGCCTACATGCCACGCAACATGCAGACCCTACACACTGGGAGCAGGTGAGATTATGTTTCCAAATTCTAGAAAAATTTAAAATGTGGTCATAACTGCATATCACTTTTCAATACTATATTGTAGATTCGATTTTAAATGTATTATGTGACAATTTATGGAAGTATAATGTTGTTTTTCTTCATTTCTTCTGTATTGTGGGTTAGTGTCTATAGGGGAGAGGGCAATGTCTTTTGTCTTATTTCCCAGATAAGACATTTTTTAGATCTCTAGGAAAATAATACAAAAATATAAATTATTTATGAACATATTCCCAGTTCATGTATAATTGTTTATTTTTTCACATTGCTTTGATGTAACCAACTAAATATATATGATATGATGAATATTTTAAACAAGTTCAATGCAATTTATTGTCTGTGTATATGAAATTCACATTCAAAGTACTAGAAGGGCTTTGCATTACAGAGATGAATTGAAAAATCAACCGTATTACTAAAGTTAATAATTAAAAGTAAACTTTTCCTAACATTTCATTTAAAAATGCTTGTTTTGCATTCCATTTGTGTATATATATATATACACACACAGACACATATATATGTGTGTTTTCAGAGCGTCTAAATTCTAGCCTACAATTCTATACCTACAAATGTATACCATTTGGCAGCAAACAAGAAAGTGAAACGCATAAACAAATCTGGATACTTTATGCCCATTCTATAATTAAGGAAGCTGAACATTCCATGGTTAACATTACGGTCACAAGTTGCCAAGTCAGCATTCAGAATTTTCAGAGGAGGTTTCGGTGGAAGTGAGATCCTGAGCCGCAGAAGAAATTAAACAAGGATGAAAGTACTTCAATAACAGCTAGGGACTAGAGGGCCTTATAATTACGACTTTGGGCAGTTGGTAGCAGTGGCTGTGTAACAAACAGGGTTGTGCTTATGGGAGACCTGCCAGGCCTGTTAGCCGCATGTAGCTTGTACTACTCGATGGAGCTGTACATTTCCAGGGTCAGACACCGTGACAGTCCACAGCTGCCATCTTACACTTCACATGACTGGCATATTCTCCAGGTCAGGTTTAAAGAATGTCACAGTGGCAGTCCCTTGTTACGTCTGTCAGAACACTAGACAAATACTTGGAATTCTTGCATGCAGGTTGTATTTTAAGCAGTGATAAATGTGAATGTGCAAATAAACAACATAAATTTAAATCTTCATAATTTAAATGTGACCAGAGATACTGATAATATGACTGCAAATTGTAACATTTCCTTACTTACATAACTGAGTAGCAGGAGGAGGTGGAGAATTTTTTTTATTTATTTCTGTCTAAGGTTTTTTAAACTAATTTTCACATTTCTTCTCATGATGATCCTGAAAAGAGTTACGATACCGTAACACGCATGAAACCCTGGAACGCAGCAGTCAAGAAGCATTCAAATTGCATTTTTCACAATAATGTATATTTACAATTTCACATGCTCAGTTTTAAGTGTCTTGCCATTTTGAACTTTAGTGAGCTTTAGAGAGAACTTTGTGCAAAAGTAGGAGACATCGACCCTTTTTATTAAGAATTTGTATTACATTTTTTCTTTTATATTATTTAACAGCCTTTATGGAAATGTTACCATTCATAAAAGCAGCACCCTGTCTAAGCTAGTTGTAAAAGGATTTTATATGCTGTAGTATATTGTGTGATGCTCCCAGTCTTGGATTAAAAGATATCCAACTGGCGCTGCACCTGTCGAGACCTAAGAAGCCAGCAGTTGGTAAATCTCTCTGCCATGCCCGTTGGCGCATGCTCTCAGAGCTGTGGGGCACTGCAGGCATGCCATAGAGCCTCATAGCTGGGGATTACTTTACACTGGATCATGGCTTTTGCAGTAACCCTACCTCAGAGACGGAGCAGCGGGGCCCTGGGCGCAGGGGCTTCTGGGGCAGCAGAAAGCGCAGCGCCGCCATCGCCAGCTTCCTGGAATGAGCCCCAACAGCTGAGCTTCCCTCGCCTCCTGACTTGTTTACGCTCTTGCTGGCAAGTGCCTGCAGTGCTCTCTAAGATGTGAGGCGCTGACTCTCTGAAGAGCCTCGCAGCTCGGAAACAAGTAGTTCTCTCACTGCCGGCACTGTTTGATTCTTTCTTTCTCACATGTAGTTCAACCTTTACGTTCTCAAGGTAACCGCGCTATTTCAGATACAGTTGTAAGCACCACCTTGTTAAAGATAATATTTGGATATGCATGGCTGAAGCTTTCAGCATGTTATTTTTATGCTCTGTTTTCCCAGAATATTAAATATAGCATGGGCATTATTCCAAATGTAATACATATAATGATGTTACAGGAAGAAAGGCAGGATGCCACATGAATTGAATATCAATTTATTCAGCTCATGCCTGAATTGATACACTATGTCGTGTCCTGCAGTGATATGTCTTATATGTTATATTAGTCAATCAATGACATACTCCGAAAGCATAATCTGGATGATAATGTATTATTGATTTTATTGCTAAAGGCATGATACCAAATGTATGTTAAGAGACAGTTAAGTTGTGCCACATTTTAGTGGAAACCAAATATGACGCATTAAATTAAAATACATTCTATTCTCTATCACACACAAAGTCATATTAACTGAAACATACATTATTGATCATGTCAAAATTTCATTTAAGCATTGACATTGACCATACATGCAATCAGCTAGGTTCCCAAGAAAGTTGGATCAATATTAAATTTCCATGCTTTCATGGTGTTAGATAACTGTGTGTGTGTGTGTGTGTGTGTGTGTGTGTGCTGTGCGTGTGTGTTTGTGCGTGTGTGTGCTGTGCATTTGTTTGTGTGTGAGTGTGTGTGTGTGTGTGTGTGTGATGTCATCTGCTCATCACCGGAATTTATGAATATATGGTTGGGTTTACAGAGATCAGGAATGGCAATGAGGTGTTATAGTATCTTAAAGCAAATGAAAATGCATCTAAAGTTAGCTATGGCACAATTTCATGCAGAACTTTGTAACATATGTGGTGCAACTGCTCCTTAAAATTTGTTTAGCTTTTATGCTACTTATTTCTGAAGGGAACCTAGGCTTTGGCTACTCACTAGTTGTGATGTGTGAAATAACTTATTCTAGTTCATTTTTTATTCAGTATGTTTATTACATCTGTTTAAACAGTATAGCATTTCTCATGTGTTTTGATTCTCTCCTTTTTCTTAAACAAGTCATCATGGCAATCGGAATTGTTTCAGGGGTAAGGTTTGCCAGTTTTTTCTGTGATAAAAGTTAACATTGACTATACTATGGGCCATGTTCTGGTCAGAAGTGAATATCTGACAAAAATCCATCCATCCATCTTCCAACCCGCTCATCCTAACAGGGTCGCGGGTCTGACAAAAATATTTAAATATCATTATTTATTTATTTATTTATTTTTAAAGTTCTCTTGCTAATGTTGGAACACTTATGTTTTATGCAGTGCATTTTATGCGATTTTTAAAATGACTTTTTTAATGTACCTGGAAGCCTGCAAGGCAGATCTAAACCTGAAATATTATTAATTAGCTGCCCGTGGTTATTTACATGTTGGAAATGATGCGATGCATTCATATTTCATAGAAAGTTCTTTTCCCGTTTTTACCATTGTTCTCCCAGCCCTTCCTGAGTACCCTAGCTGCGGCTTATGAAATACCTGTTCCTGGTAAGACATCCATCAGACACCCAGCAGCTCATCCTGTGTGAAGGAGACTTAGACAGCTTCTTGTTACACCCAGCTTACAGATGCTGGATCAGCATCAATGGATCATTTTCTTCTGTCTCATTTCAGCTTAATCATATGTTTTTGATACATGTTTTAAGATTGAGGTTATTAATAATGGCATGCTTAATATATATATATTATAATTATATCTCAAATTCTATAATTTAATATTCAAAGTCTTAATGACAACATCCTTGAATTGTTCAAAAACCACTGAAAAGCCTTAGTGAATATAGTGGAATTAGTTTGTTTATATGTTGTTGTATATATTATATGCATTGTTAGGGGAGTCAAGTGAGTTTTGATAGAGAGAGAACCCTCATCATTTTCTCAAAATGTGACAGTGCACACTGTATGTGACTGCCAGGAAAACACTCACTCTTTACAGTTTTAAATTCTGTGCCATTCCTGTGTTTTGGTCTGATACTTCCTTGCCATGGTAACCACATTATTTTTTTCATTTTTGGATTAAAGTGATTCTCAATATACAGTGCTTAAAGTAAAAAAAAAGTATTTCCTTCTCTATGAAGGGGGATAGACAGAATAAAATAAATCTACAGGAATCATAATTTATTTTATACCTATAAGTAAATGCATTTCACAGAAATTAAGTAGCATATAGACAAACCTTTGAGAACATAATTGTTTTCTTTAGAGATAAAAGTAGACTAAACTGAGATGAGTATATGCCTGGAAGATCACTTTAGTTCATTTTCTCTTATTTTACTGTAGTTTGGGCTCACTGGCAGTTTCATAATGAAAGTCCAAGATTCTTCGCTCATGAATAACATTTATGGCATATTAACAGTGGACAAGTATTCATATGTATAAGGTAGCACTATAAATCCAAAATGACTTATTGAAATAACTGCCACCTACACTGCTGTTTGGACCTAGAGTGACCGTAAGGCAGTCATCCAAGTGCAATAAAAAAACTTAACTGAACTTAAAGCAGGACTAGAGCTTCTGGGTATGCAATACAGGGGATTTTGCTTTTACAATTACCTTGAGTATTATGAGTCACAGAAAGGGTAAGCTGGAGGTTAGTAACCCAAGGTCCCGGTAGGCCTTCCCAATTCAGTCATCAGCAAAGTATGACCTGGACCATTTGAGTACAACAACCATTGCTGGGTATGGGAGGTACAGGGTGCAAGCTGACGACACAGGCCTCAGATAGAGTGATTCCCTGGTCATCAGTGATGGCACAGGGCGAAGAAAACCTTGACTGTCCCACACATTTTCTGCAGTCTCCCAAACTGGTGCCAATCAGACAAACGGTAAAGTTAATGAAATATTAGGATGTCATTCTGTTTATCCTGGGTTTCACTTGGAAGCATTATTCCTATATATTTTGCTATACAATATTCAGTGTTCATCGTTACAAAACAACTACATAAATAAAAAAAAATGTTTAGTTGAAATTCCCTACGCAGAGTAATTGGACTATAGAACCATTCTAATTCTGTGTATTCTGTTATAAGTTATGTGTATTTTTATTTTGAATGTCTCTGCCAAGTTAATATTAAACTTTGAAATTCACATGAAGGTTTTAGGATCAGAAAAAAAATCCAGAAGCAGTCTTGTTATTTGTACCATATAATTATTTATCTTATAGAGTAGTTAATTCCTAAACAATATGGGGTCCTTTAACACGAGTCTTGAAGCCACTGCAATTCATTAGGAATGCTCTGGCAACAAACCACAAAGTATAGTCTTAAAAACAGCTCTGAATTGCAGGCTAATGATCCAGCTTAGTTTTCCTCCGCATTCTCATTGTGCTAGGCCATCACCACAGTAATAATAATGAATTACAATATGATGTCCTCAATTAATACATACACATGCCCAGACAAGCCTCTACCTATGCTAAAATATGTTAATATAAAACATGTATAGCCGGCATCATACAATATTGCTTTATTTTTAAAGCAGTGCATATAGAAAGAAAAAAAATCTGGTTAAAAAATACTTGGTAATACATAAAATGTGGCTAGATAAAAATGCATACATATGTAATTAGATTAGTCTGTGCTCATTATTTTGGCATTATTATTTGTGTAGAAATGACTGTTATCCAAAGTGACTTAAATATTTGTATTCATAGCTGTGTTTTATACAGCACACACAGAAAATGTATAATTGTACTAGGCAAATAGTTTTACAGAAATTAATCATTGTATGAAAATAATTGAAGTCGTCCACATACTTAGCATGAAGTTCTATCAAATGGTTAATAACCAGAAAGACTGTTTAATGAATCAACCTGGCCTAGTTTTTCAGTATGCAGAGTAAATATGCAATTCTGTTGTAGCACATAATAAATGCGCATCTTCAGCCCCACCAACCTCTAAATGTTCCTTTCATCTATATGAAGTTGCTATTCTGTTTCAAATGCATTGGTCTAATATGCATCCATATCCTTCTGTAATCATTGCTTTGAAGGGTATTTTAAGATAAACACCTTCTACCCCATACATTACAAGTCAATGTCACTTTGCAACATATAATGTAACGTTCAAAAACGAAAATAAGAGGGAAATATATGCATGACCAGAAGAAATTCCTTGTGCATGCTTGTCCCTGGTAAAATAAAGCTGATTCTGCTGAAGCAATTACAACTGTGTTAACATACATTTTTACAGAAATAGGAGGCATAATCCCCATACTGAAATATCTGAAACTGTCGGAACAGCTGAAAAGAACCAAGCGCTCCCAGAATAAGAAATCGGGTACAGGTTCTCACTATTTTAAAAGTAAATGACAAATACATCAAGGAGACTGTAATAGAAAATAGCAAGGACACGGCTCCTTTCTACTTAATGATGGGAAATAGAAAGGACTTTGCTTCCATTGTGTAAAGGGAAGGTGGAGTTTTAGAAAAAGCAAACTACCCATGGGCCATAGCACTGCTATCTATCTATCAATCTATCTATCTATCTGTACATCTTGTATATTGACCACAAATACTGTATATTGTCTCTCTACGAGAAAGAGGAAGACGTTTTTGTTGGACTGCTTAGCGTAAGTTTGTCAACTTTTATTCTAGATGTTCATATACATACTCAGTCAGAATTTCTGGTGATACTTCAGGCCTTTTTTCAGATTTTGGTCTGAGTCTCCATCTCACCGTCTCTTTTTTTCTGCTGTTAATCAGGGTTTACCATCTGCCTTTCTTTAACTTATATTTAGCAAATACAAGAAAAAATGTTGCTGAAGTTGTCTGGTGAGTGTAGTTTAAAAAAAAAAACATTTAATCCATTCTATGGATTCTTAATGAAAATAAGCATTGCTTCATCAAAGACCCTGCATGCCATAAAAACCACTTTGATTTCATACATGTTTACACTTCACTTTCACACAGATATGATTTTAAAATTAGAATTTAGGGATAAGTATGTACCAGCATGCACAATCTTTTATCGCTTTTTCTATGTGCCAATTTTTACTTCATAAATAAGTCATGAATAAAACATTAAATGAAAAAATGAAGAACTGTGGTATGCAACCAGCTGGAATTTAAATATTAAAAGTACACAAAATGCAATCAGATCACTGCGAGTTGCCACTTAATTATAAACATATGAAATCTTCAGTGAAATCATATTATTACATGAGCAAATATGGTGATGAAGAGAAGGAAGAGAATCAGGATATAACCAAGAATATATCCTGTATATTTAAAGTTAAATATGCCAGAAAGTTGGGATCTGCTAATCTTTTTTTACCCCCAGCATTCTGTAACTTGTTTTGTGACTTCTGCAACATGCTGAAAATGTTCATTTTGGTGTTAAATATCTGTGAGGACACAGAAACATTTAGCCATTTACGCATACATTGACAAAAGTCACCACAATCAATTTTGCTGGACTTGTTTATATAAATAGTGTTTGTGGTAAGCCATAATTCTTAACGAAATTTTAGCCAAAATGTGAAAATATTATATAATCTCCTTAATTAATAATCTCCTATAATTTATAATTAAAAAGGTCATTGTGGATACATTTCATGTTACTCAAACACATGCACAAAACAGAAGAAGCAAGGGTGAAAGAAAATGACTCAGAGGGGCTTTAAGAAAAAATACCTCTTTTCTCTTCTAGATGCCTCCTTGCATATGAACGTGAAGTTGTGTAAGTAAATAAATCCAACTATACTGCTGCCGGCCTATTATTAGAATCGCCATTGATACTAACAATATACTGTAATACAATATTAAGATAAACATCATGTTGCCATGTAACTAACGAATAGCTACCGTTTTAAGGATCAAAACATTTACTCTAACCTCAGTAATTGCTATCTAATATAAATGAAAAATAACCTATAACAATAACCTTTCTAAGAACCTAACAAAGAATAACATATGTAAACGTTTAGAACTAAGTATGCAGAAGATCATGCCCTTGTATTAGACAAATGTTTAATAAACAACTATTAAGCAAGCTAGCAACTTGAATAATTGAATAATTTCTGAACATATTGAGATGGCTCGATTTAACATGGCGTGATTTTACTGTGTTCAGTGCAGTTAACAGTAGTAGATTTATTGTCAGCTAACAAACATTTAGTTTGTATGTCTTTTTTTAATAACATTACAACTGAGTTGGAAAGGGCAAATAAATAAATTTGTCAATATTTTTTTATCCCTCCAAACCCTTAATCCAGCCCTTCTATGACCACCAAGGATTTGCAGATTGCAGGCTTTTTACCAAGTTCATTTCCTATTTACCGCTTTTACACACATAAATGAACCATTTAAAATAATAAATCATTAAATATAAGCACATAACACAGAGAAAATATGCTGCTTCTTTCCTCATTTCCTTCTTCTGTCTAACTGTTATACAGTTCCCTGTGGGTTGAAGCATTTAACAGTGCAAGATGCTCTTAAAACCCCTCTGATCCTCTTAGAAGACACAAAAACCTTTAGAAGAGAAGCGTGCATGTCTAATTTAAAAATTTATCTTTTTATGACAATTATGCATTACATGTGAAAGGACATGCTCCAGTTTGAAAAGCTGACTTTCAAAAAGAAGTTCTGCTTCTGCTAGCTGAATGGGACCTCACTCTCTGCCCGTTCCGCCGCTCGCTATCTGACATGTGCATCTTGCTCTCTCCAGCTACCTCATCAAGTGCAATTGGACAGCTGCCTAGAGCTAGCCAATGAGAACTCTTCAGCAAGCCGTACAGATGGGAATGCTATTGCATCCTGATCTCCATACTAAAGGCTGCTTTTTATGTTCAAGTGATGTAGACTGCATAGACATTAACAATAATTAGCAGTTTTTAATATATATTCTGTATATATGCATTGTCTGTTTCTATAGATGCAGTCATGAGGAGTACATGATCAGCTAAAAATAAATCAATTATTTCAGGTAAACATGGCAGTGTGCTAACAAAAGAGAAATGTCCTATGTAGTAGTTCAGCTGCACATAAGATCGATAATGATGTTTTTACAAAATAGTTTTCAGATTTTATATCCTTTGAAGATTTTCCATTGAGTACTTCATTAATGAATAATCTGATAAACCTAATGAACTATTTTCAGCTAGACACTTCTTGATCAAAAGGTGCGTGCCGTAGCTTTACACTAAAGAGTCAAATGAAACAGGATGCTGGTAATCAAGCACTTTGACCTTGTTGTCATAGAATCCAGTTGTTCATTGTGGAGGCATGCATCCAATTTCCAACTGCTACCAATTCACATAACCACATATTTAGGAAGAAACTGTATTATGCAGATGTGGGGACATTTGAACACCACCCACAAGAATAGGGGCAGGCTTTGAACCACCAACCTTGGACATGTGAAGAAATTAGGTCACCATACAAAGATGCACAGCACATATTCATGAAAACTATGATTTATCCCAAGTAAACCAATGCGAAGCATTGCATACAGTATTGCATACAATAAATCATAAATAATTCATCCATCTATTTTCTATGCCCACTATACAGGCTTGCGAGGATTCATAGCCTATCCTGAAGCTACGGGCACAAAGCAGGGAATAACTCAGAACAAGGCACCAATCTATTGCAGGGCACACAGGCATACATCATTAGGCAGCGCCACCTTACCTTTGCATGTACCTGGACTGTGGGGTGAAACCAAAGAAAAGGCCACAATGATATGGGGAGAACACGCAAACAGAACACGGGTAGACAGACAGAGACTCAAACCGAGCTCCCAGAGGTGAGAAGCAACACTGCTTTGGTTCTTTTCCTGCGGATGCACCAAAAAACGTTTCCCCAGATAAATACAACGAAAAGGGGGTCTACTAATAGTGAAGCAACGGGTGATTTGTACTCTTACTTCACCAACGCCCATCCAGTCCCCTCAAATCAACCTGTAAAAATTTGTCAGCAAAGGAGCCTCGTCCTCAGAGAACCAGCGACACAAGGGCAAGAAAAGGGGTTTGTAAGAACCACACAGCTCATACTAGAGAAAAAGCACAGCTTTTTAGAGACTACAGTCATCTCCTCACCTTCACAAGGGTTAAGATCCCCGCAAATTTGAAAATTCACAAATATAATTTGGGCCCATTATTAAAAATACAAAATCGATGGTACTAAATAGTTAAAAAGTTATTTCAAGAAACGTGCAATTCCACGGTCACAAAGACAGCTAACATGTGAGTGAGGCTGGGTGCTGAGATAAAGATGCAGTGCGCACATAGCACAGACATTTATATATGATTTACGTGATCCAAATAATTTTCAGTATTGTTTATTTATTTTTGGCTTACTGGTCATCTGTGAGTTTGTGCAATCTGTCAGCAAGCTCCAAAAATATTTTCATTTCATGTCCAACTCACAAATAACCAAAACCCCAAATGTCAAATTCATGAATCTGGAGGGTTTAAGGTTCCATAGCTGGGAAGACAATTAAAGTAATTTGGCCCACAAATATACTTAAGTATAATTCAAGTCAATTACAAATTACGACACATTAGGACATGCATCTCATACAATAATCCTCAATACAGTTATCTTGTCCTTTAATGTATTCATGTGTACCCCAGAAGGATGGATGGATGGATTTATTTTATATGTCAATTAAATGTATAATGTATGTATACAGGAAGAATAAACTTTAAACCAGTCCCAATTGACCAAGATGATCCAGAAATGTGTGTGGATACACCTGTTATTTTGCTGAGGTAAACCTGTAATTCTGACGCTATGGGGACCACCTTTTTGGTCCTGGGTAGGGCCACACATGTATATCAAATCCTGAAAAAATTTGACTAGTGAGGTAAATTTTTCGGTCCTCACAACTTCAACCTTTATTTTATAGAAAATATGTGAATGCAATAAAAAGAATTAAAATGCCAAAAGGCTTGTTTAATTTGATTTAAAGGTAAGGTTTGGGCTGGGTAGGAGTTAAGGGTATCGGGAATGGGATTATGGTTTTTCCCATAGAAAAGAATGGACGATACTCACTAAGATAGGAATACAAACATGTGTGTATGCGTGTGTGAGAGACAGTTTATTTTACGTCAGACAAAGCTGTTACACTCAGCCCCGCCCTTCGTGCCTCGTTCCCTGTTTTGCCCTCTAGCGGGGCTTAATTGGCCCCTCCTG
>JAODKM010000039.1:23729387-23748516 GCA_026780845.1 Petrocephalus sullivani
AACGCAAACCGAGCCGAACTGAGCCAAACCGTACTGAACCGTGTCGTACCGTACTATGCAGTGGAAAAGCGCCATAATTAGTAACCTGATTCGGGAGTTACAGTGAAAACCCATAACGGCCCTTTCTGGATAAGATTGGCATAATGGCATAATGAATCACAACCTTCCTGTGGGTCGGTCTGGAAGAGCTACCCTAATGTCAGCTCCATGCGAGAAACACATTGGCGGTGTGGCCAATTACCATATACGTTATAAAAATCAGTTTTCAACTGCTACATATAGATTGAACATTTAACATTTACGTTGATATGCAACATTTACATTTAAGACTTATATGTACACAAGTTATTTCTCTTGAAAAAGTTATAGCATGAATTTACATCACTATCTCTCTAAATGTTTGAAAAAGTGACACTTGAAAATTGTTGTGCATTTTTTTTTCTATGTTTGCTAATGCTAATTGTGGAAAATTGAACAGGATTGCAGGACGTACAACATTTTACAAATGGCACCCCTTACTTTTGATCTTGAATATGAATTAAAAAAGTTTAGAATGAAAAAAGAAGAAAAAATATATATATAACAGCAAGGAGACCACAACTTCTTCAGTTGACTGTTAACTTTAATTATTTCATTATTTTTATTTACATCAAAATGAGTCTCCATTGCCGCATTACACAATGAATGACACAGCTTCAAACATCTGAGACGAGATGAAATTGCCTGGCTGTTGCAGTGCTCATCATCCAAAACAATGCGAGTCGCTAAGTCAGCGCCCTTCAGAGGTTGGTGCCCTACATCTGTCCCAGCACGGCAAAGGGCATGAGTACTTTCAGGAGTGAGAGGATGAAAATTTCCTTTTGTCTCAGGTGGTGTACAAAAATGGAATCAGCTGGTCAAGTAGGTGCCCTTTTTTTAACTGACCGGGCCTGGGTTTGAGTACGGATCAGAAATTGCAGTGATGAACCTCTGAAGGCATATTGTGCCTTGAGGTGGATGGACTATAGCAGACACATTAAGCAGACCACATTTGGTTCAACTCGTACCAAGAACAAGACACTGAATCTACAGCGATCACAGGCTGACTGTACAGGCCGGACAGTTGAGGACAGAGTAAAACGTTGCCTCATCTGATGAATTCTAATTTCTGCTTCAACAGTTCAGACTGGTGGTTGTTGTGCAATGATGTTTTCTTGGCAGACATTGGGCCCTCTAATATAAATCAATCATTGTTGCATCAGATTTGTTGCTGGCCATTGGCAATACTTTCTGGCCACAATTAACCCACCTGCTAATGGTTACTCCCAGAAATACAATGCACCATGCCACAAAGCACAAGTCATCCCAAATTTGTTCCATGAACATCACAACCAAGTTCACAATGCACCATGCCACAAAGCACAAGTCATCCCAAATTTGTTCCATGAACATCACAACCAAGTTCAATGTCTTCCCAGTCACCAGCACCTTTGGGAGGTAGTGGAGCTGGAGGCTAGCAGCATATACGTGCAGCAAACACATCTGCAACAATTATGTGGTGAAATCATGTCAATGTGGACCAGAATCTCTATGGAATGTAAGGAGCCTATGCAATGATTTTGAGTACATTTTACAAAGATTTCAGGCTGTCTTTAAAGTGCTCATCCAGAGGGTCCTACACAGTATTATAATGGTGGCTGGTAAGTATATATTTTTCCATTGTTTTTGAAATTGGTAGGTAAGAACCTGGGTCGGTTGTGTGCCATTTTCTCTTAATCTGACAAATAATGCCTCTTGGGTTATTTCAGGTCATCTCGCAAGGGCTCGCTATCTGTAGAAGCAATTTAAATGTCCACTCCTCTGTCCTCTGGTTCTCAAAAGTGCCCCAAAATGTACTGGATTGCAGCTGAAGGCTATGGATGCACCTCTATTTTCACCTCTAGTGTACATCTATTTCCATCCTTTCCAATTGGAGCTTCTAAGATCCCCACAGTTAAAAAGTAATAAATGTGATTCTGAATATAAGTATGCTCCTTCTGCTCCACGTGACCAAGGAAATTCTTGGCTCACTATATCTTAGCTTCACAGGGATAAGCTAACGACTCATGGGACTTCTACTCCAGTACCCTTTTCCATGCACCACTTACATTTGCCTTAGGCACAGCACCCAATAACCTACCTGTTGGTTATTCCCTTCATAGGTAATGTTCATAGATAATCCTAGGAAAAGCCACTGTCCCTCTAATTGTCTCTTTTTTGTGGATGTATGTATGTATATACAGTATATATATATAGAGAGAGAGAGAGAGAGAGAGAATGGTGTATATATATATATATATATGTACTGTTTATACATACATACATCCACACATACATTAGGTATTCAAAAGAAAGCTATTGATCTGAGGTAGTGCACTTTTGCTCAGAACAGTTTGCGTCACAACATATGCAAATTATACAAACATATGCAAAAAAAGAAAGAGTGACACAAAAAAAAATAGTAAGAGTTTCTTCTGTCCTCCAAAAGGTTACTGATATCTGTTTGGATGTCTAGATGAGCACTGCTTCAGTCCCCAAACCTCTTTTCAGGGACACCCCAGCCATTCCATGTAGTTATTAAATTTCACCACCACCTCACTTAATTAATACATTTAATTAGTTAAAAATGTTTATGAAATATTGATTAGCTAGTGGTTGAGTTAAAAAGACATGGGTATATTGGATGGTCGCTGCAAATACTGGGGTGATTTTAGCAGACGTTTTGAAATGGCTACGCTGACACACTATGATAGGCATAATACCATAGTTGCCATAACATGAAGATCATTTACACATCATTTTCTTTGGCTGCCTTTGCACAGGACTATATGTATACATATATACACACACAGATATATATATACATATATATATATATATACACACTCACACACATATTTATAAATATACACACACATATTAAGCATTCTTAAACAGGCATTAAGCATCACCCATTTGATGTCTAAAAGTGTGATGGTGATGGACTTTCATTAAAGGGAGTATAATTCTGTTCATGATGTTCAGCCAGGTCAAAATTTAAAATGGTATTAATGGTAATAAACTTAAACCGGTGTTCTTCCTCTCAGGGATTAATTTCCACATTTTAATACCCGCTAACCAGATCAAGGATGGTCTACCAGGAGAACTGTTGCAGGCTTCTCCATTACTCTGTCATTTTAGGATGGACAGAAATATTTTTGTGCAATCGCTTTTAGATTCAGTAGCCTAAATAGACCCTCTATGCTTCCTGACAGAAACCTCCAGAAGCCATTCACTAGAATGTTCTTTGGCAGACATTGCATCTAGCATAGAAAGGGTGACTTAAGTAAACTCCAGGGTAATCCATATCATACTAGGCTTCTACGGGGCTAATGACAATTATCTAGTAGGGAGACTCAGAGAGGCAACTTAATTAATTAAGACTGTGCAGTCAGATGAACAAATGTCCTCCTTGTGCCCGCAATACAATGTGATCGCCATGGCCACCTGCTGGTCTTTCCTGCTTCCCATTTATGGTGTAAAAATCAGTGCACAATTAGTTAGTTTCTGAATTAGTTTCTGAAATGCCTGCCCCATATGCGACAGGTGCACCTTAAAATGTAGAGGGTACTCTGTCACTGTGTGATACTGCTTTATTGCAGCTGGGCGGATTTTCCATTTTCATTTAACATTTACCCTGTTTCCCACTGCAGGGTCAATGTGATCCTATCTCAGAAAGCACAGTGCATGAGGCAGAGGATACCCTGCTTGGGATGCTAGTTCATCACAGTGTGCTCAATCACACAGAAGTGCAATTTAGAAACACCAATTCACCTAAGATGCAGGTCTATGTAGTGCAGAAGGAAAATGCCAGAGGGTCATCCATGCAGATGCAGGGAAAGCATTCTAGCAGCTGAGAGCCCAGGTATGAATCACAGTGCTATTCAGTGTGCCACAACACCTCCCACATATTGTTTAATGATACTAAAATATAGGGCATCTTAGGCTTAGCCTGTTGCTAGGCCAACCATTAAAAGACCATTAACCCTGCCCTGAAAATATGGACACTTCGGAAGTGTGCATTTGCAATGGGAACACAACACTTCAGCTGATGAAAAATGCAGGTAAGGCATTGTGGATTGAGGAGCTTACAATTTTATCAGGAATATATTACGCGGGCACCAGAACTCTGCAATGGATAAGCAGTATAGAAGGTGGATGGAATGACACAGCTGTTTATTCAAGTTTTAATCATTAACTGTCTGGCTTCAAATGTATTGGAGATACAAGTTAAAATTATCAGATTTTTCTAAATTCACAAGGAAGAATAACAATAATTTGAACAACATTATTGCTACCAGGTTAACCCCCATGTTCACTCCTGAGAATACTAATGCTAGTTGGACACTTTATCTCACAACAGGCATGTCTGACAATTTTATGACAAGCATAAGTCAAAATGAGATTATACATGAGTAGTATACAGTTTATGTGCTATAATGATGCACTTATTTTTCCGAAAGAGTCACAGAATGCCAACGCACATTCCGTTATAATTTCCTTATCAAAATGAAACTACAGTGTTTTTCTATTGAAACATGCCAAAGGAAAATTTCACATAGATAATATATTTATATCTATTGTTTTCATTTTTTTGCTTCTTAGAGCCCACTAGGACCCCCAGTTAAATTGTCTTTGGAATTGGAATTGGAATATCAAGGTCGGAATGGTAAATCACATGTACAATTGTTTTAAGTGAACAGTTTTCTTTTTCACCTGTCATCTCTGTACTATAATTTAGCTTATGAAGTGCAGCTTTTATTTAGCTGAATAATGGAGGTACATAACCTTAACCCACTAACCCACTGCTTAAGGAGATACTACATTCCTCACAGAGCCCCTAAGGAATATAAGAAGTCTACTCACACTCCTTTCTCTCATACAGAAAAAAACAAAAGAGAGAAACCAAAACAGTCTGGAGCCTTACTTTAATTGCCCAATGATGTGTTCGCCATTACAAGCATTGCACCTACCTCGTCACCCTACAATATTTATAGGAATATCTTGTCCACCAGCTATGCAAAAAAACAGCAGACAGTTCATACCAAACAAAGACAAAGAGCAAAGATTACATCCTTTACTGCAGAGGATAAAGTGCTTCCAGTGTAATGGTGCTTTTTTTTCTCACACACAACTCCAGCTGCAATCCTAACTATTATTTCCACAGTTATATATGCACATTATATATGTATGTATGTATGTATGTAAATGTGTGTGTGTATGTACATGTTTTGCTAAACTTATGAGGTCATTTTTTTCAGTCCTCACTATCTCAGACTTAATTTTATAAAAATCGCTGAATGCAATCAAAAAAGCAAAAAGATCAAAATTCCATTTTGTTTGGTTACATATGGTTAAGGTTAGGACTGGGTAAGGATAATGGTGTTGTGATTGGGATTAGGGTTTTTCCCATAGATATGAATGAACGATCCATACATACATGTGTTTGTATGTGTGTGTATGTGTGTATTATTAGGCAATTTGTTTCTCTAGAGAAGCACTTGGAATTCCACGGTGTACTAAACGTAACTAGACAGAATTCATTTTGGTAATTCAGGTAGTTTCAAAGCAAGGCACTGATTGGCCACAGTTAGCACAGTTACCGATAACCCCTTAGCCAGTAGTAAGTATCAGTCCCCCATGTAACTATTGCTGAGATTTTGGCTTTAATCTGTACACATGGAAGAACAATCAGCACTGGACCTTATGGTCAGGTTAGCGTTGCTTTTCCACCCTTTTCTCTTTCTCTCTCATTATCACTCACAGTTGAGTATTTCTCTCTGCTTTCACACAAACTCCTACATCCTCTGTGAGGAATCTGTGAGCTAAGTGTTGCATTTATGTTTGTGCCTTGTTATTTCAGCACATAACAGAGAACCTGAACAGTCCTTACCTAGGTGCAGAAAATGGTAGAACTATATTCTCTTTATTATTATTATTATTATTATTATTATTTACAGTGCAAAATACTTGCAAAAGTATTCACCCCCCTTGGCATTCTTTCTATTTTGTTCCTTTACAATCTGGAATTTAAAGTGATTTTCAATTTGATTTTAGGTGATGGACCTACAGAAAAAAAAACTACAGATTAATGAAGTTAAAAGGAAAAAAAAACTTGTTTTAAATAGTTCTAAAAAATATTAAACTGAAAAGTGCTGCGTGCATATGTTTCCACCCCCTTTGCTTTGAAGCCGCAACCGCTACCTTCAAAAGCCGCTTAATTCCTTAAATAAGATCCACCTGTGTCTAAGTGTCAAATGATCTCAGTATATACTGTATACACCTGTTCTGACGGCCCCCAGAGTCAACACCAGTGCAACAGCCCTAAGTAAGGGCTTCCACCAAGCAAATGACAGCATGAAGACCCAAGGAGCTCTCCACACAGGTCAAGGACAACGTTGTAGAGAAGTACAGATCAGGCTTGGGTTATAAAAAATATCCCAAACCCTGAACATCCCAAGGAGCACCATTAAGTCCATTATTAGAAAATAGAAAGATTATGGCACTACAGCAAACCTGCCAAGAGAGCATCGTCCACCAAAACAGACTGAGAGAGGAGGGCATTAATTAGAGCAGTAACCAAGAGGCCAAAGATAACCCTGATGTAGCTGGGCAGCTATACTGCAGAGATGGGAGTAACTGTCCATAGGACCACTATAAGCCACACACTGCACAGAGCTGGGCTTCATGGAAGAGGGGCCAAGAAAAAGCCTGCCTCCCAGGCAGACCGTTTGAAATTTCCCAAAAGGCCTCCCCAAACATGTGGAAGAAGGTGCTGTGGTCACATGAGACTAAAATAGAACTTTTTGGCCGTAAGGACAACGCCATGTCTGGTGCAAACCGAACACCTCTCACCATGCTGAGAACAGCACAGTGAAGCACAGTGAAGCATGGTGGGGGCAGCATCATGCTGTGGGGATGTTTTTCATTGACAGGGGCTGGGAAACTGGTTAGAACTGTAGGTAAGATGGATGGTGCAAAATAAAGAGAAATTCTTGACAGAAACCTTTTTGAGTCTTCCACAGATTTGAGACTGGGTCGGAGGTTCACCTTCCAGCAGAACAATGAACCTAAACACTCTGCTAAAGCAACACTCAGTGGTTTAAAGAGAAACAGGTAAATGTCCTGGAACAGCCCAGTCAAAGCCTAGACCTCAATCCAATTGAGAATCTCTGGTACTTTTGCAAGGCATTGTATTGTTGTTGTTGTTGTTATACAAATTTATGACACTTCTGTAGACGAATTAAAGATATACCAAGAATACATATTCACCAAAAAGGCTTAGTCACCAAAAACAAATACATGTGCAGCCAATTTAAGTCTAATATTAATAACAAAAACTACATCAATGCACATATGTAGACCTAAATGCTCTCTTAATTCAGAACTATCTCACCTCACCTCATCTTAACCACTCATTAGTAATGCTTAAGAAAATCTGCATATATTAAAGCATTGTGGTTCAAGATGTATGAAAACAATAGGTTAAATTATGAAGGAAATGCATTTATGAAAATAATACAGCTCTGGAAAAAATTAAAAGACCACAGTACAATTTTTTGTTTCAATTTTTTTTGCAAATTGCAGCAAACTAGTTTTTCTGTTTCTTTTTAATGAAGGGTTTCTTCTTTGTTTTATGGAACTTCAGTCCTGCTTCTAGGAGCCTGACACTAACTGTCCTAGCTGTGCATGTCACACCACTTAATGCTTCCCATTCCTTTTGAAGATCCCTTGATGTCACCCTCCAATTCATGAGGCACTGCTGGACTAGTGTATGCCATAAACTTTACGGTTATCTCTGGCATTAGAAAGTCGCTTCCCCCCTCTACCTGGCAGGTTTCTGGTCAGTGCCAGTGTCTCCTGCTTCACCTTGTTCTTGTGTACTGATCTCTTAGAAACATTGAGCCTGGAATCAGCCTGCCACGCAGTGTAGCCTTCTGCCAGCTGAACCAGGATTAAAACAGGACTTAACAATGCAGATTTTTAAAAAAAATTTAGAGTGGTCTCTTAATTTTTCCAGAGCTGTTTATCTGTCATTTGTTCTCCGGACATTTTAGTATTTTAATGCCATCAGTCATATCTAGGTACCATATAATTATCATTTATTTTGCTATATTATACCCAGTAATTTTTAAAAATTTGATTATATAAATTAGTAATATTTTTCAGCTTTCACCAGTACTTTGACAGGAATTGTTATTCTTTCTCTATGCATTATCTTGTGGGCTAAGTACTTAACAGGTGGCATTTTTTCATCCCGGTTTGCTATTGTCCCAAGAGTTTTATGTTGAAATATACTACTCGAACCACATGCATTGTTATGTACGACTTCCTTTGAAATATACGCAATAAATATTTATTCTGTAAAATATGAATAAGCGTAAAATAAGTTAAAATAAAATCGCCAGGATTCAGTGATCCCGAGGTCTTACTGTAAACCTGAATTTCATTGTTGTTTTTTCTTTTTTTTATAAATGAAGTATGAAAAAATTATGGAGTGAATTTCAGTACAACTGTTATATTGTGTGTCGGGACATTAATCTGACTGCTCATCCATATCTAATGAATAAGCTTCAAATGTTCCCAGCAATATAGGGGCATAATTTAGTAGCAATTGACAGATTTCTGATTATCTTTTTCTCCCTCATCTGCTCATACTGGCACTCAGTCATTTGGAGAGCCTATGGCTTGGAAAAGATATTTTGGATGAAACTAAATGCATATGTTTCATTTCTTCAGATGTTTAATGAATCTGAAAGTTAAGTAATTTAGCAATTTGATTTGCCAGTGGGAATGGGCCATCAGACTTGTAATGAGCTTCATTACCTAGTCACAGTGTTTTTTTGGTGTCCATAATGAGTGTGAGCATATCACTGCCTCCACTGTGACTCTTACTATTTCATCTGTAACCCCCCATTTGTATATAATGAGTCATTGTGAGTGTTTGTGTCTTTGTGAATTAAGCCAAAATTTGTCATTATTATAAAATGAAATTTGCTCAGTAAAAGCTGCTGCTGGTGCTGCACTGGATAGCTACTCCCTCTCTGTTATCAACTAAACTGAGATATTTTAAAGCCCAAACATGTCACGTCCTTACTTTTATTTAATTATTTAATGCTTGTTCAAATGACATGTTATCTAAGTGGCAAACTCTCTTTTATTTCAAAAGAACTCTCTGTCTACATCATCCCAGAAAATATCTATGATAAAGTTTAACAATTAGGAATTATTAGATTTGAGTGGAGCATAATTACAGTTATTACTTTTTCTGTCATTTTCGCTAGTCCTACAATGTATACAGTATGTACAGAGCCAGCCAAATGGGGTAAGGGTAAAATAACATAACTGTTACAAATTTCAAGCTATGGATGTATTTTTACATCACCTGTGCTGACTTTTTTCATAGAGTGATAGGTACTTTTACCTAACAGACCTTAATGTGCAACCCGGAGGGAAAATAATTGCTCTCCAAATCCATCTGCCTTGACCTTCTTCACTTTAATTGTTCCAAGAGATGGCTTTTTATCACGGCCGATGCTTGTTAGGCCAAGGACTCCACTTCACCGGAAAAAAACACAACCAAGCTAAATAAAAAAAAAACCATTTAGACCTAAAAGCATATACTGAACTGAGCACAGAAGGAAAAATATAGTTTTGTGAGAACCATGCTTTCGCATTCTGTGTTTTCTGTATTTCATGCAATACCTGACTCTATGATTGAATTAGAATAAGAATTACTATATCAGTTAATATAAATAAATATTTTTGTTGAATCCCACTTAACTGCATTACTAAGAATGTATCTGAAATGTGAGAAATTCATTAGTAGGCAAATGTTATAGCCTTGACAAGGAATCATAGGATGCCAATGGCATGAGGGCATTGTAGGCAGAAAGAAAGGGGAATTGAAGTGAGTTTCAGGCTGGGTAGAGTACTTTCCCGGTATCCAGCGCTACAGTGTGATGGGATGATTTGTCAGCCTGCGCCACGGTGAGCAACAACGCACACGCAGGTCCCTAGACAGATTAGAAAATGACTCAAATTGTAGGGTAGAAAGGTATAATTGAAGATGGCAAAAGAGTGAATGGTAGACATTTAAAATGACTGTTCTGGACTATTAAACGCGTGGGGCGTGTGGTTGGAGCCTCCGAGGGGAATGTTTAAAATGATTGCACTTTCTGACAGAGCTCTGGGATAATGCCTGTCTCAGAACGCCGAGCGCTGCACCCGGACAAACAAGCCACAATTTAATCACGAGCACTACTGCTCCGTGACCGTGACAGGAAGCAATTCAGGGTACACAAGACACCCCCCAATGAAGTCCTAATTAAAGTAACGTGGCCTGTTGTTCCGAGCAGGAACTTTCAATGTTGTACGAAGGCACAGCCCCATGTTTTTGTCCATGACAGGAACCTCTGATCACGGGCCAAATCTTGCTGTTTCTTTTGACATCTTTATAGGGAGAGGGAAATTATGCAGTGTCGAGAAGAGGAATAGGGAGGACACAATGGTTTACAGTGTCCTAAACTGAATCAAAATGATTTTTTTTCCCATGCTTCTACATTGATAATGTAGCCTTGCCCTAACGACATGCATTGTTGGGTATCAGAGATTGGCTGCTATGTTTTGCTTAGTTTCATTAAAAGGTTAAGCGAGAATCCTAAACTTCTGTACTGAAGCATTAATACATTTACTCAGGTTTTAATAAGCATACATTTATTGCTAAATAAATTTTGTGTTGATGTTTCTTCTCTGTCTGTCTATGTCGTACTGAAGATATGTTTCGTTTACAGAATATGTGTTAATAAGATGCACAAGGAATAAAAATCATAGTGTCATACTTGTACTGTATGTGTATGATCGAAGTTGAATACCTGAGGGCATGAAATAATCCATACCACTTTGGGTAGTGAGTTCTGAGAATTGGTGAGGCTAAATCATTTTGGCAAAGATCAAATTTCAATAATCACTCAGAATTAATACATTGCATGGGATTTATGAGTTCTATATCCACCACAAGTGCAAGTCAACAGATTATGAAGTGAACTTGATTAAAGGGTTAAATACTGTTTTTTTCATAGAGTTTCTTCTGTATGTGCTGAAACCAGCCAGTTATAATAAAGGTACTTGGAATATTCAAATAAGTACAACATTAGTCCAATCCAAAAGGTTTCAGGTCTCTTAGAATATTGTTGGAAGATGCCAATTTATATTGTTCAGCCCTATAACACTGACAGAATGATGATAAGGAATGGAGGATAATTCCTGAGACATTGCAATCTACACAGACATAATTTACATACAATATTCAATACATAGTATAATCATACTAAACTGACAATAATGAAGAACAAATTGGGAAATGAATGAATACCTCACTGGGAGACAGTTAGTTGAATGCATGGTGCAAAAATGTTTCTGAATAACAGTTTAATGAATATTCATAATAAAATTATGTTCACGGGTAAGTTTGGAGGTAATTTTTGAAATCCATACATATTAGTGAACACTTAATTTGTGTTGCATGTCTGCTTAAATTTTATATGAATGCATATACATACAGGTCCGTATCCAGGATTTTTAATATAAAGGAAGTAAAAAATGTTTGCCTTTCCTAGCTGTGCCACGCAGTGGATCGCGGTTATTGGAGTTGCAGAAAAAATACTGAGGACTTGACCTGGGTGTCCTCAGTGGTCGGTATGGCCATGTATGCATACATACATAGCACGTGAGCCACAGTGCATGTGCTGATACAAAGTATTCACCTTTCAATGTGGTCGTCTGCTGCTGTAGCCCATCTGCTTCAAGGATCGACATGATGTTGTTCAGAGATGCTCTTGCATACCTTGGTAGTAACGAGTGGTTATTTCAGATATTGCTGCTGTTCAGCTATCAACTATGACAGCAGTCGGTGGTCTTTGTAGCAATTATTTTATGATCTTGCTTATTCTTGTTTCCAGGAATACATTCAAATCACATTGAAGAACATTTCACAACCTTGTATGGAGAGGGCCATGCAACTGCACTGCATTGTACCAGTGTTTCCCCACCTGATCCGCAGGAACCCTCAAACTGTCCACTTTTTTGCTGGGTACCTGCAAAGATGTAGACTGTCTGGCAGGGAGCAAAAACATGCACTGTCTGGGGGTGCCCAAGGATCAGGATGGAACACACATATACAACAAGCCTCTCATGTACAACATTTATATCAGTGGCCTGAAAAACAGGAGATGTACAGCTCAGCATTCATTAATCCACAAGACTACGGGACATTAGAATATGCTTCAACAAGATTGAATCTCCATATATAATTCCACGTGAAAAACTAATAGCAAATGATATGGTGCAGATGAGGAGAGAGGCTGAAAAACTTGAGCTGAATATCCATGCAGAAGCAATAAGTAGGCTGTAATTTAGTCAGTCACTCCCTGCCTTTCTACTTGGGTTCCTGTTGTCCATTATAGGGCGTCGCTAGCACAAGGTCCTCATGCTATTCCACACCCTGCATGGATGGCCAAAGACTGGGCACAGTCTCTAACTATGTGGCCTGGTGAGGTGTGGCCACGCGAGTCAAAGGCCATGTTATCTCTGCCACTCACAGCTCAGGAGCAGCAAGCAGACACACGTGGGATGTTGATGACCAAATGCAGTACCGATAGAAGATTATTGCACTGATTGTTTCTTTGCATTGCTCATCTAATATTATTACTCTAAGTCATTCCATTACCTGTCGACTGTGAAGGCCACACAATCATAATTGCTATAATATTTAAAAAAACATATTTCCTATATTTTACATTCACATTTGCCTTTTTAAAATGTAAGATGTAATTTAAAAAAGGAAACACAATAGGTGTGTTACATTAAAGGTATATTAAACAAGAGATGATATTTTGAAGCTAAATATTAAAAATTAGTAGTCGTGGATATCAACATAATTATAAAATATTCACCCTTTAGTAGAAGAAGATTGTGTTGCTAAAATATTGCTTGACTTTAAACTTCTTTTCTGTGGAAGTACAATAGTTAGATATACTGAAAAAATATCTTTACAGAATTAAATAAACCACTGAATATCCATTTTCCTTAATTGCCTCACAAATGCAAATTAACTGGAAGTGTTATTTTTTTTATTTTATTTTTTAAAAAGCCTGTAATTCTGGGACAGACATCAGCTTGGATTTTTTTTCCATATTCTTTAAGGACATTTGTGGTTTCCTTTAACAAATGAAGAAATAAATACATCTGGCTTTGGGCATGGGAGTTTTTCTTGCTCGCAAGGATGAGATGCCCCTCCACCCACCAGGAGAAGCACACAATTTTCAATATGCACGTATTTTGGGCATCAGTAGATGTGCATTTTTCTGCTCCAAGATGGCTAGCAGCATGCTTTTAGGGGCGATCATATGACGGAGCTGACAAACGCCGGGGTGTTACTGATACCTTTCAGGACTAAATATACCAAAGAGTGACAGTGCCAGGTGCACATGGCCTTGCCAGACACTTGCGCTGGCAGATCAGAAATATCAGTGGCCAGAAGTAAGAGTGGGGGGGGAGGGGGGTCTGCAATGCTCAGTGTAGAGAAGGATCGGGGTAAAACACAACCCAAATCGGGTTTTCTACTCAAAGCCAGCTGGTCTGGCTTTATTTATGCTGGACATTTTTTTTTTTTACATTATTTTATTTTTTTCCCCTGTGAATGTTTGATTAACCTGGCCCGCAGCAGGTGCTGCAGGGTGTAGCTTCCTGGGGAAGCAAGTAACGGCACTGGTAAGTTTTTGGGGTATATTCTCTTCCTCTTCTTCTTGAAAGCATACTTGTGCGAATCTGGACTGGGTTAGCTTTTGGAGCATGCATTCTGGTTCCCTGTGCTAGCCAAACCCATATGTGTCTTGTGTTTCTCATCATCGCTTTAGAGTATTTTCCTGCTGAGATTTCTTATTCATGACAACTCTGGGTGTTACGTGGCTGTCTGAAACAATCTAAAAGCAAATACTGCATGATGTTAGAATGTAAAAACAACATAGTCTGTTGAAACAGCTTTTTGGGGGCAATCTTCCCTAAAATCATGAAGTCCACGTAATGTAGTAAAGAGACAGGAGAGTTCCATACCAGCTAAAGGAAGATGAAACTGATACAAAATGAATGCCTCCTGAGAACACATTAGCAAGAAATGTTATAAAAATTTAGTTTAATTTTAGGTTCCTTTTGAAATACATGAAAAAATAACATCAAAAAAATTGCATGCAGAGTCTTAAAGGTCATGACAAATAAACATAGAGTGGCATAAAAACCTTCTGTACATTTTTTTTTCATTCTTAATTTCATGCTTTATAATTTCAGTATGTTTTCCAGATTGTTTTTAATTCTCCAAGATCAGACTACTAACTGTTCTCATCATTTTTTTGGACTATATTCCTGATAAAAAATAAATCTTTTTAAAATTATTATCAGTACTGACACTCCAGACAATAAAGGAAATATCGCTACTGATTGACCAATTTTCAATTATCAACATAATTTTGGGAAATATCTATGAATTTGTAATGTACAGACATACATATCCTTGTTGCCCCTTTTTACCTTTAGCACACACACACACATATATATATATATATATATATATATATATATATACATACACACACTGTACTATATTTAGTGTCTATATATACATATACCCAGACTGTGCGTGCGTGTCTGTATATATCCCTTTTCTTCTATGTGATTTTCGTCTTCATTTTACATTTAATAGCAAAAATAGAGTATACCTGTCAGGTAGAGAATGTTGGAATGTTATTATTTTATTCATATATTCATTTTTTATAGCGAGATGTTACAAGAACATTTTGTTTTATGATTATTCCTTGTTCACTTCGAAAGTATATTTGTTGTGTGCCAGCTCTACAGTTGGTTTAGCCATTAGGATCAAGGTTTCGAGTTTATTTATCACCAGTCTGTTCTGGGAACCATGCCATCCTACACAACTGATGTCGCCTTTTAAAGCAAAGGGGTTGCTTAATTGGGTGGCATGAGGCTCGATGGTTAGCAATGTCGCCTCTTCCACCATCAGGGTTGCAAGCCCGCCTCCGCTGTCTGATCATGTTCTTACAGTGCTACAGGGCTTTCCTCTACATACTCTTGTGTCTTCCAACAGTCCAAAGATATCGATTTGGGATTCACTCAGTATTACCCATACCATGTAATTGTGTTTGTTCTGTATCCCCTCTCACTCAGTCTTATGCCCTGTTCTGCTTAGGTTTAGCTGTTTAATGCATTGTAAGTAATAATCAAGTTTTATAATTTAGATAATGTTTAGATAATGATGTATTTCTGCATTGGCCTCGCAATTACAATAAAATCCATTTTCAGTTTAATAAAGTTTGTGCATGTTTGCAAGATGCTGAAATATATTGCTAGTATAAAAAATAAATGCCTTCTTTGCTTTTTGAGATTTTTTTTTCCTTCTTTTTATGTAAGCCTCATCAAGAAGTAAAAATTGAATTGATATTTTTTAAATATTTATTATTTTCCTTGAGCATATAGTGGATATGCAGCTACAAGCAATTTTTATCTTTATAGTATTTAAGGTGCATTATGAAAAGGGAACTCCATCACTGAAGAAGCTAGCATCTGTCTGTCATGTTTCCATGGCAGCACTTTGTAGCAGCTTCTCTGTAACGATTATTGGCCCAAGCCTCCAGGTTAGCAAGGTCTTAGGCCAGGTGTAGTGTAGCCCTGAGGAAGAGCACTTTGCCGGGGTCCTTGTGGGAGGGGGTCTATCAGTACCCCAAACTGTTCATTTTAATTATGGATGAGGGGCAATTTCCTTTCTTCCCACTTCTGGCCAAGGCTGGCTGGGCTTGAGCATTACAGCCTCTCTCACTTCCTACTTTGTATCAGCTGCAAGGCCTTTCATTGTCCTAGACACAAAATCCCAACTACCTTCATTAAATTACACTTCCTGTCTCAACTTAAGGTTCTTGAAATATAGTACCAGGGAGAGATAATGAATAAAAAAATTCTCACTGAAGGAACAAAGATTTTTTTTTCCCCAAAAAGTACAATAAAGGCTGGAACAAGTGTTTTTAGTTTTAGAACAAAGAACAATAATATAATACAGACACTGTATGTGAGTGAGTGGGTGTGTGTGTGTGTCTCACCATGGGACTGTGGAATTTCCCTTAATGCGTTTTACTACTGATTTTAAATAATGTGGCAGAGCGCATGCATAATTTTATTGCTGTTAAAATATATACCACCTGTATAAGACTTCAAAAATTTTGCCACCATTTGAGTTTGAAATGGTTAAATACATAGTAATATTATAATTAGAATTCTTATAATTACTTATAATACTATTCGGCTATTTCAACTTTGTTAACAGTTCAGAAGTTGCTATGAAATTGTGCATGGAACAGGAAAAGTATAATGATTGTCAGCAAGACATCTCACTTTGCCCAAAAACATATAGCTTGCCCGTGCATTATTCAATTCTATAAATGGTTGCTAGTATTTATAGAGAGCATATTTCTCAGTTTAAGATTTACTAGTAAACCCTATTTCAAATACCTACAGATATATATTTCAAAAACATGAACCACTGAAAAAGGCTATACAGCACCCCAGATGGAGAAAAAGTGAATTGCAATTGCTGCAAAAAAAGTAAACTGTACAGCTGCTTTAATGTATAATTACTAATTCTTCTTCTTATTATTATTATTGTTGTTGTTGTTGTTGTTGAAAAATGTATATTTACACAATATTTAATTAGAAGCAACTCATTCTTCCAGTCAGAAGACACATGACATCACAGGTCATCAGTAAAAAGATCTAGTACTTAGTTGCTTAGTTCCGAGCTGAGAGCTTGGTGCATAATAAAGTAAAAATGCTGAAATCAATACAGCATTGTGCAATTATACAGAAGAATTACCTTCTCTTAACTAAAAATATACTATAATTATGATTATATAGTTATCCCACAAAAGAGTTTATTACTTGTTGATATGTTTAATTATGAATACATATATGAAGTTATGCATACATATTACTTATATATACATATTAAAATGTTGGTTTTAATGGGCCAATGGGATATTTTTCAATGAATAAGAAAGAAAGCAGGTCTTTATGGATGTGACAATGATCATACGTGGTATGTGCTATACAGGGTTATTCTAAATATCTATCAACTTCACTCTTTTCAAAATCAAAATCCTACACAAGCATACTCGGGAACATAGATATGCAAGGTTATATATGAAGAAATTCTTATGTTCTGCAGTCATGTCAAATAACAATTCAAGGAGATTAACTACTTTACCTACCTAGATTCATTAGGTAAGAATAGTACTTTTCATCAATGTTACATTTTTAGAAGTAAACTGAATACAGCAACATTATTAGCAGTGACCCCCAGATTTGAAAGTACTTGCCAAGTACTGCTTCTCACATTTGATTTATACTTATTGTACAGGAGATGCAGTTGGTTCTTTTTTTCTCCAATAACTGTCTGATAACAAGCAGATCAACTGTGTAATTTACATGCATTAAAAATATGTTTGGCCAGGTGCAGTGGCTGCCATATTTGTATTGTTATTGTTTTGTGTTCATAAGAATTAAAGTTAGTTATATATGGCCTATACTATACATAAGAAACCGTCCTCGAAAACTACACCAAGATTTCAACGGTCATTCATTTCTTTAATAAAGTTATTAGAAAGAAACTTAGTAAGGCATACATGCCAAAGATTTAACTTCTAAGATCTACAATGCATACTTGGCAGTGTCAGAGGAAATTTAACCGGAAAGCACTCCCTGGAGAGAGGTTGTTTGCCTCTTGTTTGTGAGAGGCAAGTTAGAGTGGGGTCGGGTAAGAGCAGGGATGAAGAGCAAGGGAAATGGTCTATTAGCAGTCATTTTCTTATGTTTTCCATCTAATACTTTTTCACTTTATCAGTGAAATGAATTTTTTTTCTCCAAAATTTCTAGTGAAATGAATACTCCGGTGAACATCTAATGTCATTGAAGGCTATGCCGTCTAGCATAGAGTTAAATTAAATGATAATAAATGGCATGCAACTGAACTTGTACATGTCCTTACATGTAGGTCTAGAAGGAAATGAGCTAGATGTTATGCAGTAATGCTGTAACAAGAATACAAATGATTTAAGAGCAAGTATATGTCCATCCATCCATTTTCCATAATCATTAATCTCCTATACAGTGTCACTATAAGCACAGAGCATGAGACATGGGACCCCCGGATCAGGATACCAGTACGAAGTACCACAAACTGAGTACCTCCAGTAGACAAATCATATGTCCCTCAGACTGACTCCTTCTGAAAAACCACATGGCAAAACCACATACATGAAGCCTTCACCAAATTTGCACAGTGGATGCTTTATTAAACTCATCCATTGCTTATGTCTAATGAATGCTATATATATATTGCATTCAGCAGGAAAACAAGACTGTTTTAAAATCATCAAATCAATGATAGATTTTATGCTAATATATCCCCTCATGGAAATGATCTGTATTCTTTTTTTCTGCAACTGGAATTCTATCTCTGACCAGGTATTCCTATTTAGCTGATGTGCATATGATAATGCTTGGGTCACATTATCATACGTAGTGTTCAAGATAAGCACAAAGTGTTGCCACGGTGACTCCGCGATAGTTCTGCCACGCTTATTATACAGTCGTTCACTGTCTATCATTATTCTCACATCACTTACTGGCATGAAATCGGTGGATTTTTTTCTGATGGAGACATAATCGACTTAGATAAAGAAATGTAGCAAAAGAATGATCACATAAAAATGACTGTGATATCTTTTTGATGACCCTTTGGGTCCAGGCACAAGGTCAGTTGTTTATCTGATGTCCCTTGAGTATTTTTTTTGTACTTTTTTTTTCGGGGGGGGGGGGGGGGGGGGGTGGTGAGCGTTTTGGGGGCCTGCGGAGCACAAAAAGTCGATGTAGTGGTAAGTTGAGGAGGTTGAGTGTTTTGTGCTTTTTGCTGTTTCCCAAGGCGCAGAGAGTCTTAAAAACCCGTTTTGAGCGT
>JAODKM010000039.1:23766148-23790739 GCA_026780845.1 Petrocephalus sullivani
CCCCCCCCGAATCCAGAGGCCTTTTGGAACCACGCAGGGTTTCAGATTTTTCTAAGATTAACCGCGTTTGTGGAATCGCGGGGGGGGGGGGGGGGGTCGTCCTCCCCAGATGAACCCTGCTGCCTCTCTGTGCTCTAACGCATCGCTGGCTCGCGTCTGAGCGGGGGCCGAGGGGGGGCCGAGCGGGGGTGCTCCTGCTGTTAACGAGCGACAGGTGCTCGGCCTGGCCGCAGGTGAGCTGCGGGCCACGCCGGCGTCTGCGGATATAAATAGGCCCCGCGGAGGACGGGGGTCGCGACCCACTTGGCCTCCTCCTGAACCCTACAGCGAGCTCCAGCCGGGTGACAATCACAGTCGGCGCGCATGCAACCCACTCCTGATGGGAGATGAAACTTTTAATTTATTCGGGCTGCACTTTCCTCCGAGGGAAGAACGCGTTAATTTCATTTTTTTTTTTTTGCTCCACGCTGCATAATAAGCTATAGCTGAGAAACCGAGTCTAATTTACGTTTTACTTTATGTTACAAATCACATCTGAGGGCCGAATACAGGAGACGACAGTCTAACGCCACTCATTACATTTACATTTTTATTATTTAGCAGACGCTTTTATCAAAAGCGATATACATTTTTGAGAGAAAGCAGAGTTAGACAGTCCCGGGTTCGATACAGGGTGTAGGGTGAAATTACTCTGCTGACTCTGGCGACCTTCTGATCACAGGCATCCGGACTGACAGGGAATCCCCCACGTACCTGACAGTTTGAGACCTCTCTCCCCCACCTGGGTGCTGTACCCATGGGGCATTCTTAAGATGGCATCATGGATGCCAGCCAGCTTGGCTACTTTGAAGACCTCGTCGTCGCAAGCGTGAATGTTGCCGTACTGCAGGTTGTAAAAGATGGTGTTGTGGAAGAGGACGGCGTCCTGTAAGGAACAACAACCGGGCTGACGATTTTGAAGCAAAGAGATACCCGATTCCATCCATCCATCTCACCAGAATCAGGTGCTGAAGCGCAATACGGCAAAGCCAGCCTAGACTAACAGAGCCCAATAGCCAATGTTCCTCACTGAGGAACAAAGACATAAGTCACGTACCTGTGGTACGACCCCCACGGCTTTCCTCAGGCTCTCCAGGCTCACGTCGCGGATGTTCTGCCCCGCCAAGTAGATGTTGCCCCGTTGGGGCTCATAGAAGCGATACAGCATCCTTACAATGGTGCTCTTCCTATAAGAGAAGGGGCAGGTATGAACATTAAGGGCTACAGGTTGGGGGTGGGGGGGGATCACACACACAATGGTTTCATACAGACCAGCGAATGGCAATACAGATTGGGCTGAACCAAGTCTCCCTGAACATAGGGGGGCTGTAACAGGGATAATGAAGGAACCGCTGTGCACAGAATGCGTATCGATCCCCAAGGCCCGTGAGAGGTAACAAGCAGGGCTCGCCAAAGGGGGGCTTAAAGGTAAAGTGTATTTAAAGGTAAGGTGAGTTTAAAATGTGTGACAAACTGCTTGGGGGGGTGTATTGCCATATGAGGGGCAAGGGGCTGCTGCATTTTGCCCTATGACTGCTTACACACAAAAGGACGTGATTGCAGAAACTGCTCTCGAGTGCCCTGAGCTCTTACATGACTTTTTTTTTTTTTGATGTGGAGATGAAAGCCTTTAATGGCGACGTCACGCCCGCACTCACCCTGAGCCACTGCCGCCGACGATGGCCACCTTCTTTCCAGCAGGCACTTCAAAAGACACCCCGTCGAGCACCTTCTGGCCCTCCAGGTACTCGAAGTGCACGTCCTCGAAGCGGATGGTGGCCTCCCGGGGTGTCACCAGAAGCGGGGGGGCCAGATCCTTGTCCTGCGACACACGGAGGCGGCAGACGGGACCCAGTTAGACAGCCAGGTAACCCACGGCGGGAGGTCCCCATCCCGGGACCAGTCGCGGAAACCGTGCCACGGGACGGCCGGCAATTAGGAGGATAGGATAGGATAGGATGGTACTTTATTAATCCCTTGGGAAGGTTCCTCCAGGAAATTTAGTTCCAGTACACTGACATAGTACAAACAGTTACAATAAACAGTTAACAAAAAAAACAGTTACAGTCACATTTAGGGGGGAGTGGGGAAGGAGGGGGGGGGGACAAAGACACATTGTTATACAGCTATTGGTGGAAAGGGTTATAGTAAATGGTTATGAACGGTTGATCGGCATGGTGTGCATGAACAATAGAATATATATACATATGTTTATGTAATAAAATAAAATAAATAGTAGAGTTGAATATACAAATAGAAATACAAATAGAGTTGAATTTTGTCCCGACATTGACCTTATTTTTACATTTGAAGACTCTTTAAAGAAACTTTTATGTGTATCTTTCATAACCTAGTTTATATTCTGATAAAGACACAGTACCCATGACCTAAACAGTGAATATATCCAGTTTTGTTTCCAGTCTCTGTAAATATATGAAACTTGCCTTGAGATAGACGTATCACTATCTGAAAATACTGACACAAACATTATGATTTGAGTCACTAGACAACAATAGAAGAGGGAACAAACAAACCTATAAAGAAAACAAATCATTCATTAGTAAGAAAATAGTTCTCTGTAAAGACCTGATATTAGGGTCTGAGGGCTTTTTATGATCCCGGCTATGATCCACATTTGGTTTGTTTGAGTGTGTATCCTGAAAACTACTTTAAATTCAGGGGACAGGAACAAGCAGACATTTCACCTTTATGAACTTTTTAGATTAATTAAACAACTTTTGACATCATCTGATCAATTTCAAGTCAATGAAATATTCCATCTAAAACACACTAAATATGCTATTAACATGAAATTTGAAAACCAAAAATCTGAATAACAATAGCTTGTCCTGTCTTACAGAAATGTATAATTTTCCGATGCTGATGTAGTACCTCACTGGACTGATCACTGGCACTTTTTAGGTCCCCCTAAGCGCACCTTTCTGACAAACTAGTGGATGATGTTTTGAAATTCACCCCGTTGTTTGCTCACATGTCAGTGTCAGACGAGGGCAGATCTAGGGTGGATCGGTCCAGACTCCTTCAATAACATATAATGGAACTGTGATGCGGATATAGTGCAGGTCCTTGTGAGAATAATACTGTGCATCCTGTCATCCTGCCTTCCTCTTTCAGGGGTGAAAAACACAACTGTGGGCTCATGCTTACAGCTATCCTAACAAGCCGCAAGACATTGTTTAGCACAGCGGTAAACACAGGATCTCTGAGCGAGGCTTCGCGGATTAAGTTTACCGCAGGTGGCGTAAAAGTTGGAAACCTACCTCCTCATAAGCCAAGTATGTAAAGCAGGAACAAGGGAGCGGTGTGTAGGAAGCCGATAACAGGGAGTTCAAAGGTTTATAAAAGAATGAAGTCAATATAGATTATCTTGTATAGTTATCCAGCCAACACGTGAATCCTATCTTCTGATGTTGGCTCGCTGCTCAAAGGTATACAACCACTCTGCCTCCCTTGGCTACAACAGATATTCATCGTGTGGGGTAGGCACTCCAGACTCCCTCCCAACACTTCCACCATGTACATGCATATACATTGGGCCTCCATGGTGTTGACTGGCTGCCCAGAACACACACAGGGCATCAGTGTGTGAGTCCTGGCTCATATCCTTATAGCCACTCAAAACTCTTTCCTAAGGCCAGCACATGAAAGGCCCTCTATGCCATAAACACACTGACCATAGTTGGGATAAGCACAGACCAAAAAATCCTTCCAAATGGCATCAGAAATGCATTGTTTGCGTCCCGGCTATTTCATTTACAATCTGCTTCAATTTTCTCGGTCATGTCTAATTTAACACAGTGACATGTCTGCGGCTCAGACTTGCAAGGGTCCCGGCAGGTCAGCGACGGGTGAATGGGTAAATGCCTACGACTGAATCATCCCTCGCATTAAACGGTAATAGGGCATTACCGACGGTCCAAGCGTTTTACTGGAACCTCCAGAAGCCACATGCGGGGTATGTTTTTAAACACATTCACAAGTAAAGGCAGGACCATGCAAAGGACAGCAAATTGATGTGTCTGTGACCACAGCAGCTCCAGTCAACAGCATTAAAGTGTGAACCAGTTCAGCTCAACTTTACAGCAGGAGAATAATGAGGCCCCTAGGGTATCTTATCACTTCTTCCATTTTTTCATGTAGTCTCTCACAATTTCACGACTATTACCCCTGAATGGCACAGTGTAATTTCAGGCGCTGTAATTTGCCATCAGTAGCCTTACATTGGCTTGATTTGTGCAACTCAATTAAATATGAATTTGGGTTTTATTTTAGATGCGTATATTGATTCTGCTCTTCATAGCGTAATTTTTTTTCCTTCCCTATCTTTTTAAACTGACTGCTATTCCTTCCTGTATTTTAACAGATGTAGGTTTTATCTCAGCATGCTGAAAAAAGTGTTATGTTGAGCAATCATATAGAAAGCACTTGCTACAGGCACAAATAGCGTACTATAACACCCACGTCTTCAGCTGCTAACTTTGGCACTATTTAACTTGTCATTTTGAACTGAACCAGGAACATGTGAAGTAGTCAAGCTGTTATGCTTTGAGCAGTTTTCACCAATTTATTACATTTTGCAGGACACAATACATATATTTACATTTTTCTTTGTTTGTTGAAGCTTATTTTCTGTAAGCATTTTTCTCAGGGACAATGAGATACAAAATCTTATTTTTTATTTCTGGTAGCATAAAATGCAGTGCAGACGTATGGAGGCAAATTCAGTGTATTTTAAAGAAACAGAGTGAAAGAACGGGCTCCTTGAAGCATATCTTAATCAGTATTAGAACAATCTGAGGTACTACTTTAAGCAGCTGTGCGCGAGTCAGTCCCCAAGCCTTTGAAACAATGGGTTAGTGTTCTGCACAGAAGCGCACACAGGCCTGAAGCACATAAGGGTTCTTGTTGTCCTTATTCCTCTCTAGAGGACCCCAAGGGAATGCGACTAGGAGGTGGGAAGCAGAAACGAAGCCATTGTGATAGGGAAGCAGTCAGCTTCTTCCTGTTATGAGAGGAAATGCATACAGATGTGCTATCTGACCCCTTGCATGTCAGGGAATGTACTGTTGACATTTTTCTGCTTTTCCTTAATCTCCATTTTGGGTATGGGGACTTGACTTGTAAGCAGTCTTATGAACATGGCTATCTTTTGATTAAGGAACTATGTTCAATAAAAGGTAAATGAAGCTGACAGAGACCTAAAATCAGCCACTATGTGTTGCAGGTGTGGAAATCAAGATAATTTCTAGGATGACAAACAGATCGTATATTTAAGTAAGACAACACAGTAGTACGAACAATGATGCCCGAATCATTGGTACTAAAAAAATCCCACTGATTAATTCTGTCTGTTAATTCTAGGTTCAAGTTACCAAACATTGATCAAAAACATAAAAAATAAATGTAGCTGGTTTAAAAAGCAAGGTATGCCATGTACTTAAAAGAAACAGGAAAATACTCTTTATGGACAAAAGTATTAGATCGCACCTCTTAATCATTGTATTCAGGTGTTTTACAGGTGTATAAAATCAAGCACCTAGTCATGCAGTCAGGTTTTCAAATATTTGTCAAGGAATGCTTCGTTCTGAAGAGCTCAGTGAATTCAAGTGTAGTACTGTCATTGGATTCCACCTTTGCAATAAGTCAGTGTGTGAAATTTTTTTCCCTGCAAGATATTCCACAGTGAACTGAAAGTGGTATTATTGCAGTAGTATTTAGGAACAATAGAAACTCAGCCACGGAGTGGCAGACCACATAAAGTAACAGAGTGGGGTCACCTATAGCTGAGGTGCGTAGTGTGTAAAAGTCGATAAGTCAGTTGACACAATAATTGCAGACTTCCAAACTTCTTCTGGCATTAACCCCAGCACAAATACTGTGCACCAGGAGCTTCATGGAATGGGCCTCCATGGCCGAGCAGCTGCATCCAAGCCTCACATCACCAAGCAGAATGCCAAGCGTTGGATGGGGTGGTGGAAAGCACATCACCCCTGGACTCTAGAGCAGTGGAAACATGTTCTGTGGAGTGACAAATCACGCTTCTCTGTCTGGCAGTCTGATGGATGAGTCTGGGTTTGGCGGATGCCAGGAGAATGTTGCCTGCCTGATTGCATTGTACCAGCTGTAAAGTTTGGTGGAGGAGGGATAATGGCATGGGGTTGTTTTTCAGGGGTTGGGCTAGACCCCTTAGTTCCAGTGAGGGGAACACTTAATGCTTAAAGCCTAGCAAGACATTTTGTGCTATTCTATGCTTCCGATTTTGTGGGAACAGTTTGGGGAAGGCCCTTTTTTGTTCCAGCATGACAGTACCGCAGTGCACAAAGTAAGGTCCATAAAGACATGAGCCCTGACCCCAAGCCCATCACACACCTTTGGGATGAACTAGAAAAGAGATTACAAGCCAGGCCTTCATGTCCAACACCTGAATGTAGGGGCAGAAATTCCCACAGACGCTCTCCACAATTTTGAGGAAAGCCTTCCTAGAAGAGTGGCAGCTGTTATACTTGTGAAGGGGGAGCTAACTCAGTATGGATTTAGAATGGGATGTCATTAAAGTTCATGTAGGTGTAATGGCCAGGTGACCCAATACTTTTGCCCATATGGTTTAACTATGGACTGTGGTTGTGAAGCAGCAAAGGTTCACTGTGAGGGTTTGGTGTTTTTGTTCTAGAACACCACTGTGGTGAATGTGATCTAACTGCCAATTCTCTTTAATTAGCTCATTCTCCTTGGAACAGTACAGCCAGAAATAAACGCAAACGATGCATTTTAGCTAAAGCTAAAAAACGAATCCAACAATGATAAACCATTGACTGCAGTTTAGCATTGTAGATAATGATGTTAGAAGCATCACGTAACTGTATGCTACATTTTTTACATTCTCTCAGTGGCTGAAGCCAGTGTTAAGCCTGAATGCCATAACCTGACAAGTCAGACGTAGTGTTAAAGATTCTCACTGGGATGCAATAAAATACAATTTATTTCTTTATGTGTTTAAAAAGCTTATACATGTTGGACAAAATTGGTCAGATCCATGAAATTGTTTGATTGCTTTGTTTTTATTTTTCATTCTATATTAACAGCGTATGTAAAAAGCCCAAATATACAGTAGATAGTTGTATATAACATGTATGTATAACAAGTACAGCTATATGGCTCAGTGTCACGTTATCTTCTAAATCAGAATCTAATTGATAGAGAGGTGTATATGTTGTTCATGTGGGTGTGTATGAGAGGGTGCAAGAGATATTTCTGTTGGCATTCACCGATTTTTTTTTTTGTTTCATCATCATCCACTACTGTGTGCTTACGAGAAAGTCTTATCTAACTTGGTGCCCTGCTTTTGTGTTCTTATTTTGGCTTTTGTATGGATTTTGACAGTGAATTGAATGTGATTTACTTGTTTGGGTCTAAATGTAAGTGTGGTTCTCTGTATGAGCTGTATGAATAGGTCGGAGACAATGTGAAAAAGTATGTTTCCGCTTAAGTTTTCATCAGTCATTTGCATGTCCATGTTTTGTGTGTATTTCTAGGTATGTATACATTTGTATGCTAAATGTCTGCATTTGTGCATGAATACAGATTAGTGTGTATGCACGTTTACGTGTATGCATGGATGCAGATTTGTGCATATGTACATATTTACATGCACACACTCATTCAGATTTGTGTACGTTGGTGTGTAAACATTTGTCTTTCTGTCTGCATGCCTGAATATGCATATGCTTGTTTGCGCATGCTTGTGTGTGCATGGGTCTGTGTGTGTGAGTGCCTGTATTCCTCTGTGTCTCTTGGTACACGCACGTCTGTGCCTCGTCTGGCCTTACTCTGTGTGTGTTTTATGCCTTTCCCTGTGTGAGGAGTGAGACTACATGGAGGTTCTCTTCGAGTGAGTATCTGAGCTGTCCTGTGACTCCATGGGCTAAGATGTGGCATTTCTCCCTGCATGCCGACCCGAGCTTCAAAGGGAAACCAGGCCAGCGAGGAAATGCATGAAGCGCTTAAAAAAAGAATAGAGAGCCAAAATAAGCTCTGGTGTTAGCTTTCTATGCAGGGGGGGGCTGTTTATTTGCTTACATAAAGTGATAAAGAACTTTGTAAATCCATTTACGGCATTACATTTTCACTATACCTTTCGACACTGCAGCGGAATGCCGTTAAAAGTAACTGTCGATTCAGCTAAACATTCTTTGTCCCTTGCTTATATCTCTGCCAAAATAATTGTGTAATTTTTTTTCTTTTTTCAAATAATTATATTTTCTCTCTCTTTGGTTGCATATATAGTACTTGTTAGACAAAAAAGTGACCCATAAATTCTGAAATCAGAATTCAGAAGAGTGTTTCAGTATGTGAGAGTATTAGTATATCCTTAACTTAACATAACTATGGCTTATATGACATTAGCCATATGTTAGTTATTGCTGCATTTTGCCATTTATTTATAAAACATGAAATGAACAATTAGTTTGTTATTTCTCCCATGACTGAACTATTAGTATATTTTATGTGGTCAGCAGGTGAAAGAATTTGGTTAGTGCTGCAATTTATGTAATTTATGTACTGCAGTGAATTTGACAACTCTTTGTGTTTTAAGTCTGGCATTGGCCAGCACATTAAGTGTTCACTGAATATTTTGTTTTGATCTTCTGTGCATATTTCAGTGTTAATTATGGTACAGTGATCATCAGTGGTATTTCTGCTCTTTCAGCTCATAGATATGGATTTGGCTCTGTGCTTCAAATGATAAGCTGGTCAAACTTTTCTCATGATGAAATGTATGCACAGAAGTGTGTCTTCAGTGAGTTTGTTACCACTTAGTGTGCCAAGACTCAGGCGTCAAATTCGAAACTGATGTGCTTTTCTAGCTACAATTGCAAAATGCAGATATTTCATGGAAAATATTCAGTTCCTAGGGTGTGTTAATGGGCTGTACAGTGCCTGTGGGGTGAAGCCTCATGATGCAAGAATCAGTACAGTTTGTATGGAAGTCCCTATTTATTTATTAGACACTAGAGCTTTCTAATTTAATTTCAGAATATGAAATGCAAAGTTGTTTAATTTTAATAGTGTAAAAAAATAACCTGGAACCCAGGACACCTGAAAAAAAGAATTATTGCATATTGTTGGATTATATCATTATATAAATGTGTATACATTTAAAATATATTTTGTGGTAATACTAAGAATTAAAGAGTATTACATCAAATTTGCCAATGCAATTTTCTTAATATTTTTTCAGAGGAAACATTTTACCTAAATAACTGATTGATATTTAATGCAATAAGTTAAATTAACAAATAACTGAATATTCCATAAACCTCATGTAAAGTTTTTAAAGATTGGTGTTTAAATTAGTACAAGAATATAATACAGACAGGAAAACTATGTTTGCTGTGCCTTTGCTTGCAATTATAAAATATGAAATAGTTTTACAAAATAGTTTCTCTGTCTTTTTCAGGTGACGTTTACAAAAAGGAAGTTTGGACTGATGAAGAAGGCCTATGAGCTGAGTGTCTTATGTGACTGTGAGATCGCCCTTATCATCTTCAACAGCACGAATAAACTGTTCCAGTATGCCAGCACTGACATGGACAAAGTGCTATTGAAATACACTGAGTACAATGAGCCACACGAGAGTCGAACAAACTCAGACATCGTCGAGGTAAGGTCCTCTTTAAACCATAATGTCTACAGAATGTTAGTACTCTGATGTAGAACACATTCTTAGTTATGAAATATTTTCTAAATACTCCAAAAGGAACCAAAGTGGGTTTGATGGTGAAAGTCTTTAGAAAGCTTGGAAGACTTTGGTGACAATGTCTGTAAGTAATCTGTGAAATCACCCAGTAAGAATGGCGTTAGACTATTTGTGTTTTTGACTGTGATCAATTTGTGTTGCCTTTATTTGTCCCTATGACACATGCAATTCCTTCAGTTAATTGCAGCTCAAGTGGTTTGTGTCATAGCCTAGCCAATAAGCTGGGTTCCTGGGACGTTAAATGACAGTGGCAGGTGAAACGAATATCCGGGAGAATCCTTAAGTGTGAGGTGACCCTGTTATGCAACAGGCTTTGACAGACGGGGGTGTCCTGTAAGACAAGGTGGTCGGCTGTGGGGCTTAACTTCTCAAAGGCTCAAGGCCTCTTAAGTGGAGAGTCTTTTTTTAAACATCTGACACACGGAAAGGTCAGAGAGCACATGCAGGTTATGTAGAAAGGTACATACTGTAAGAGTATTTTTTCCATATCATTCATGCTAATGTAAAAAAATACTAACTGCTTGAATGGTGAACATTTGGCAAAGTATTAAAGATCATGTAGATATGCTTAGTCAGAAATGTTCATGTGTGGCATTTATTAGAATTAGTAATTGAAACATGTCTACAAAGGTTTAATGGTTTAAATGACATCTTTTCAACTTCTTCTCCTGGTCTGGGTTGCAAGCTTCATGGTTTACAGTTTTTTAAATATATTGCATCCATCTCTGTACTACATGTGAACAGGTGGTTCAGAGATCTCATGACACCAGCACCTTTATAAATATGGGTTCCTGTTTATGTACATGAAGGAGAGCTGACTAGGCGACAAATTACTGAAGGTGGCGGCCCCGATATAAATGCATGCAGACATAGACTGCTTATGAAAGAGGAACAGTGGTCCTCATTTTTCAGTCATTAAAGAGCAGCACTTAATTTTAGCTAGAAAGGCCTCACCTTTCCTAGAAACATCAATGTGGAAAAACAAAATTATAGTCAAGGAGAGAGGTAGCGTAGTGGTTGTGAAAATTGACATGTAACCAAACAATTTCATAATTAAGTTCTCATGCCGGGCTCATTGTTATGCTCTTAAGTAAGTCACTTCACCGTTTTTTCGTTTTTTTAAATATATCTAAATTAACTGTAAAGGGAGCAAAATTGTTAGCCCACTGAGCCTTTGCTACTCTTTGTAGTTGTAAAAAAGTGGTTAATGAAATAATCTATTGCTTGATCACAGCAGCACCATAGTCCCAAGCATCCATTTTGAAAGGACGTTTAAATCCTGTCAATCTGTCACACTCGTGTGTCACATCACAAGGCGCTGAGCTGCGATGAATCACAGAGCCAGTGGTTTCAACCAGCAGACCTCCTTAGGAAAAGCTGGCCTGCTGTGTGCTGAATAGCTGCACTGACTCCTGCCTTTCGCAGTGTTCTGTTGGTGACTTAGCCCAGCTTCTCTAGCTGGCTGATCGAGGCACAGTGAGAGAAGGAGGGGCAGGCCGCACTGTGTGGTGCGTGGGCAGCTGGGGAAGTGCCCCGCTGCATTAGCAGTAAAGCTCTATGCAATTAGCATGTCTTTGGTTGATAATTAGCATTGTCGGCAGAGTGACACATGATGGCTGCTGAAGCTCTCTGGATTGTTTATGGAGGGCTAGAGACATTTTCCTTCTCCAGAACTGTCTCAGAATGCTGATCCGTCGGAAAGTCGGGCTGGCTTGCAGTTAGCCGTCGTCTCTTATCTATCTGACAACCTGTTTAGTTACATGTATCCACAGGTGAATTACAATAACAAAATAGGAATCCTGAAAAATCTTTACTAAATTTGCACATATACTCTTTTTCATTCTTATTATATGGAATTGTTCATTATTAGATTTATTGTACAAAAAATATCTACAGTTTGTTTTTTCTAATGTCATCAGCAGCATGTCCTGCGTCTGTCAGTTTACCATTTTAAATCATCATTGTTTTGTAATTTGCATTTAAGGCCCTGCATTTCCAGTTACTAATATCCATTTTAGCATGGATCTTAGGATGTATGATCAGAATAATCCACATGACAGCAGAATAATTATTGGAAATGTGTGAAACTGGCAAGCATACTTCTTCATCCAAATGGATGTAACACTGAATTTGAGTATGATTTTATTGGTTCCACAATAAACATGAAGACCAACCCACTAAATTACCAAATTTTAGTTTAATTCCCCTTTAAGGAATCTGCTTAAAACAAACAAAAGGACACATCCAGCATTCAGTGTGAGACAGACGGTGATTGGAGGATAGGGAATCTCTCCCCACAGGCCACAGGCAACAAGCAGGCGCCTGGCACATCCTCAGGAGCTAGTCATACATAAAGTACCCCAGGTTTCGGTGCGATAATAATGTTCCTTGGACCACTCCTGGCTATTGGACTTGGGATTTGCATGGAATGAACACCTTAACTTGCTAATCTACTTGGGAGTCCAAGTTCTAATTATACGTATATAGGCATGACCTTAGTGAACGTGTGCAAATGTGATATGCACATGAAGTAGGCATTCTGCTTGTTTTCTTTTTGAATGTCAAGTTTGCTGCTCTCCATAGAAGCATTCCAGCATGCACTCTCCCTGAGACTCTCATTAGAAACATCCCGCACAGTAGCAGCAGACCTGAGACAAGAGGTTCAGATAATTAAAGCTAAGTCTTGAAATTCAATACAATTTTGAATCTTATATAAAATACCTTTTTTTTTCTCTGGTCCCATTGTAATGCATGTCTGCAGTTGGCAGATTTATCTTACTGGGTAATTTTGGCTAAATATAAAGAATAAACAAGTATGTAAATTGTTCTTTATTCAGTGCTAGGTGCTGTATTACCTCAACATGAGAACAGCATTAGTGACATAATAAGAGAGTGAAACTGCCTCAGAATGTATCTCAGTCATGTATTTTTGACTTTCTGTTCCATTTCTGAAGTCTCAAAAAGTACCTTTATTTCTTACAGTATATGGTTTTAGATTTTTCTATATGTGCGCTCGGGGCAGCATGGTGGCACAGTGGGGCCATGATTAGCACACCTCTGGGACCTGGGTCTCTGCTGTGGGTCCATGTGTGTGGAGTATGCATGTTCTCCCTGTGTTGTCGTGGGGTTTCCTCCAGGTACTCTGGTCCCCCCCCCCCCCCCCCCCCGGCCCCCCACCACACCCCTACCCGGCGCCCTGTCTGGGTTCGCCAACCCCACTGGCGAGTGGAGGCGGGTAGGTGGGGGTGCGCCCGGGTGGGCACTTGTGTGGGGTTTGCCTTTTCCCCCCTTTTTTTCGGGGGGTTTCCCCCAGGTCCCCTCGTCCCCCCCCCCCCCCCAACACACACACAGTCCAAAAACATGCTGAGGTTAATTGGAGTTACCAAATTGCCTGTAGGTGTGAGTGACCAGTGTGTGAGTGTGCCCTCTAATGGGTAGGTGCCCCATCCTGGGTTGTTCCCTACCTTGTGCCCATAGGCTCCAAACCCTTGCGACACTGCACAGGATGTGCGGTTACACAAAATGGATGGGTGTATATTTTTGTGTTGATTGTTAGAGCTATAAATCAGTGTAATAGCAGAAGTGAATTTTTATATTTGATGAAGTCATAATTCAAAACAATGTATGTGCTTGTTTGTGCGTAGATTGTATGTGCTGTATTGCATGGTATTCCAAGTAACAGCTTGGGGAAATGGGTTGTCCATGTGTCAGTGACATCACTAGGTAAGATTAGGGCATGGCATGCAGGTGACAGTTCTGTGAGTCACATGGATGCAGTCCCCAGTGCAGTGTACTGAAAGATACCCTACAATCCCATTTTCAGTGATTAGCTTAATCACAGTATACTCCCTATAATCTTAAAAAGGCAACAGTCTGACCCAGCCTCCATTCTTGTCTCACACCAGGAACTTCTGAATGGGGGGTAGCGAGGAATTTTGGGTAGGAGGGTTCGAAGTTGTTAATTATCAGAGTTTGTACTATAAATGATGATCTGCCTTGTTAATGAGGTTCTGAAATGCTGTGGCTCATCTGTACACTTGAGCAAGTAGATGATTCCATTCTTGCGGCTAAAATAATTTGGTGAAATAAGAGTTTTGTTTTCAAATTTATGAATCTCTGGGAAGCTAATTAACTTATGAATGAATAGATTTGAGGTGAATAAAATTTTTACATGGTTGCTAATCTAGTAATCTTACATATTTTTGTTCTTGGTAATAATTTTAAGAACATGGGATACTTAAATTTTTTTATAAAGAGATAAGATAGATGAGAAAATCAGACATTTGCCCATTTTATTTCTTACAAGTTGAATTCAAGCAAGTTGGTTATCTTCTTTTTGTGATGTTGCAACCACTAATTTAATAGCAATTTTAAAAGACAGAATAAAATGCCGTTTAATAGCATTAAAATGTTCCAGACTGTAAATCCTGAAGTGTGCATTCTTTGTTTTGCAGTACATGTAGAGTAACTGTGTCTGTGGTAATAGTAGATTTTCTCTAGGGCTGTTGGCTCGGAATGGGCCTGAGGGAGACCCCGTGCTTAATTATTACAAGTCAGTCTGATCCTACTGTACAGGCTATGCTAACACGTTATGCTGCCAAAGACCATAAATGTGCAAGTTAAAGAGCACAAAAGCTGTTACTTTGAAGGAAAGCTGCTATGTTATATTAATGCCATTTATATTGATGATTTTCTCAATAACATTTATGTTTTTTTTTTCTTAGCCTTTCCTACATCGTCCAGAGTTTGATGGAGCGCAGCTTTAAACTGTGTGCCTGTGGGCTGGATTATTTATGAAAATGGTTCTTTTTTATTCAATTCTTTTCACATTAACAGCAGATGAAATGCTTCCATGGGTGTGTTACGGACTCCAGGCCCCTCCTCCCTTTGTGTTCTTTGGTATTCTTTCCTAATAAATGGCTTAAAACTGCTAGTTGTCTAAAAATAGAAGCCGGCAGAGCTAAAAATAGTTCTTGGCTCGCAGTTGTGCCAAGAAAAAGGAGAAGAATAGGACTGGAACGCCAGTCATGAGTAACCGTGCTCAGTTCATTCTGCTCCTTCTGAGCATGCCAGCGACACGCAGCCTGGAGCAGCCAAAGGAACAAGACTGGCCTTTCATGCTGCTCATCGCCAGTGAGCATCTGATCGCATGGATAAAACATTTAATTATTGCTTACTTCCGCAAACATTTCTCTTTCAAGAACATTAAAAACAGATCTATTAATATGTTTATATGTGTGTGGGGTGTCCACCTGATCAGTGTGAGGAGAGGAAGGAAATGAAGGTTGGCCTAGAATGGACACTTCGCCGTTTCGTGTAGCAGTCAGGCCTCAGTCCCCTTCCTGCCATTAAGATTATGGATGAAACCACAAACAAATGTACAGTATAAAGCTGGGAGGCAGTATTAGTAATTCACTGCAGGGAAAGTGTGCCTGGATGCGTCAAACAGAGAGATAGCACAACTTATTTGTTTTATGTTATCTAAAACTTGTAAAATATCCTTTTTATTATGAATCAGTAAATATAAATAACAGACATTTACACAGAACTTTGTTCATCCCCATGGGGCCATTTTGTCATATATCCCAACTTCCTCTCTATGAAAGACACAGACTTGTATGTACAGGTATGAGCGAGTTTTGGGATCAGAGCAGAGGGTCAGTCTGCATTCAGTGCTTCTGATGCAGGTGGGTTTAAGGGCCTAGCTCAAGGGCCTAGCAATGTTGTGACTAGCAGCCAGAGGATTCAATTCCACAAAGTTCCCACACAGGCAGAGGCTCCTAACCTGGTTAGCTACACCGCTATGCTGATGCTAAACCACTATGTTAAGAATGCTGTACTTCTATCCAAAGAAAACCCATATGAGAATGTTCATAGCAGTTGTCTCTCTGCTTTAATACCATACCACAGAATTCCCTTGGCTGGTTGCTCATACCAGTGTTTTTGTATTGAATTATATCATGATCTGTTCATTTCATGCATGGTTTCAAAAACAGCTACTTCTCTATGTGGGATTACACAGATTTAGCAGATTCACCTTATACTGAATATCCACAGCTTTCTTTTCCTTGTTTAGCTCAACCTATGTGATCTTCAGACAGCTGTAATTACATACTTAAGTGCATTATTACCAAATACATGGGCACTTTACTCTGAGTTGTTACATCAAATGTCTGTGCCTTTGATTCTTGATTATAGTATGTAGGAGCTTCAAAGGAGCACATTACAGAAAAGTCACTAAGGCAGCAATTTGATGCCCCACCATGGCAGTCTGAGCTGTAGCTGATCAGACCTCTGGATGCAGTCCAATGTCTCTCACATGGTGATAACACAACCACACACCCGCACCGCAGATCGGGACGGCCTCACTTCTTCACTGGCATCTCCCAGCATGCTTCTCAATTGGGTCTGGCTTGTTCAAATCGCGCTCAATAAAATGGTGGCCTTCCTGCATCTGCTACCAATAAGCAAAGCCAACCCTGATCTCTCTGATGTTCGCCACTGCATAAGCACTGCGAAGACTCCTTCCCGGGTTCAGATATCGCCGTAGCAGCATCACGTTCACATACCTTTTGGGCACTTTTTTTTCAGAGACACCAATTAACTAAATCAGTGAGATCCTGCAGGTGCGTTGGTAACAGCATATAGTTTATTTATTCGTTTTTTTTTTAATCCTTTTATTGTGAAAGGCAAGGGTCCTGCTGACCCTGGCATGCTGACATCTGGACTGTTCTGCTATGGGGGCTCTTTAGAGGGATCTGCAGAGGGCTTCGCGAGTCTGTGGCATGGAGCCGAGTGAGCTGATGGCACGAAATTCATGGGGTTGGTGTCAGCTGTCCCCACTGAACCCCTCGCAACCTGCCAGTAATGCACACTCCCTACTACAAATGTTCAGCTGAAGGTTACAGATGATGAGGGTATGTAGGACGCTGTGTCTACATTCTTCTTGGCACGGAGAAGTACTCTGACAAGCCAAGCCAGAAGGGAAAATGATGAAGAAGTAGTTTAATTAGGAGCAAGCCTCAGAAGGGGCTGGGCAGAGGGTGAATGAGTCGGGTTTTTTTTCTTTTCATCCCTCTCTTTTTCCCTCTTCTTTCCACAAAGTACCTTTAAGACATCTCATCCTTTTCTATCCCGAGCTGATTGCTCTTTGTCAATAATATTCGGACCTCTTCGTCGTTCAGTCGCCCATGCAATTAGCATGATAGCATAGCACATTCAGCTTTCTGCGATCCTGTTGTCAGTCGAGTTATTTTTAAATGAACAAGCTTAACACTCATTCAAAATGCATCGCGGCAAAAATCATTTTTGTGAAATTAGATACTTTCTCATAAGCGTTAATTTTTCATGACCTCTATTCAGTAGCATTTTAGTACAGATTTAACTTTGTTAAGGGTTTAATTTGTTTTTCCTTGCCCGTGTCGCTGCTCTTGCCTTTGAGCGTTGACATCAGAGGACGTGCGAGAGCAGCTTTTGATTGGAGGTGAAGAGGTGACAGAATGGTGTGGCTAGTCAGCGTGTCACAGATGGCAGTGCGCATTGGCTGGGGAGGGGCCAGGCCCGGGCTGTACATTGAGAGAGAGGGCCATCTATGGCTATCCCCAGAAGCCGAGTCACGCGACCGGCTGCCTCCGGGCCCTTGTCCCTGGCGGAGGGGCAGACGACAGGTGCAGGCACACTGACAGGTGCGGATGTCTTGAATGAGTGGAATTGCTGCCGGCTAGCGATGTGGCCCCATGCTGGGCCGTAAAGTGCTGAGGCCCAGCGGAAAGTCACGCTAAGCCGCATGCCTTCCCATCACTCCTTGCCTTGCACTTCCCAACGCGACGCCTCCCGTGAAGATTTCAACTCCAGCCACTCTCAGTCCCTTCCCAAAGCGCCACCACCTACTATCAGAACCTTCCGGAGAGCTTTCTGAAAGGTTGCCATCTCCGAGGAACACTATTGTTTGGCAGTTATGACGACTTTACCATAGAAACTGCTTTTCTTGCGCGGTTTCTAAATCACCATTACGGAGTTCGAGAGCGTCAGTCTGCCAGCCGTCTTTGGTTGCTTGTTTAGCAGTTTCTGTGGGGTGGTGGGGAGTGTGAGGTTGTTAACTGTGTTTTTCGGGGAGCCAAGCCTTTCCTACCCCCTTCTCCATGAATGGTTAACAAAGCAAAAGACAAAAGATGGCTCACTTCCTAAAACCATCACCAAAAAAGGTGTATAAAATGTATAAAGCATAATTTTACAGAAGAGAAAATGTTTAGGTTGCCACAAATATAAAAAAAAAAAAATCAGGTGAAAACCACTTCCATGTATTAAAATTATTAATGTGAGAATGTTTCGTAAATGAGAAAATGACAACAGCATGAGACTAACCTGTCTACCTTCTCTCATTCAGGTCATATCAAATTTTAGCTGCCTCAAAGTAAATTTAATTACTGTCATTGGATGAAAGCAGATAACTTTCTCTGAGGCAATCACTGAATAGACAGTTGTAGGTCTTTTATTATTCCCTTGCACTAATCTACTTTTATTAAAACCAGTGGATCTGAAGAAGAGAGCTTCTGTGCCTGCATCACAGAGTCTAACTGAATAGTCCATATATATATATATATATATATATATTATAACCATCTTCTGTAACCGATTATATATAATATTCTAATATCCCTCAGTCCAGATAACAGTACATCACGATGCCTCCCCAGTCAGGAGGATTTGTACTAGAAGGTGGCCATCAGGTGGCTGAATGGGAGATTGCTCATTTTTTCCCCCCACATAACTGGTTCTGTAATTCATGTACATACAATTATTATTCGTTTTGTCATCCATCCATCCATCCATCCATTTTCCAAACCGCACGTAATATTGCAGCTGGGGAGTTGCCAGGCTGGTATCGTACTGTGAGTAAATGGGTTGATTTCAGTTTGCTTTTCCGAGCACACTTTGAGGGATGAAGTCTGTGGCGCGTCCCTGCCATAAGACACATGCCTCAGCTGCGTGCGATCACTTTGTCCACAGACCTTGAGAAAAAAGGGCTTAAACGGCTGCGACAGTCCCGACGCCGACGCCGACGACTCGCTGGGCCACAGCCCCGAGTCCGAGGACAAGTACCGCAAAATTAACGAAGACATTGATCTGATGATCAGCAGGCAGAGACTGTGTGTAAGTATGCCTGGGCCTCGTCTCACGCCTCTCCCTCTTCTCTCCGTCTCGTTTGTCTTTTCTGAAATTGTCCGGGGGGAACCTGACAGGCGTTGAGCAAGAAGGAGAACAAAGGCTGTGAGAGCCCAGAGCTCGACTCCTCTTTCGCTCTCACCCCCCGTACTGAGGAGAAATACAAACAGATTAATGAAGAGTTTGATAATATGATCAAGACTCATAAAATACCTGTAAGTACCTGTAAGTCATGGCAGTTGGCTGTTTTAGCGGCTACAGTAACCTTTTTAACCCTTTTTGTGTGGCCCCTTCAGCTTGCAAATTAACTTATTAAAATTACTTAAAAATTTTACTTAAAGCAGTCAGTATGCTGTTACACATACCTTCATAATGCATTATAATGCAATCATAAAGTATTGTAAACCTGGCTATAACTATTTATAAATAGCCATAAGAAAGAGTTGCCAAAATGACTACTACTGTAGTTCCACATACCATGTCCCTAAAACAGGCTAAGAATCATTTGAAAAAAAAAATTGCTGCTGATATAATATTATGATGACCACTTAACTAGCAAGTTAAAAAAAGCAACAAAATTGTCCTTGTCCTACTGATAATGATGACTTCAGTCATACTTGCAGGGTTAAAAGTTTTCTCTTATCTTACACAAAAAAAGCTAAGGACAGAGGTGCTCCACAATTACCATCCACCTCTAAACTAAGTGTCTTGCCCCTTCGTCTCATTCTCTTAACAACAGCTACCTTTCTGTGATGAGCCTCTAACCATTAGCCATGTGCAATGCCAGCACTTCACACGAGAAATCACGCCTGCATGCGCTTGCACACGGCCTCCGTGCTCAGCTCACTGATATGAAAAAAAGAACAGACGTGCAGCACCATTCCATTCTCCTTTCATCTAGTCACGGTGACCATCTGCTTAATTTGACTCTTAATTATAGCTCATTTTAACAAGATTACGGTATGAATTGAGTTGTGTCAACCCCTTACATATTCAGTTTTTTACAATGCTTGAGTGAACTGTAGATAAAAAAAGGCAGTTTACAGGAAATGCTTCTGCGTAATTGTGTAAAAACTTCAGAAATCATTGTTATGTGTATACAGCTCGACTGAGAAAAACATCTGCATTCAAAAAAAAGGAAAATAACAGCCAGAGGATGGATTGTAGGTTTGATAATGAGAAGGAGAGACTCAGGACGAGTGGGGTGGGGTCTCGGGGAGAGTGGCAGCGGTTACAGTGACTGTGCACGTAGCGAGTGGCAGTTCAGAGCGTGGTCGCCGCGGTTACCAAGTAGAGGGCGAGCAGATTTCAGGGATGGAGATGATCAGCACAAACAGGAAGGATGGCATCGTCAAAATCACAAGTCTACCCCAGAGGCGTGGTGCGGCCATCTCCTGTTCTCTCTTCCCGCTCAACCACAAAGCAGAGGGTAGCAAGCTAGAGGAAGGGGCTGAAGACAACCAGCATGTAAGATGTTATTAAAAAAAGGAAGCGCTTGCCAGGCAGCAATTAAAGAGAGCTACTGCACAACTGTGACTGGTAGGTAGCTTCTGAGAAAAAAGACAACTAGGGAGGGAAGAAGATATATAAAAAAAGGTGAACGTTAAGCCACTAGCACACAGACCTACGGCTGGTACACTGAGAAATAATATTTGCTCTGCTAAAGAAAAATAATAGACTATTGCTCCTTAGAAATTAAATTCGGGTCTTTCTGCTGGGTGTTCTTAGATGGATATTTTCATGATTTTGGAACACATGGTGGCGATTAGAGGGCTATGTGTCCTTTCCAAAGATAACACTGATTAAGGACAACCTCTATTGTGTTCCTGTGGTTAAGCCAGTTTGAAAGTGACCAGAAACGCGAAGTCGCTTAGTTTGAGCACAGGGCTATTAAAGACCGGCTCAGGTTGCTCCTCGTGGACATCACACATGGTTTCAGACATTTACTTTCTTGAGCATCATCCCACTGCTCAAGGGTAAACAGGAGCACAAACATGGTATAGCTAATTCGAGATTTATGTAGGAAGAAAAAGCACTCATAAGTGGTTAGTGCCCACTGGAGGAACAGGGCTCCATTTAGAGAGGAGTTTCTTGAGGCGGCACCTTCAGTCCATTTTAAGAGTGGCATACACAAATACATTTTGAGGCCCTGTCTTTCTGTCTGGCGAAGGGCCCTGACCACAGCATCAAGCTGACGCCTCACTGACAGTGCTGCCTTTTAAAGTTACACTTGTGCTAAAGTTCCGAAATGAAGGAGATGAAGCTTGTGACAGAACATGGAGTGGCTGTACCTGGAAATATCTTAGGGTTAGGCATTTACTTTTAATGACCGTCTGGGGATATTAAGAAAAAGTCCACTGAAGGTCACATTATCAACACCATTTTATAGTCAGTATTTCTTGAGGCCTCTCATAGGTAAAACCTGGATAAATCAACTTGACTCCATGATCTATTGTTGCATTTATTTTTTCCCCTCCTATACATCTTTCAGCAGACTGTCCCCCCTTCAAACTACGAAATGCCGGTCTCCATTCCAGTGAGCAACCCCAACAGCTTGATCTACAGCCATCAAGGTGGCTCGCTTGGCAACCACAACCTCCTGCCCTTAGCCCACCACTCACTGCAACGAAACAGCATGTCACCAGGAGTCACGCACCGACCACCCAGTGCAGGGAGCACAGGTAATGCCACAGCTTCTACTCTGAGCACCTATGCCGGCTAGCTCAACTGGGCATTCCGGTCACTCACCCTGCAAGACATCCCTCCTTACCAGGTCCTCAAAACCACAACTGCCCTCACCTATAAGATGCTGACAGAGGGGGTGTTGATATGACTTTGTTTTATCTCTGTTTGCCCAGAACTTCAGGTTTAAAAAAAAAAAATAGTACAAGTTTTCATCAGTATTTGCCTAGTCAAACCACACTTAAAAATATGTTCAACAGAAATCCTTCACTATCCTACAGCAGAAACAAACACTTTTACCCCTCCGTTTGAGTTTTTCTTTTCTTCCCCTCTCCCTTGGTGTTTTAAAAAACATTTGCTTTGCAGAATATTTATAGGATTGAAAGAGTCTTTATTTTAGTGTTTACTGAAATTCTGCTATTGTCTAAATGTTGTAATTGCCTTCTGAGGAGTTGAGTGCGCTTTGATTATCCCTGGCTTACAGGTGCAGTTTGCTTGATATTACTGGGGAAAGATTAAATATGATCCTTGGTCAAGCAGGCGATATATAAACCACAGAGACTCACTTTAAAAATATGTAATTTTTCTGTGTTGTCCATTTGCTGCAGCCATTTGTAGAACTCATGCCAGTGGAACTGAATGTACCCAGAAGTAGATATCCTCTTTCTCACTTACCAGCATATTAGTAGGTGACGGAAGACTTGTTAATATGATTAGGTTAGGCTTGTTGTAACATGGGGGATTGTACAGGAGGGGGTTTAAATTAGACAAATGATGAAAGACCAAGAAAGGAGGAAAATCCCTCAAGATCTTCTTTTTTGTTTTTGTCTTTATTCTTAGGTGGTCTTATGGGTGCAGACCTCACAGCTGGCACCAGCGCTGGTATGAATGATTTATCTTTTTCTAAATGTGTGTTTTAATGCATATGCTAACCTACTTCATTTATACATGCAGGAAGGGAAAGAAACCTGCAGAACAGACACGTCACGTGTTGTTTTAGTGCCCTAAAGAATTCCACAGCGGAAATGTATCGTGATCGCTGCGCTCGGATATCCTGCTGAGTAGCTGAAGAATTCAGACGGCTGGCGAAAGAAAACAAATTATATTTAAATTCTGAAAAAGTCTCGGGCAAAGGAATTTAGCAGTATCCGTAGGTTACCTTCTGTAGTTCTGTGAGACATGCAAGTTTCCAGTCTCTGGCATTTAGGGTGGCAACAGCTTTATAACATGTAATAATAATTTATAATTATTACTTAATTAACTGTGCTTAACTATCTTTTTATGTTGTTTTGTAGTAAAACAAGAATTGTACTATGTAAGGATTACTTTTTCAAGGATTACTTATGTTGCCTTCTTATTACTGCTGTAGTTTTGATTTTAATTGCTAATTCATTGATGATATTCCCTCCCGAGTCACTAATTCATCGACCACGCTCTTACCATATCTCGATAGTGAACAAGTAAGTGGCTCCTGCTTTTTCTCTCATCTGGCTAATCAAATAACTGTAGGACTATAACTATGTGGAAGAGTAACTCCAGATCACGACTCCTTTAGTCAGAAGCATCAGGATCTGAGGAGGGACGGCCAGGCGTCAGAAGCGGCTCCCGCTCTCTGTTTTTCTATAATTCTCTTCTAGGCATAATTTACATTTCTTATGGCGTGTGTTTGGCAAGCAACATGCCGTGTAGCACACATTAAATGTGGTCTTTGTCTAACCGTGGTGGGAAACAGAGGTACCCCTATGCACCCCGCACTGTAAAAACAAGACAAGGATATATGCAGTTGGACCCTTTAAAATTCCTTTCGAGCCATTCAAAAAAATGATCAAATGAATTTATCTGCTCTTTTTGGGGATTGAGCCTTTTAACCAAGCATTTGAGTACCTTATGTGAGAATTGTCAGTTTTGTCAGTTTTTGTTACTCTGTAATCAGAATTTTGTAGAGACTAATTAGAAGTGCACACTTCAAATAATAATAATAATAATAATAACTTTAAAATAATGTCAGGTACTTTCTAATATTCTTCACCTGTAGGTATTTTAAATTTCCATTGAAATGCTGCTTAAATTATTTAAAATTTAAAATTATGACTGTTTGCAAATAGCTCCTATGTATAGTGCCCCATACTTAAAGAATTTGCACTTTTATTTTGTGTATTTCTGAAGCGGGACAATTCATTTGTTGCTGCTTCGTCTTTCATTCCTGGATCTGTATACTCTGTAGACTTATTTCGGTGATGACTCACTGGACCTTTGGGCTGGTTTATTTTGGTTCCAGGCATGCTGAGCTCTCAGACACTCGGAGGTGTGGAGCCATGGCGTTTAATGCTGATTGTCTGCTATATGACACATGATGGGAGTTTGATACTGAAGGGAGGCTGAGCTGTATTTCTGGAACGGTGTGACTCCAGAATCCAAACATGTTGGACAAGTGAAGGTCAGCATAGTATAGTCACATCCAACAGAAATATATTTTTATCATGTGGATCATATTAGCTAAATAGTTGTCCAATGGATCCATTTCCCAGGACAGTTGTGTCAGAATTTTCAGGTCGCTAGCATTTTAATACGAGCCCTGAGCTAAACACTTAGAACTCAAGAGGTCGCGTTCATGCTTATTTGTTTTCATTTTGCACTATGTTTTATATTTCCAGTCAATATCTCACACTCATGATATTTTTAGGGATTTTATGTAACCCTTTCATTCAGACAAAAGTACTAAGAACCAGTTTTCACTGACCACTGCTTTACCTTTGCTTTTACTTGTTAGCTTACAGAGTGATGCCCAAAACTCCATACACATCCCACGGAGCATGAAATGTCATGAGTAGAGATCGACCGATATATCGATTTACCGATATTTTTCCCGATATTTAAGCATTTTGCCATAATCGGTTATCGGTTTTGTAATATCGGGTTCACCGATA
>JAODKM010000039.1:23798563-23821504 GCA_026780845.1 Petrocephalus sullivani
GCAGCATTTCAGCAGCACCTGCAGAATATGCAGCACTCTGCCCTGAGCCAGTTAGGGTGAGTAGCGAGCAGGACTCCCACTCATGCACAAACACATGCAGCATTTCAGCAGCACCTGCAGAATATGCAGCACTCTGCCCTGAGCCAGTTAGGGTGAGTAGCGAGCAGGACTCCAACTCATGCACAAACACATGCAGCATTTCAGCAGCACCCAGGGCATGTTATCTTCATCACAGTGAGTGACACTTTCAAATATGATGCCAAGTACCACTGGAAAAGGAGGACCCCATGGCTTATTATGCATGTGATGTTCTGTTGATACTTTTAATCAGTGCTTTGCTATTTTTTGCAATAATATTCATGTATTACAAACAGTAACATTTACAAAAGTCTCGCAAGAAGCACAAGGTTTATTATAGATACTTCAGCTTAAAATGCTGGCCAAAACCTCTACTCAAAGCCTCCTTGCCCTCACTGGCAAGCAATGATATTGCATAAGTGATTAACTAGAAAAATTGGCTGCATTAGTATGGTAGTTTTTTGGGAGTTTGTTTTAAATCAGTCTGCATCTCCAATCAAAACTCCTCATAATGTCTGTATTAAAGACTTTTTAATATAAATTTTCCCATAGCCAATGACCACTGTTGCCAACTTACTGGAGAAAACAGTACATCTACGTGTATATAGTCCAGTGTTAGGCATCTATTGGGATATTATGTGTTACTTTCCAAAAAGGACTGACAAATGCAACACATGGATCAGTTCTGAACAAAGAAAAATATATATATATTTACTCCATTAAAAACATTTATTCAGCTATTTTGCTTCTAACCACAATCTAATGGACCGGACAGACACACATCGGTTTAATTCTATGGTCCTATATTTTTGTATGAAGCTGTGACTACTTGAATATGCCACAATGTGTGCATGTGCGTCTGTGTGCAGTGCGAGCGTGTAAGAGAGAGTGCGATAAAGTGCGGCAGTTTCCTCGTCCTGTAACTGGGTTTCCTTTCCTCCTACAGAAATTGCACTAGCACTCACTTATGTCAGAGTTCAAATCTCTCCCTGCCCTCTGCTCAAAGCCTGCACATCAAGTCCGAACCTGTTTCTCCTCCTAGAGATCGCATCAGCAGCACCCCAGTGGGGTACCTGCCGCAGCAGCCCCAGTCTCGTCAGGACTCGGGCCGCTCGCCTGTCGACAGCCTCAGCAGCTGCAGCAGCTCGCACGAGGGCAGCGACCGAGATGAGCACAGGAATGAGTTCCACTCGCCCCTGGGACTGGTGCGGCCCTCTCTGGATGAGCGAGAGAGCCCCTCGGTCAAACGCGTACGCCTGTCAGAGGGCTGGGCCACATGATTCAACCCCCATTACGTGACCTTGAGCGCGATACAGTTCTTATGCCCCCAGAGCGCGCCCCCCCCCCATTTTTTTAATTAAACTTTAATATATTGTTTTTTTTTGCAGAGTGTGTGTGCTATATGTAGTAAAGTATATATATAAGTGGTCAGGGTGCCTGGAAAGGTATAGTGAAATCGGGGTAAGAGGAGTAAGGGTTGGATTGGGTGTTCTGGCAAAAAATTATGCATTACTTCTTGCCGTGTGTGAAAATATACATATCTATGCATATATAAGTAGGCACTTATATATATATGTATATATATATACCTACTTATATATGTGTAAATACTGTGTATATATATTTACAGTAAAGTCAGGTACTCTGTTTTATAAAAGTACTTACAACTTGCCTCAGTGAAAATAACGTTTAAGCATATATTGGAGTACAGCCTAGCACTTGAGCTGTATCAGTAATACATGTGTACAGGTTAGGTTTTATCAATCCCTTCTGTACACCTTTGCAAATTGTAAGTTACAGTAGATGATGTCATGTTGCAGGTTCAACGTATTTATGTAAATATAGGTTTGGGATGGGAGGGAGGGGGCAAAAGCGGTCAGACTTCGCAGATGAATAGCTAATAGAAATGGATGCTGTTATGCAACATTGGAAAGATTGTACAGGTATACCTGCAGGTGGCAGAGACATATAGATGGAGTCAATGGAAAATATGTTCCTCTTGATGTGTTGTGCATACAAATGCCAGGATTTAAACGCATTCAGTTAAAAGCAGATCGTACTTTAAAAGCCATGTTAGTTAACTCAGACAAATTGGGGTCTTGCATTATATATTAGAACATAAAATTATGGAAGATACATTTGCTTATATTTTCATATAAAATGAATAAAATGCTAAGCTTTTGTGTCTTTTTGTAGTTCATGTAAGCCAAACTGTTTTGATAGTTTTTCCAATATTAAAAGAGGTAGAAACATGAGAACTGAAAGTAAAAGAAACATGGGCTTTTCAGCAAAGCCATAAAGCAGTTACTAAAATCTATGCTTTAGATAGACTATTTTCTCTTTGTAGAGGCTTTTCATTGTGTATTTCTGATTATATATATATATTATACTAAGAATCTGTGAAATGTTCATGCTGTGTATAGCTTTGATTATATATATATACATATATATATATATATATATATGTATGTATATATATATGTATAGCAAATGTTTTTCTCTAATAGTTGGGTTGTATGTGCAGTTGCACATTTTCTCTGCGCTTCTTTCTTTTCCTGAACAGGACATGGTTGTACTTAGTTTAACCTAACAAAACTTTTGGAGTGATTAACCCATATCTATTTCAAAGGAAAAGAAATACCTCTTTCAATGTGACAACCATTGAATACATGGAATTTACATACTGCAGTTGTTATTTATACCCTAGTGGTACAAATTTCTGTTTGTTCAGCAGACAATCTGTCAAGTGTTTAAAAAAAAAAGTATTACAAGACATTTTGTCACTTTTTAAAGAAAATTTTGTACTAATATATATGGTAATTAGTCTATTTTGGTCTATATTTAACATGTACTTTTGAGGTGTTGTATGTGTTTTTGACCATCTTCTGGATGATTGTTACCTTGTTTTCCTCCATTTCGGTGGGAGCTGAGCTAACGACCACGAAACACAAAAGCTGGTTAAAACGAAGCACAACTAGCAAATCTTTTTTTTTTCTTTCTGTTTTGCGATGTGTCTCACTTTCTGCCTCCTGTTTCAATCTGCTATTACTCAAATTTTTACACTATTACTGTGTGCAGTTACTATGAGGTTACAAGGTTATTACAGCATACATGTAATTAGGAGATGGGGCAGAGCCCCAGACATTTTCTTTTTTTTGTTATTCATCAATTATGAATTCAGGCAAGTCACGACGTCAAACCAAAGCCGGTGGCATTGCTGTTATGGTGAACATCAATTTTATAGGAATTTATAGTGAAACTAGCATGAAATTACTAAACATTTGTACTGAAATGCGTAATGTTGCACATTTACAATCTGAGGAATCCATTGCACCTCCACCTTAATTGAATTTAAAATTTCAATTAAATCAAAACCCGAAGAGTACAATAACATGCATTCATACAAATCCCAACTTACTCCTGTTCGGAAATTCATGGCACAGTAACTAAAATTTGTTGTTTCCTTTATGATAAAAAATACTATATTGGCTGCATTCATATTCTGTTAGAGCTGTAGCCCATGACACAAAGTAAAAATTTGGATTCATTTCTGAAGTGTACAATAACAAGTACTGTTAGACAAAAAAAAAATGAAAGCACAAGTTGTCAGACATGAAATTAATTTGCATCTAGGATCTATTCCTCAATCTTACCGGGTCCCCATGTCTCTGCTTCTGCCGCTTCTTTGCTTGCATCCACTCTGTGATTCTCTGTACATTTTTTAGTCATGGTTTGGGAGCAGTCATTGGGACTGCTGTTTTTACATGTAGGGTTCCTCGAGAAATTTGGGTAATGGCTTTTCATATTTTTTTAACCAAAGACACAAAGCAATCTTTTTTTTTCTTCTTTCGGGGGATTGGGGTTAATTCAGTGTTTTTTTTTCACTGATACAGTATATTAAGAAATTACCTGGTTTTGTTCTGTAAGGTACAGGTACCTCAAATTGACCCATCCAGTACCTCAAATAATCTATGAATGAGTCTGTTTGGTGAGAGAGGGTGTAAGATGACCCAATTGCATGTCAAAAAAAGAGTGTAAAACACATTGTATTGGTCTGGCATACATTGTATAATCAAAACAAGACACTCTTGTTGTTCCACCTGGTTTGCTGTTTTCTTTTTTTCTGAATAAGTTGTTACCATTAAAATATATATAAATATATATATTAATAATAAAATATACAAAAAAAAACAGTAACAAATGTAGCTTGTATAAAACTAAAAAGGGGAATGTTTAAAGTCAAAAGTGAAAGAGGCTCACAGCGGCATAAGCTGGACTTTGTCGCCACTTGAAGACGAGATGTTATTAGATTAAACCACATCTCTGTATCTCAAGGGACTTCATTCAGCTGTCTGTAGTGACAAAATGGAAATTAAATAAAGTTTCTCCTGCTGGAAAAAGGTATTTGTATTTTGCAGAGAATTCAGTAAAGTTACTGGCTTTCTTAGTTACCATGTGTCTGTGTGTCATTTATTTGTGTTTGTCAGTTTACTTCAGGACAGGTACGATATATTTTATTTAAGCAAGATAACAATGTCATACAAATACACCATAGTGATGTAATACACATTAAAAATATTCACGTATGCTATATTTCCTACTCATTCATAATTTTTCTTATTGGGTTTTTTTTTTTTATTGTATTGAAACAATTTATATTAAGACAATTTTTTTGGTTTGTATAAGGAAACCTATTGCATTACATCAGACAGTCCACACAGTACATGCTAACAAGTTTTGTGCTCAGTATTCTGTTATAAAGCGGCATTTAATCAGTTAGTGCTTGCAATTACTTTCTCCGACAGTCTAAAGACTTTCCTTTCAGCTATTCGATGAAGTAAGCTCTAGTATGATAATTTGTTCTGCAGCTGCTTGCTTCTGGGTGTACAATGACCTGTACTTCCCAGGGGATCACTACTACCATCGTTATACAATGTTTGCTGAAGAATTGTCGGTTACACTTTGCTTAAGGGTGCTCTATGATAGCCACATGACACCAACATAAGCCTTTCATGACAGCCGACATAACTTGTCATAAACATTTATGACTTAAAACAGGTGTTCCCTATGCCAGCATTTATGACACCCACAAAAGTTGGAACAAACCTTTATAAACGCTTATGACAAGTTATGTCGGCTGTCATGAAGGGCTTATGTTGGTGTCATGTAGCTGTCATAGAGCACTCTTAAAATGTTACTCAGTTGTGTTTTCAAACTCCAAAAAGTTTTCTTTTCCCCTCAGTAATTCTTTAAGTAATTATTTAAGTCTGATCATGTGTGGGCGTGTGTGTGCATGTGCGCGCACATATGTGTGTGTTTTAGTTAGTTAATTACAGTGATTATGGATGTCGTGTTCTTCCTAACTTGTGATTATACCATGGGTCTGCCATTATATCTACTGCTGGATATGCAGAGCACATAGAATTCAAACCTGATCAAGGTCAAGGTAAGCCATCTCTTCTGGGGAGGAAAACACAGCAAAATTCAAACACACAGGCTGGTCCTTAGAGACAGGGCAGTGTTAAGACCATTTTACATATTTGACATTAACTTACTTACAGCTCACCTAAAAATATCCCCATCTGTGGCCTGCTTTTATGGGCCAGGGGGTGAGAGAGATGGAAATAAGATGTAAAAAGAGAGTAACCAGGTGCCACCCAATCTACCAACATAAATGGACTAAATAGAAACATATGCAATGATTTTGAATAGCTTTATTGCTATCATTACTTGTTTTCATATGCATTTGAGTAATGGGTAATACCTAACAGAATGAAATATGTTTTCTGGCATCAGTCAAGAGTGTGTTAAGGTATTAAGTGGTCACGCAGTCCTTGGAGCGCATCATTGTGTAGTTTGACATATGCCTACCATCTCCTAGAACCCTCAGATAATTCTCCTGGGCCAGACTACATTTAATCCAGCTTTACGAGATTCAATGCAGCCAGGCATTATTTTTTGTGCAAAACTTCTACATAATTTAGATCTTGATAGAAAGGAGATGTTGTAGATTTTCTGTTTCCACCACAGCAGATTTAACATGCTAGAGGGTTATTCGTTATTTCAAGCGTTTAGTGGTAATGGAGATGGTGTCCAAGTAGGCTCTGGGAAATATGCTTGGCTGCACCTGCTAGCCATGCTCTTGGGGATTTGTCTAAGGACACAACCGTGTTATTAACCATCTAAAAATAACATGATGTGTGATATTTGCTTTAAATTAAATTTGCCTTTATTATTTAAGCTCACTTTTCAAAAAAACAATGGATATAGAATGTTATTGCATGAAACAGTCAAGGCATTGCATATTTGATTTATATATTCATCCATCCATTTCTTTATTGATTTATCCAATGTTTCGTTGTGCCGTGGCTCAGACTGTGGCAACTGTTAGGATGGAAATGTAACAGGCACTTGAAATGACATTCAAAGCCAGTTTATTAAGCCCCAGCATATCACACATTGGAAGTTAGACAATAAGAAATGTAAGCCCCAAACCCTTGGTAATACTACTCACAATGGTTAAAATGATTTAGCCCTTCTTGCAGGTGTGACCTTCTGATCCATGTTTTGGATATAAGTGTTTCTGCAGTTATAGTCATACCAAAGGATAATGTTGGAAAAGGCTGCATGCTGGTTGCCAAACAGTAAAGGAATGATTGCTAAAAATGGCAAAATAGGGGCAACTCAGGTCACCAGTATAATTTCATATTGGAAGACGGTAGGATGAACATCAATTCAAGAAGCATCCTCTATATATCAGGACATACCATCTACTCTGTGATTCTTACCCCGGCATTGGGTGGTTGCATCCCTTTGCATTTTCTGTGACCTTATCTCACTGAAGAAGTCTTTCAAAGAGGTACTTAAAGTTTAACGTAAAGGCATGGATGCCAGCTGATGAGAGAAGATTTTAACAGCTATGTACGAGCTATGTAATGCTGAAAAAGTGGACATGAAATTTTGTGGTTTTTTTTTTGGCTGATTACATGCATTGCTATCTGTTTAAATTCTTAATAGTAATAATAGTAAAAATGTATGCTTTTGCAATTTCATGTTTTTTTTTATTTTTTCAAGTGTCACATCTTTGATTGCAGTGATCTTGTAGCTGTTGCTTGTTTTTAATCAGTATTATGAAAATGTTTTCCATTTCATATTCCATCCATCCATAGACTTGTCTGTCCATTCATAAATCTATCTTCCAGCCTTTTTCCAAGACAAGCCAGCATGTTACCATGTTAACTGGGTAGTAATTAATGAAATAATTAAAAGTAGTTAATTGTGTACGATTTATGTACGATGCATATTATAGGTTTGGAAAGTTTATTCAAAGTGTCCTGTTGATGATATAGTTATTTCAGATCCAGTCTGTAATACTGCTTAATGAAACTGTCTGTGACTGAATCCGTCGCGGTATTCAATATTATCTAGAGAATTAAATTAAATATGTAAGATAACGCAAATGGAACTATTCTCCAGTAATTACGTTGCTCAATTCTTTATCCTATTTAACAAACAAAAATAGGAAATCACACGAAACATGTACAGTATAAATGAGATTTTCCCAATTACATGTTCCTCTTGTAATCAATAATCTAGGCTACGCGCGAAAGACTGTCGTTGATTCAGGATTAAGCCAAGCAAAAAATAAAGAAACGTTCAAAGGTGTCCTCTGCATCTATACGATAGAAATTAAGGATTTAGGAATTAAGGACATATAATAAAATTCAATACAGACGCAGATGGGAATGCTGGTCGAATTCTGAAGGGACCCCCGTTTTTTTATCTATCTATCTATCTATCTATCGATGTCATTAATCAAAAAGTTTTCATGCATTTTGGTTTTACACTGGCTTTGTCCACAAATCACTAAAGGTCTACAGAAAAAAAACCAACGCATGCATACAATTCCGGACATTAATTTCTTTGTGCAATTACAGTTCAGTATGAGTGTTTCTTGTTAATGACATCTGGACTGGTTAATTATTAAAACATATTTCATAGCATGTCAAATAATGGATACTTTAGTCTTCGGTCAGACCTACACCTTATCAGTACATTCTAATATAATTTCAATTTGCATGGCCAGTCAAACTACTAAGTATTGTTTTGCTATGAAATATCTTTCTGCACTCTCTATAATTTCTACGACAAGGTTGTGTGCCTGTGTGCTCACTAGATGTCGCCATCTACAAACGATACGTTTAAGCATCATATGCGACCTGAATAAAGACTGGAACACAACAGTCACCTAAACGACTTCATATAAAAGAAGAAGCAATTGCCAAAAATATATGAAGTCAGATAAACGCCTCAAAGTGTAACCATTTTGGTTGACATTTTTCTATCTATCTATCGATCTATCTATCTATCGAAAATTTGTTTAAATACGACTTGTACGGCAAAAGGAATAAAGCACGGTGGCGCATCACATACATATAAAATAGGCCTGCTTTATATGAGAAACTAAGTGTATCAGTATAGGCCTATGTATGGCATTACAATTATGGTAAAGCAGTAAAGAACGGAATCACATAACATCCTATACGCATTAAGATAAAGTATTCTGCTTGTCAAACGCATATAATAAACTAATGCAGTTTTTTGTTAGATTTTCGCAACAACAACGCTGGCATGTAGGGACAGTATTATTTCTATGACCATTTAATAACACCCAATTACAGAAATTACATGGACATTAATGGCACACATAAACCAATAAGGCCACTTTGTAACGGAGATTTCCGCTGTTTGTTGTATTAATTCCTGGACAAACCTGCTTGTCGTCTTTACAGAAATTCAAGATTTGTAATTTGATCATAGTAGATACATAATGCCCCACATATGTCGCCGACTCATCTATGTCATGTACGGAAATATATATAGATGCGGATGCATAAAATCAACCGAAAAGCTTAAAAATACTGGGCAAGCAGAAGTTCTTGTTGTAGCTATAACCATGATAAAGGCGCTTTGTTAATGTTCTACAAGGATCAAATAAATCTTGAAAAATGTTGAAAAATCTTATAAATCTTGAAAAATTACTTTGTAAAACCAACAACACCACCACCACCAACAACAACAACAACAGCAATAATAATAATAATAATAATGTATGTATTTATAGTACTTTTCGCAAAATTTTAAGCAAGACATTAGTAAGACTTTTACAGATTACTCTAATTATTCTAAACGTGTATTCGTTTTATATCATAGCTAGGCAATACGTACTTCTTCCTAAAGCGAATATTCGGAAGTTATGTTGTATGATGTGGATGCGGTATAGGTTTTATGTCCACATAACTGCCGAGGTGGTTGCGGTGAGTTGTGTGGGAGGAAAGTGAAGGCCAACAACGCACCCCCACCCACCCCCCATTCCCCACCGCCGCTATTTACTCGACTAGTTTGCGCAACTACAGGTAAAACAATCGTATTCTTTATATTATTGAATTTCACAGTATTAAATGTGTTACTAATATGCATTGAAATTAAGATTAAAATCTTAGTACAAAGAATAACATGTTAACATCTTTGACCCCAAAGACTTTCACGTTCAATATCCCGCAACTTATCAAATTCAAATAAAATCTTAGTCCTACACCGCCATAACAACCGCAACACTAATAATAATTATTATTATTATTTAAAAAATAATGATAACAATAATAATAATACACACTCAGTAACCAGCTGGCTTTGCGAGAATAGCGTAGCAGGCGTTTCATTACGCATGGGTAATATCCACAGGAACTACAGATTATTATTATTAATAATAACAATAACAATAATAATAATACACACTCAGTAACCAGCTGGCTTTGCGAGAATAGCGTAGCAAGCCTTTCATTACGCATGGGTAATATCCACAGGAACTACAGAGTCATCAGATTCGTACCAGATACAGTAAATATACTGACGCAATAAAAAGATAATACACTTTAAAAAGATAACGCAGTGTTTGGGATACTGCGCGAAAAATAAAACGAAGAGATCATCCACAGTAGAGAAATTTCTCCGTCTGGCAGAAGAACCGATTTACGTGTTTAATGCACTGATTCCTTGATGTATTGAAATACGACTGTATGTATTAGCTATGCATGTCTACGTCACTGAAACTGACCTCGCTATAAAACGTGAATGCAATTGTTAAGCGGAACACTTCGGATGGGCATAGAACGTTTTAAGCTGAAGCCCAATATTTTGATTGTAGTTATTTTCGTCTAATAGATATTGTGTGTTCGGAGCATTACCCTTATATAACTTCACCATGAAAGTTCACCTAACACATCAAAAGACCGTTATACTACAAGAGAGACTACTACTCTAGTATTACCGGAAAGTGGACATAACTGCCTTAGGGGTGTCTTTTATTATTACTGGTATATTTATAGCTCAGGTAATCCAGTGGCCTTCATAACCAATAACGACTACATTGTACAAAAAAAGGTTCATTTTATACTCCGCAAATGATCAGCTTCATGCACATTTCTTGCTATGTTCATCCTATGCGAAATTGGTATAATATGCAATTATCCAGTTGAGAAAGACATTTATTATATAGTTCGCAAGTATTCGTGATTTGACACAACCAAAACTCAATTTTTTTTAATAGCTCAAAAATAATAACATTAAAATAAAATTCATTTCATTTCATTAAATATCCAGAACCTTGTAGATAAAGTGAAAGGCTATACTTTTCAGAATTTAAGTTCGGGGATATATAGGCCTATGTGCATGTTTGTGTCTTTTATTTTACTATTGGACATGGAGAAAATCCGTTCTGTTTGTAAGCATAAGTTGTAGAGGAGCAAATTCAAGGTATCTTTCACTGTAGAACCTATATTGGAAAGAAAGTATAAGTTCACTACAAAAGATGTACAATGGATCTTGATTTTGTATCCAACAAGAGAAAGGGAAAGTTCCTAGTATTTCAGAGCACGTTGGGTCTCAGACACAGGGTAGGACCATTCTTCGGGAATCCCCAAAACTTGTAGGCACTCCAGCCCCGTTGTGAAGTACTCTATTCGGTGGACAAGGCAAAATGGTTTGGGCAAAGTTTCCGTGCCGGCCTCCTTCTCAGCCCGGCCCCGCCTTCCCGCTCGACATCATGTGGGTGGAATATGCTTCTGTTTGACTCAGAGCCACTAAACAAGTATAATGGCTTTAGTATTAGCGGCAATTTTAAATGGAAAGGTGGCAAGGGATGGCTGGATATTTGGCGAAGAACCTTAGTGAGATCCACGTGCATGCTAACATGGCTTTTTCCCCCGGGGTGCTTTCTGACTGTTTACAATACCTGCAATATAACTTAAAAACATTTGGAAAATGTAAGTATTTTTTTCCTCAATTTCTCATACCAGATGTTTTATGTCGTACGCAACCCAAACAGAAGGAAACGTAAACCCTTAATGATCACGAACTGTGTTATAAACTATTAAATATAGTCGATTGCAATAATCAGGAAATGTCCTGCTGTTTTGTAAGTACCACTGATCTATTTCTCAAATATTATGCTACAAAATAATAGCCGTATGTCAATTTGATTTTTATTTTATTTTTCGAATGGGACAATTACAAGTGTGTGTTTCTTGCAGCCTCGGCCATCAGTACTGTAAGCCCTGCAGTCCACTATAAATGATACTCAGTGCCTAAGTAACCCACACTACTATCGCTTTCCACAATAGTTGGCCAGTATCAATTCCAAACTATTTTTACAACTTGAGTGAAATGTAATGTATTGATTGTTCGGTATTAATGCAACATTCGGCCAATGTTTTGTATAATGCAAGCAATGGTTTTGTAATGTTTTAGAAATGATAATTATTATATGTGTTCGATTAAGTATGCAATTGCTCTTTTTTTTACATTTTTATAGCATAGAGTTGGTTATATGAAAACAATTATAAATATAAGTAAAATGCCTACCGCGTGTGAAAATGATTTCCGTATTGACGTCACGAAGTCGTGATTTAACAAACACCTTGTTAATGGCGCCGTCCATTTAAGATAATAAGTGAAATATATAGCCCTGAGATATATGCAAAAGAAGTTAACTGACATTTTAATGTTAGAACCATTAAAGACAAAAAGTAGTATAAACATGTAGCAATCAATATGTGGGCATTATTAGCACCATTGCAAGTCATTACCGAATAATCCATTGGTGTACATAGTGTAGTTTATATAGAGATATTTTTCCATTTTTGTAATGATATTCAGCCGATCCTTTTGAAAGTGGCACAAAAAAAACGAAATGAAGATGCAACCTCACTGAAGATGGTTCATTTGCACTTCTTATTTGGAATGCACCTGCTCTTCCTGGTCGAATCTAACCTGTATCCTATTCTTACCTACATATTGCTGTCTCTTAAAGAGTACGCATTTCTGATGTGGTTTGTCATACTCTGCCAACAACGTTTTTAGCTAATGCCTGTGTACATTTTAATTTAAAAGGAAGATTGCAGAAAATTCCAAAATCTGAAATGAGATCAGGGACACCATATTTACGAGTGATGAAATAAATCAGTTGGTGGATTCTTGCAATCACCTTCACCTCTGAGTTTTGCGAATGGAAAATATGTTCAACTTATGATACACAGTTTCATGAAAAATATTAAATCTTAACTTATAAATATGTGAAATTAAACATGATTTAATCTGTCATACACACGTGCGTAAAGCATTAACATGTAATATAATGTCCATATAACAGGCCAATCTGAAACACAACGGCCGAAAGCGGTATGCGTTTTCATACAGACTTGAATGGATAGTTCTGTTTTGTTTTTTTCATTTGATCGCATATACAGTAGTACAGTATAATGAAATATGGAATTAATAGGGCAACTTACAATCGCGCCTCACTCAGCAAACGGTGCAACGGTGTCGCTTCTAGTGTTAAACCGAGTATTTGCTTGAGTTAATCCAAGGTGGAAACGACAATTTCTACGGTCTTTTCTTCAATTACCAACAAAGTAAAATGATATTTCGGATCGTGTGTGCTCATACTTCGCATGCATAGCACCTTGTCGCTCTCACACGTAAATTAAACACGTCGCCGTAAGGTTAACGACGGTAGCAGGCAGAACAGACCCTGTGCAACTATCTTATATAGTGCAATCTATGATGAAACTGAGATATTATAATTGGGTTTTCTGCAGTACTGCATGTGAGATTACTGCAGGATCTGGCGACCTATAAAATATTACCGACGTCGTCAATTGGTTTAAATTAGCTTGCGACTCCTTACAGCCAAACGACAAAAAAAAATTGCTTGTGTTACAATTCATCGACTCACAGTACTATTCGGACCAGCTTTTCCACTAAAAAACGCGGCTCCATGCCTCCGCAAAGAGTCTCGCTCTTCTAGCGCTGGCACCGATAAGGACATTCAGACGGGGACGGTGCGCGGTCATATCCGATACCTTATTTACCCACCCTCCGAATTACTTTTTGACAGCCTGAATATTACAACTGATCTTCACTGGCAGCAAAATGAATGTTTTCAGGCCATGAAATAATCATTTCTTCTCCTTCCTCCTTTCTTCTTTGCCTTTATAGAATGCTTGTAGGGAGAATAATTATTCCAGCGCGGTTGGTAATGGCGGGAGGAGAATGCCTTTCCCTTGCACATATAGATATAAACCTGTATTGGAGACATCTAATAGCATCATCATTACCGTAAACTCCCGTGGATCGAGACCTTTGACCTCATCGGGTTGGTCCAGATTTTGGCACTGCAAATCCCCCTCCCCCTTCTTTCAGTGATGGCCCCTTTTTCCTTCTTTCAGACCGTTGGCAGCGGCAAGCCAGCAGGACGGCATCTTCGTCCTCCCAGCTCTCCTGGCTATGTGAAATAAATGCTGTATTTCTCCCAGAATCACACGCCTCTTTACGTGCAACCAGCCTTACGCCGTCTGGCAAAACGATCTCTGCATAATTTCAAACGTTCGCTATTTGATCTTTGTTCTGTACTTTTTTCTGGAACCGGATTTTTTCTTCATATAACCTCTTGGCTGGCTGTGCTGGATATTGCTGATGCCACCGCGACCTAAGACAGGCAAACGGAACCTTTGTGAGTGATGCAATTTACAATGCAAATGCAGGCCCTCTGCAAGGATTAATGCACATTGCTCAGCTGTTTCGTACTGCATCCCAATACTTATAATTAATATGCGAATATTGTATATTCTGTGGAATTATGCGTCCTTCTGGAATTCTGTTTCCTTTAGGGATTCTTTGGTCCTGAGAATTGGGGAGGGGAAAGGGAGTTAAACTTCATTCCAAACTTTAAATGGAAGTGGCCCTAATACTGGGATTTTTTAATTATATTTTTTATTTTTGGAGAAGGTTATTCAAGCTACCTTGGCTTTAACAATTTCTGAACATTTGGGTAAAATGGCTCTCCAAAATGGAACTACAACCATTACTGCACCGATTCATAACTTTTGAGCGGAATATCGCTGAAGGATGGGAAGTTAGTTGTTATCTTTGGTTATCTAGCTGTATGAGTGTGCTGGTCTTCATAAAGCTAGATAACCGAAAGTAAAAACTGCTTCCAGGATCGTCGCAGGTGCCGAAAGGATGTTTAAACGTGTTACTGCTTCCTGGCATCAGTGTTTCAAAGGCAACTTCCGCAACCGGTAAACATATTAAGAACAGTGGCGGCTATTCTGTACCATGTGCACTTAAGTGCTTTTACATTATATAAACAAATGGGCCTACTGTTTCAGTAATTTGTCATGTATTTATAAAAAAAAAGCGTACAGGCTAAAATGCAAATCAGTCGATCGCGTTGTCTAAGTACGTGTGGTGTTTTAGAAACGCATTTGCAATGTTTACATCGAAGATAAACGCATGTATATTCTTGTTTTTTTTTTTTTTTAAGTTCGGTGCAGAGGTGCTCCAAATGCTATATAGTGCTGAAAGGATGCAATAACTGGCTGGCGGTTTAATGTATCTTTAAACATTAAACGGATTAGAAGAGGAAAACTGTCACAAAGAGTTCGAAATGTTCTGTCTCGCAAAGTCGTAGCACCGAAAATGAAACAGACAATCACGGGAGGAACCCACGTGCGCGCCTCCCCCTTTTCAGGCATGATCGGGTCTATCCAGGAAACGCCACTGGCATCCCAAACTGAAATAATTAGGTCGTATATAGACCTGACAAAACTGGGAAGGGGATGGGGAGCGGGGAATATGGGGCCGGCCTTGCTTAATTGATTCCGTTAAACGTAATGCAGGCAATGTGAACGACTGGACGCTCTCATTCCCACGCTCGAGGGCAAGTGGCAGTTCTGTGTTCATAGCGGATATGACAGACAGCGCTGTCAGATCTGGGCTGGAGGAGACATAGGGTCATTAAAAAACATCAAGTGCACCAGACCGATCTGCATCACTTAAAGTCTCGGCGCTCTCTCAGCCTTGGCAATCCCAGCCGTACAGGGGCGCCTCTCGCTAAAATTAGTTTTAAAACCATGTGCGGTTATAATTTATAACTGGACTTGTAGAGTCAATTAACACACATGCGCCCGTCTTAATGGCGACCGCACGTTCCTCACTGAAAACCGCAACTGCTTTTTTATTTATTAAATACACGTTTTTAAATGTTTCCTCCGAGAAATGTCTGCTAATTGTCGAACGTGAGTGCTTTTTTTATCGTTTCCGAAGTGGTATTTATCTTGATCTCATCTTATGAGGTTGTTAAATAGCATTGCATTGTATTTAAGACGTGCTGACTGCTGTCATATTGATATGCAATTTAAGAAACGGTGACATTTACCTACACAATGTAACAATGTAGGAGATGGATTGGGAGCCAGCTAAGTAAACACTAGCTATTGACAAGAAGGCACGTGCCAGGCCCTAGGGCCTTACTGCTTAAGGAGGACTTTCTTTTCCTGGTAGCACAGACAGACAGCTTATGTTGACATTATTATTATTATTATTACTTTATTATTACTATTATTATTATTACTACTATTATTATTGTTTGAGTACAGGAGTTTGAGGATTGGTTAACAGTATGTCATGAGTGCTGATTTGATTGCCTACACTAAACTAGTGTCTAGCTCAGAGTTAAGGCTGGTGGTATTTTAGTCTTTTGTCTCGAAATTGTGAAGGTTTCCATTGACTACGACGAGTTAATAAAGACCATTAAAGCGTATTTAACGGCTGCTGGTGCTTCTGTTTTATAATGATTTGTGGTATCCGCCACTTGACGTAAGGTCAGTATTTTACATTTTGTTTATATTTTGTCCCGTCGTTAAAGCAGAACCCGCTTTGCCAGCGTTAAGGATTACATATTTCCATACCGTGTGCGTAAAAACTTACATTTTTTACATGTAGGCGCGTGTTTGTCTACAACACAGATGCATACATATTTGTAGCGACGCTTTTTTATTAAACTCATGGCTGTTCTGGAAAATAAATATGGTGAACTCAGTGGCAAATCTTAGTTAACTTTCCTTCTCTGAATTAGCAATTTATGTTAAGTAGGATGAACTTTGGGCCACCCCTTGCCCACAGCCGCGTAAAGGATTCAAGTCCAATGTTAAAAGCATCTGAATTTAACACCATCTGGGAGGAAAGGTCCCACCCCGACTCTCTCACACCGTCAGACAAAACTAGTGTCTCTTTCTCGAGTCCTTGTCTAAGCTGGCACACAATGCCGGGTCATTATACATTTGCCGAGGGAAAATTTGAGAACACAATATGGCTAACCAGTGAAAGACTAAGTTTCTTTGTGCCCGGTTAAGTCGATTGAAATCTTCGTCGCGAGCCTGTGAATGGTGACATTGTTTTCGCGACTGGGGCTGCAGTAAATGTCAGCGTATTGTAAAGAAAACCTTATAGTCTGCAAATAGCTCCGCAAATCTTATATTTCGCTGCAGAGGAATATCATTGCAATGGCTCGCAATAGAAAAAGCATGCCTTTTTATCGCATGTTAAGTTGTGCAACGGTTCTCATGACGCAGTAGGATTTTTTATTGTTATATTTTAATGTGACTTTTTAAATCATGCAGAAATACAGTTTTACACTATGTCAAGTTAGTCTTGTGGGATTTTTGTTATATATTTGAATAGACCTATATTATATACCAAGAGTTGGACATGGCTTTTGGTGCAGTTTTTATTATTACAAATATAAACGTTTCTTTATTTACACTTTTACCCCAAAACAGGATTTGATTAGTCTGATATTATTTACAGATTCCAGGCACAGTGTTGTTTTCTAGTGTAAGTCTGAAGTTATCTAGCTGGGAAAACTGGATGTAATTCTGACATTTATAAATACATAAGTTTCATATATAATATATTTCATATAATAGCCACTTGGTGTAATGTAGTTGCTAAAATTTTCAAATTATTGATCTGGGTTGCATTTGTTTATTGACATCTAAGCATGTTTTCTGTGCACCTATTTGGAGAGTTTTCTTCAACTAGAATCCTCATAAATGGTGTAGCACTAACGATATGAAAAAGTTGTTTGTCTTCAATGCCAGGTCAGCTTTTTCTAAATTGTGCAATATGTATGATTTGCTATTAGAAAAGTGTGATGGTTTTGCTTTGTTTCTTTGTATATAGGGTACATTGTAATTGTGTTGTTTGTGCCATATGTACAGTCTTAGGAAGCCATTATTGTCACGTGATCTGTAGAGCAGCATAGTCACAGAGATAGGAGTAGTCATAGTGAAGTGTTTTTCCTTTATACAATGGTTGAGCGAGCATTCTATTTTTCTGTATTGAAAAGCCCCATGCTACATAACCACAAAATAGCTCATACGATGCATCACAGAATGCTTTAAGAATAGTGTACTTAGATAGATTATATAGTTTGTTTTAGATATACTATAAAGTTGGATGGTTTTCTTTTTTATCATAAATAGCAGTTGGTTTATGGTAACATCCGTTGTCAGTAATTGGTATTTATACCAAAATAAATGCAACATTTGAATGTTAATATTAGGATTTCCAGATAGTGCAAGAAATGTAAAGGTGTGTGTTCTCAAAGCTGTTGAAAATTGGGTGCAAAACCTTAGAATTACACGAAAGAAGCAATGAAGTTACAGTCCATCATAGGCATCTAACCAGGGTGTTGGAACCAGGAGGGACTGGGGGGGGCTGTATTTCCGAACAATTAATTTGACTTCACCCTCCCCCCACTACATTTAAATGATTAAGTTGTGTCCTCTCCCCAGTATCAATCTCTCTCCCACGTCCTTATATCTAACTGAAGTGTTTTCAGTCTAATGCACACAAGTTACCAGTTTAAAATAAGGAATTATTATAGTGAACAGCTTTGTGCCTTTGTTAAGCTTTACAAGAGGCAAATGCCTCTATATACATATATAAATACACACACAAGCTTTTCTTATTTAGCACAAACCATTATTGTTATATTATATTATTATTATTATAGTCACATATTGTGAGGAATGAGGCAGTATTGCAGAACAGCAAAATCTGTCAGCCATTGATGGCACGATTACCCAAATGTCCAAGGGAAGTTCAGTTTTGTTGTCACATGAATGGTTTTTGAAATACGGAGTCACTTTTTTTAATGAATGTTTATATTGTGCCTATATCCCATTGTAGTAAAGAGACCTGATACAGGTTAAACTTGTGCCCTATCTGGCTGATAAAAGTTTGAGCTTGACTGTTTTGAGAAACCTAAAGCATTTTAACCTGCCTTTACTGAACACATTAATCTTTAGTTTCAAGTAGGTAGCAACAGGACGACTGGAAGCATACATTCTGAAAAGTAAAAAAAAAAGATGTGAACCATATGCAGACGTCAAACAAGCTGTGAGAATCTTATACACACCCTGTTCAGGGTCTACTTTATTGCTGGTAGAGGGCTTTTCCTCCAATTGGTGTTGCCATGGTAACAGGAGATGAGCTCACAGTGTGCACCCTTGCATCAGCAGCACTGGTGTAGGTTAGTTTCTTTTGTATATGTAATTGGGTAAAGCTCACAATCTGGTTCTAAACACATGCTGAGGAAGAACAATTTGCCAATAGTGTGTTTATATTCAGTACATATATGACTGTTTTCTCTCCATCCATCTTCTAGCTGCTTATCTTGGTCATGGTTACTGGGGCTCTGGAGCATATCTCAAGCAGCATAGGGGGTACAATTCGGATGACCAGTAGGACTGATTTCATAAATCAGATCTCAACTGATAGCAGACCTTATGTATTGCCCTTAAGTTTATCATGTTCAGAATATGTTCAGTATCAGCTCCACCCATAATAATCCTAGTTCAATAATTATGTTACATGTGCCTTGGCCTGTTGTGTCACTTGACAATGCGTTCTCTGTACACTTGCTGCATGAAAATGGTTGTGAAATAATGTACAATTTAATTTCACGCACACATATTCACTCTTACCCATATAGCATTTGTTTTTCTGAAACAATATTGTTTAAATTATCAACTGATAGCATATTCTTAATAAGGATTCCTGAGGAACAAATTAACAGAGACACGGTCCAGATTATCTTAAAATTGTGGAAATCCATTTAATGGTATCATGCACGGGCATTTACACTTCTGCTAGGTTAGAGAGGGGATTACTGAGTGTCCATGCTGTGCCTGTGTTGCTTGTCTTTGCTTCAGTCGTCTCGTCTTGGGTGAAAGGGCTCTCTGCATGTTGCTGGATGATTAATTATTGGTATGAAAATGTTTCTTTAATACTTTTCTAAAATTGTTATTGATTGTTTACCAAGATGTTATCAGAAATCTTTCTTTCTTTCTTTCAAATTTCACAGATGTTGACAATTTTCGGACATGAATCGAACATTTTAAACAATCTGTTGTTAAACTTTTAGCACAGATATTAACGCCATGCTTTTACCTCCTGTAGTATTGGCAAAGATCTGACGACTTTACGGGAAATCTCAGATCTCTTCATTGTAAATTTACGAGTTCAAAACTTATTTGCCAAGAGTTCTTTGTAACTTACATTGGTAGCATGGGAAAATGATTTAGCACATACAGCCCTAATTTTTACTTACAGCTAGTCTCTTTTTTAGAGTTTTGTAAATTTTATGGTATTGTTTAAGTAGTGAGAAGCATGAGTATTTTAGTGAGCCACTTCACTTTTATTATGTAAATATCCATCTGAAAAATAAATTTCTCTAATTGCCATCCAAATACAAGATCCATTTTGTGAACAACATCTAAATAATATGTTGCTTAGCAATACATCATTTATTTGTATGTATTATAAATAACCAGGTAGCAGTGCATCAGGAGTCATGCACCTTTACAAATGAGAACAATTTTTTTGGTTACACTGTATCAGTAGAAGACTTGGATTGATGCTGGATTACATGGGTCGGTTTTGAGGTACACCCAAATTTATAGCCAGACTGCAAAGTCTGACATAATTACTTGTTCTCTTACAGGCAGTGTTTTGCTTTTTTGCTTTTATAGGTTTGGGTGTCTGCCAGACTTGAAATCTGCATTTCACAACTAATGCTATTAATAAATAAATGTTTGTGTGTTTATTGTTGAAGAGTCACAGTGAGTCTCTTTTGCTGTATTGACAATTTCAGTGATTGTTGAAAGCAACATTGATAACTATCCCTCACCCTCCGATCAGGTACCAATGACAACTGAATTTTGCCATTGATATCAACTGCTATTACATGTAAAATAAATGTTTCTAAAATTCATATATTGCAAATGTATAGGAGATGTATTAGCTTAAATATGCATTTCAATAAAGATTTACAGAAACGCCTATACAAGTACTTATACATAATTGTTACATCAAGATCAAAAAATGAAAGGAAAATATAAGGATAATTTAACAAGCAACAACTATATTATTATTTTATGAATATATTAATTACATACATTCTGTGACAAAGAAAACATATGTATGTGCCTGCCTTTTTATTATTTGAAAATTTCCAAATTTATTTTAAAATAATAAATGTGATACTCTGCTTAGAGAGTCAACATTTCTTTATGGTGCCTCCATCTTAAGGCTTTGCAATAGTCAACGTGAAGGCATAGACCTAAAATGTCTGCCTGGTTTGCATGTGTCAGTAAACAATGAGGGCGCATGCTGTGAAAGGCTATTATTTAATTACTGCTACCGCTACCCATGCATACCAAATGGCACATACACAGGCATAATTCCCTCATTTGCTGTCACATGCATGGAATTGCTCATGGCACCATTTCCCATGCTTTCTGCAAACCCGTTTGTGTTCTTTGTCACTTGATGGTCGTATGAACTTCCATGGGTTCTGGTGGCTTGCGTATGGCTTACTGCTTTCCCTTACTTATTCAGCTCCTCATGTTCTGTGTTGCATTCACACCAGTTTCATTGATAGTTGATTGCAGAAAAAGATCATTTGAATAGTCTCGTTCAGACCAGATATAGACTATTCTTAATTTGCTTTCTGTTTAAGGTTGTGTTTTATTTGCACTTGTTTTTTAAATCAGATCTGTATTGAATACATATCTTTAATGTTCATAATGGTGGGGAGATTGCTATACTTCTTAAAATCTGTTGTGTTCTTTTAAATGGTCTGAGAATTATTTATATTAATTTTAGTCACTAGGCATGTGATAGTTAATTGTGTTTCTATAGTAGCTAGGGAATGGTCTGCTTTATGACATATATAATATTTTGTCATTGGCAAAAGCTTATTATAACTGATTAATTTTTAAAAGAGTATAGTGGTTAATTATAAATAGATGTCTGGATGCGTGTCTCCACCATTGTCTTATTAACAGTCAGATTGGGACTGTACAGTTTCTGCAATTGTTATGTCATAATTCAGTATAACAGCCATTGTCTTTGCTCTTTGTAAAACACATTGCACTATTATTTTGTTTGTTGCTCCTCCAAAGTTCATTTTTCAGAGTATGAGTTTAACGTTCAGCATTAATTCAACCGTTCGTCAGCTTCTAAAATGGAGAGAGGTGGATAGCTGATGGGGGAAGTGGATAAGGTGCAATGGTGATACAATGGCTGTGCATTTCCAGTGGAAAACAGAGGACATGCTACCCTCCATCCGTGTAATATCCATCACCTTCAGTCACTCCACACAACAACCACATAAAAGAAAATACAAATAGTGTATGTTTATGTTATCTAATTAAAAGGGTTGCCACTGTTGGAACTTAACTGTCAGAATAGACTTAATCTCCTTTTGTACAGATATGTGAGAAATGGTTTTAACAGGGAAGGGCTAGCTTTGCGTCGGCGAGGTGTTGGCTTCCTGTAATAGAGTTGTATGTTTAGAGCTGTATGAGAAATGTGGCACCATATTTTTGGCTCGATTTTGTGAACTGCTGCAGAACAGGAGCTGTCATGGATTTTTATTTCCACGTATTATGCCAGCTGATTTTGTTTCAAGTGTTAGGAGGTTTTCAGGTGCTTACCCTTAACGGTATTTTTGTGTGAGACACTATGAGTAAGGGAGCACCAAAGTAAAGACTACTAATAAAAACACGGAATAAAATGCTAGGTGACGGTTCACAAGGTGAAAGTTGCTGCTGCATCAGGAAACACGCCCCAGACTGCTGAGGCAGGACATTTTAGAGCATAATTAAATTTTTGCATGTCTCAGGCATCACCTGTCATAAACTTGACTGTAAGTGCCTGTTTTTAGCTCACTTTTGAGATAAGTGTCATTGATGACATACGGTTAAACACTGAAGCCTGGTTTTCAGTGTTTTGAGCTTATTGTGAACTACCATCTTGGGGAATGAATGTTGACACATCACATAAACATTTTTTTTTACCTTTAAACTAGGGCTGTAAAAATTGACGCGTTAACGCGGATTAATCCAGCGTCGTGATTAATCTGATTAAATATATTAACGCATTTACCCCATC
>JAODKM010000039.1:23834565-23854316 GCA_026780845.1 Petrocephalus sullivani
ATCAGCTCATTATTAGGTTAATATCAGGTTATTATAATCATGTGAATGGTGAAGAGAAAGGTGATTAACCGTCATTGGTGTACATGTTTATGCTACCTAATCTTTCCATTTCTTGTCTACATGTTGGTGAAAATGTTTTTCATGAAGAAATTTGAAACATAAATTATTTTTTCAAGGAGAACATGACTAAATCTGTTATTTGTGTTTTTTTTTATCTGTAATGTGTTTTTTTTTTTTACAGATATAGAAGTGCTTGTTTTCGGTTTTGTCTCTGTGACATTCAGATGATGACAAATTTTCTTCCCGTTCTGATTTAGATCAAGCTATCAAGTCTGACATATTTCAGTTTTGGAAGGACACACATCAGTAAAACAATGGTAGCGAATTTTGATGTGCCGCCCAGTTTAAAACTGAAACTTCCCACATTCTGTCTGCCTTTCAAAGTCCTTTGTAAGAGGAAGAGGATGAAAGGAGCGTACGAGAGGATAAAGCTAGTTTAATTTGAAAATCTCACCGGCACATTAGATGGTGCACAGAGGTCGACCTCATGGTTTCCTATGGTTTGAAGCTAATTGTTTTCGTCAGGATGGCAACGTCTGCGAGTCCACTGTGGTGTCCCACCAGCAAGGCTCCGGTAACTGAGCCAGGCTGCCTAGAATGGGCCCACTTTGTAGCAACACAGCAGGCTCAAACACCACCTATTCTGCTCCTCAAACTGTCATGCATAACAACTTCATTGTGCTAAATTAAACTTGAAAGCAAGCAAAGGCCAAGGGATGGAGAGGGTATTAGAACCGAGAGCTGGCAGTGCTGGAGAAGGGGAGTCTTGGAAAGCCGGTCCTGGAACAGAGGAATAAAAGACGAGGCCCTGGGATCCCAGCATATTGTTTCATTCTGGAGTATGATTCCCATACGAGGGGGTGCAGTGTGATGGAAATGGTGAATGGGATCTAAATTTATGCAAGCTTTTTTTTCCATCAATCTTTTGCTTTTAGAGAAATATTGATTTCAGTAAAATGTCACTCCATTGTTTTATGATATGTAAAAATAAACCAATAGCTACCAGTAGAGTTATGCTAGGTCAGCTAGGCAAAACGGTGTCAACTCACTTAATCACCGATCCCCTGAAAGACCTGTAAGTCTGCTTTTATTCTTGGTCGGTGACCTTCCCTACCAGCTTAATGAATCACATAACTTTCTTTTTATTTTAAAAATAAAAAAGATAAAGGTACTAGGTTCAACTGCTGTTCTACACAGCGTTTCTCAGTGTCCTTTGCTGGCTTGCTAATACCCATCCATGTATCATGTCCTCACCCTGATCACCTGGAGGGAAGAGTTCACCAATCGCGTTAACGTAGACAGAAGCATGATCCCTGAGAATGGTGGGCACAAATCCGATACTTGTCTGCAGGTCTGCTGAGAATCAACAAAGGCTCAACTCTACCCATTATATCCCAGTGTGCTTCCCACGAGCGGCCCGTAGTGCAAAAAAGATTTCTTGCCTTTGCACATTTACACAATTTCGACATAATTCTTACTTTTAAAAGAAATGTATTTTCAAAATCGAAAAATGTTTTTGTGAATTTTAGCATAAGTATATCACCTTCTCCAGAAATGTACATAATTTTACACCAAAAGCCTTCACATAGTTTCTTGATCTGCTTGTATTTTTTGTATGTTTGCCACAATGTACAATTTGTCTTTATATTTACTTGAACCTTTTGAAATATAGCAAAATCTACTTAATTGGTTTATATAGAATGTTTAGCATCGATTAAGCAGACAATAGTGAGCAGGACTGAGACCACTTGGAAAATGGTGTGAAATGTAGAATTCTGCCAGGGAAAATCCATCTTAGGTCAGCCTCTTGCTCTTTTGAAAGTAAAACAAAATTCCAGTTAAAGTACTTATGCTTAGACCGGGTTTTTGCACTCGCCATTATTCTGCTGTAACCAGACTCCCTACCAGAGTGTTTGATCTTCTGTTTGGAGATGAAAGGGTTTTCCTGGCAGAGATAAACTAGGGTCAGAGGACAGGCGTTCCCCTTGTGTACTTGTTGCGATGAGACTCTTTTTCGAGAAAATGTCTGTCTGGAACTGTCTGGGTGTGAACAAAAGAGCTTGATGGCTAATCACAGAAATGAGGAGATATCAAAATCATGCATCAATGTTTTACGTATTGTATAACAGGGCTTAAAATAAAACTCTTTTGAATATATTTTTCTTTTTCTTTTGTCCCACTTTTTTCAAGTTTTAGGGCTGCACAGTTTTCTTGCCCCAATCCTTACAGCGGTATTGCATTAATCGAATAGCTAAAATTTAACTGCTTTATTTATTTCGCAGATACTATTATCGATCCTGCATATAAAGCAGGATCAGGCAGGCCCTGGAGCTATTGCAGGTTAGGGGCCTTGCTCAAGGGCCCAGTGGTGAAATTTCTCAGGTGGCAACCTTCTGAGGACAAAGTGTACTGCATGAACCTGCTTGCCATTTACCATTTTCACTGGGCTTAACATAAAGTTACATAGAAGGAGTGTTTAGTTTTCCCTCCCTTGTTCTAGTAATCTTTTAATGTGTAATATGGATGACAATGGGCAGATTACTTTACTGGACAATGGAAACATCCTTCTATGCCTCTGATAGTTTTAAAATGAAACAGGCAGAGACGCTTTGCTCAGCTTATGTAACGTGTCGCCATGGTTTCCAAGAACCTGGCACATTGATACATTAGCTCCAGTCTTGTATCCATACAGACAGTACCAAGACTAAAGCAACCGGTCATTTCATTTTACAACAAAGCTTTGCCCAACTAAGACATAACTAACTTAGCTGTCTTTTTGGAAGAGAGCAATTTCCATCAAATAGCTTTGTCTGTGATACCTAGAGTATTACAACTTGGAAAAATACCACGCTAATGTCTGGTTTGCTTCTGATCTGTGTTTTTGTTGCCTAAGACTTAAATACGGAAGTGTGCATCTGATACTTTTATGTGACAGTTTCTGTTGTGAGTCTTCAGGAATGTGACAAACTGACTGCATTTACATGAGAATAATTACCACATCAAATCTGCTGTCTGATGACTATGGTTTTTTTTTTATATGGGGTTTGCAGAAACAGAGAATGCTGTTATTTAAAAAGGAAATGGGCCAGAGCCAGAAGTCCTGTCCCCCGTTTCCTTTTTTCAGCATCAGTCAGACAGTGTTGTTGCAGGATCTTGACCAGAATCACTCTGTATTTCAGTAAGATCCCATCGATTGTCTTTATTTCTGATGTATTGTTGCTATTTCCTTTATAAGATTATAAATGCTTGATGTATTCTGTACGTTGTAATGTATGAAAAATTGCTTTAATATTTTTATTAAGCCATACTTTTTTATAACACAAACATTACTTCCTATGAATTGAAATGTTTAACAAAATATTCTAAGCCAAATACATATATTTAGTGTTCTTTATTGCCAAACGTTTAACAGTATTGGAAATTTTGCACTCCCATTGTGTTCTATTTAGGTGCAAATCGAAAAGGTACACAATGAATTTAAAATTGCTTTATCAGAGAACAGTGATTGAGGCTATACTTAATCCAACAGAGTATGGGCAGTATATTACTATATAACTTTGCATGTCTAATTCATGAATTTTTCACCTCATTCATGAGTTTTTATAGCATAGAACACTCTGAAATTGGTGCCATGTTCTTGCCAATTAATTTAATATTGTTTTATCTACAATTGTATACATCTCTATGTCTAAACAGTTGCATTAAACACATAATTTCCCCATATCTAACTAGTAACAAATAAACCCATGTGTCATGATAAAATCCAATGTCGGTACACCTAGTGGTGTAAGTGGTGTAAGGAATGATAGTGAAAGTGATACCAAAGATGAATGCCTATTCTCCCTGTACCATGTCCCGTGAAGACAGGAAAGAGACCAAAAAATGTATTTGTATTGAATGGGGAGCAAAGCGTTTGTTGAGTCTTTGTCGCGCTCTAATTTGTTATCCAGCCCGAGAGGGTCAGCAGGCTCAGCGTCAACCTTAGAGAGCAGCATCATGTGTCTCGGGGTATCCATGGCAACGCTTGAGCATGCCAAGGAGCCACCAATGCTATTCGGCAGGGCAACGGGAGCTATTTGTAGGATGAAGAATGACGTTTACAGATGATTACAGATTATTCATATTTTATCTCTTATTTTAAATATTTTTAACACTGCACCATTTCACATTATGCATTGGTGTATGTTTAATGTTTATCATGTTTCATTATCACCTGAAATCGTACCTGAAATACTGTAACAACAACAACAACATCAATAATGATAATACTACTACTACTAATAATAATAATTATTGTTATTATTATTATTATTGTTATTATTATGCCATCACTATTGTACTGCATACATGGATATGGAAAATAGATGAATGGATAATAAAACTTAACCACATATTTCATCTATAAAGCCGCACAATCACAAAGAACAATGAATGAATGAGTAAATATAACAAAAAGTCAGGATTTGAGTTAACTGAGTTCACTGAATGCAATTTACACATAATATGGTTTGTTTGTTTTTAACCTTAATTCTAAATATAAATTCTTCTCCTTAATTTGTAAAAAAAAAAACAAAAGCTCATAATTAGTTGAGTCCGATTGGGCCTAGGAGCCTCACACAGACAGATGTACATGGCTTTATAGTCTGCTTCACACCATCTATAATGTCACTGAAGATAGACGCTTATGTATTACCGTTGCTTTCATGGAGCGGCAAGGTGGTTCAGTGCCTCACCCCTTCAAGGTTTGGCAATTGGATCCAACATCCCAGGATTTCATGGTTAGCCTGATAACTTGTTGGATTTCAGGTAGTCTGAGCTAAATGTAAGTAAAAGAAGATAAAGTCCATATAAACTGGGGTACCTTAGCAGGAAATTCAGCTTTGTGAGACCTCCCTCTTTGTGTCTGTGGAGTTTGCATGTTCTTCTTATGTGCCTGTACCCTGTGATGTACTGGTTTGCTTTTTAGGCTGTGCCCTATTTTGTTTGGGAAAGGGTCTATGACAGTGACCAATCAATGTTGTTATTATTATATATACAGTGGTGGCCAAATTATTAGAACACCTGACAGATCTGAAAATATTGACTTTTTTTTTTTCATTTCATAATGTTCATGAAATATGCAGATGGTGGCGCGCAAGAAATATCAGATGAAGTGAAGTGTTTTTATCCACTTTTAACTTTAATATTTGGTATGTCCACCTTTTGCAGCAATTACAGCAGCACATCTCTCGGGCATAGTGTCAATGTATCTCCTGAGAGCTTCAACACTAATGGTATCCCATGCCTTCTGCAACTCAAGCCAAAGGCTTTCTTTTAAATGTACAATAGATCTGTCCAGTTTATTTTCCTACTCGTCACAAATGTGCTTGATAGGGTTGTGGTCCGGACTTAGCACAGTGATTCTGAAATTATGAGATTATGAAAGCTCTATTCTATCGTTTATAGAGCATAATGATCACTTTGTAGATATTTCATTTGTTTTATAGGTATTTTAACAGTCAGTTCAACAAAAACAACTGAAACCTTTTAAATATGCCAAGTGTTCTAATAATTTTGGCCACCACTGTACATTAGGTTCATAGTCGCAAATGGCATCATGACTCAGTGGATTGCTTGGTTGCCTCACACTTCTAGGGTTGGGGGTTTTAATCATACTTTGGTTTTGTGTGTGTGTGTGTGTGTGTGTGTGTGTAGAGTAGGGCTGGGCAGTTTATCTAATTTTAATTAAATTATGACTTTTGGCTTCCCATGATTATCAAAACCAAATAACCGATCATAAAATGAATCTTGTGCTGCACATTTCGCAGTAATGTCCCTGTTTTGTGTAGCTCACCCCTTTCCGTTCCCTTTTTACTTGTTTCTCAGTCAAATTATATTTAGAGTTTTTAAAAGCCGTTTTTAAAAGCTCAGTGAATGCATATTTCCAAAATGAATGAGTAAATAATATAAATATTGACCAAAAGAATTGTGAGGATTTTGGACACAATCATGCAACCCTACTGTAGGGTTTGCGTGTCCTCCTTAGTGTCGTGGCAGATGGGATGAAGGAGTCGAGGGCAGGCCTTGTGGCGAAGCAAAGGGGTTTTATTGGAGTCAACAATAGAGACTGGATATAAACCGGATGGCAAGGGATCAAAGCAGGAGGACTGGAACAAGGGAAGGCACAGGCAACAAGAAAGCCTGGTATAAATGACCAGACTGGGCATGACGAGACAAACTGGTACTGAAGTACTAGGGGCTAATAAGAGGCAGCTGGGAGTGGTTTCCACCCAAGGCTTAGGAACGAGAGGCTATACAAGAAGGGTAAACGAGTAACAGGTGTGGCCTGTTAGGGCTATGAGAGAGAGCAGACAGGCAGGGTCACTCACACCAAAGTCCCCGATCTGTCTCCACCTGGAATGTTTGCAGCTCCTAGTCACTTTTGTGTGTCACTTTCATACCACGCAGAAGGAACTGGGACCTTAATGCTAAATAAGCGTGGGAAAAGCAAGAAATAGATTAAACGTCACACATAATTTCATATGAAACTACACCGCCTGGCCAAAACAATGGGTGATAAGTTTTGTTCGTTATTGGGGTGATTAATCGTGATCAAAATGGGACACGGCCTTTTATTTTACTCCAACTTATACGACCCGCAACATATTCATGTTTCTTATTTAATATGGCCAGCAGATTGGTCTTTCATTTTCCACAGCATAACATTGTCATATACCATAAGCAACCATAAGACAATAACCAGTACCAATAATATAATTTCTGCACATGCATAGTCCAAACTGAAAATCTCAGTCCAACCAGCCGATGAAAGTTGGCAACCCTGTTGTCTCGAGACGTATTTAGACTGCTAGGGGTCTCTAAATTGCTTCACATTATAAGATTGTCTGTGTATGTCTGTTTTGTGATAAGCTTGCATCTAGATGGGTGTCCTGTCCTGCCCCCCATCCCCAGAACCATGACCAGGGTGTTTGGTTAGAAGATGGATGAAATATATAAGTGATTAATAGTGCACATTTTCTTTCAAAATAGCATGCAGGGTTTTTGAAAATTAGTTTGAAGTCTATTATCAATCCATTTGTATAAACAGTTCGTCCAGTACTGGGTGACAGTAAGCTTCAGGAAGCACAAGGCAGAGGTATATGACACCTTTGATGGGATGTTGCAGTGGGTGGGCAGACAGACAGTGATTCACCTGTCTGCATGTTTCTGGACTGTGGGAGGAGCCTGGAGTAGCCTAAGGAAACAGGAGGAAACATGGCGGAAGTGCTCAAAATGAAACCCACACAAATATTTATATTTAATGAATTGGATTAATTAATTTAATCCATTTCACATCTAAGATTTAGGAAGTTAATAGCAATGCCCAGAGTTCATATTGAAAATAGGCTATATAATGCACTACGCTTGATGGCCAAGGGTAAAATGTCTTCAGTGAACCATTTTACCTCCGTTGCCCAAAGGCTGTGGAGCACAGAGATCATGGGAAATGAAGAAATGGGGCTATTATCTGGCAATACAATGCATGTGTGTCTGTCTGAACATGTGAGTTTGTCTGTGCATTATGTGGTTTCTGATAAATACCATTTCACACAAAAGAGAATGTTTTGACATAGATTTTGTGTATGACAAACCCCATTTCCAGAAAGGCTGGACTATTTTCTAAAATGCAAAAAAAAAAAATGTAATTTGCAAATTCTCTCTGAACCTTTCTTTAAGTGACAAAAAAATACTTGTGATGCTTTGGCTGACCACTTTGATTCTATTTTGTAAAAATTTACATTTTTTATGAATTTGATTCCTGCAACACACTGAAAATAAGAGTGAAAAGTTCTCACAATATTCATAGAATATTTAGAATATTCCACCATAAGCAGATTACTTTTATAATTACAGTTACAATTCAGGCTACCATGCTTGGGTATGTAAGGAGTATCCATCAAAACATCAGTCTTTGCAAGTAAGGACGGGTTGTGGCTCACCACTTTTGTCAGACTTTATGAGAGAATTGTCAATCAGTTCAAAATAAACATTTCTCAGTGCAAAATTGCAAAGAATTTACATCTTTCACTTTTTCATTGGCAGTGCGTAATATTGTGAAAATATTTGGGGAATTTGGAGAAATTACTGCTGAATATGTGTGACGTTCACATGGCATCATATGAGATATCATCTTGCTGCTATGATAAATATAGCTACGTGGGCTTAGGAGTACTTTGGAAAACCATCATAACTCAACACAGTCTACCGCTGAATCTATAAATGCAGCTTTCAACTCTGTTACGCAAGGAGGAATTCGTACATCAATTCTACGCAGAAACAATGCTGAGTTCTCTGGCCCCCTCTTCATGTGAGATGGACCGAAACACAGTAGAAACGTGTGTTGTGGTGAGATGAATCCACGTTTCAGTTTGTTTTCTGAAAACAAGTTTGAGTTTTCAGTGCCAAAGACGCAAAGGACCATCCTGACTGTTAACACCTAAAGGTGTCAAAGCCGGCATCTATGATGTTATGGAGGTGCATCAGTGCCCGCGGTCTGGGTGACTTGCATATGGGTGAAGACATACTGCCATCAAGGCATCGCCTTCTCCCGGAATGTCCATGGTTATTCCAGCAAGACAATGCCAGGCACACACAATACAACACACTCTGCAAAAAACATAGCTTTATAGACAGAGTGCGTGTGCTTGACTGGTCTGCCAGCAGTCCAGACTTAGGGAACCAAAATCATTCATAATCTGGACTGCTTAAACAGCCTCACAGGATGTCAATTAATGGATTGTCAAAATTCAGCGGAATTCCAAAAGAAATAGAAGAAAATGTACATACCACATGCTGGTGGAGAGAGCAAACAAGCATCATGTTTTCCACTATTATATACTGACACATGTATATCATGGTGCTGTCATCAGTTTTTACTGATTGGAAAGATGAAGCATAATATCCAGGTCAAAGTTATTTGCCCAAGGTCAGACAGCAGATTTGTAGGGATGTATTATCTTGCTTGTCATATGCAAGTTTCCTCACCAAATAGAGCACCTCTCACCCTGACATCTTTAAATCTGTCATCATTTTATTTTTCTTCAGGGCATGATATTTTTGGAGAGGGCAACTGGTGTATTCATTTAAAGGGAAACTTACTGTGTTAAGTGAAATATTATACTTGGACTCACCCAGGAAGACAGGGAAAGCTCACTTTCTGTCTTTGAATAACCTGCTGTTAGACTGTCAGACATCTCTCACAGAGTCGTGCTGCATGTTGGTACTCTTTTATTTGCATTATTTTTTTTCATTTTCCAGCCTTAAATTTAAAATGTTCTATATGTTCTAAAGGATCTATATGCATGCTTATCTAGAATAACTTTATAATATTACTTATTCTTTAAGACACAGCAGCAAAAAAACTGGCGCACAAACAAGCATACAATAGAAATCGCTGCACATCAAATTGCTAGCATGCATCACGTTGCCAATGTATATAACTTCTGTCAACGAATTTGCCTTTGCTTTTTCTATAATCTACAAAGATAGATTTCACATCATGCTAATGGCATGGCTCGCGTTTAGGAGTATCAGGAAATGTTACAGACAGCAATATGATCACGCACTCATTTTCCTGGCATTTACTTGCCTCCACCTTTATTTTTGAATTGTGCATTGCTGCTGCACTCAGTCACTCAGTAAAAAAATGCATTAAAATATTATTTCAGTCTGTGTTTTTTATATTTTTAGTACAGTAAGAGCAACTTGGTATGTCGAATGTCATGCATATTGTAAAGCATCATGAAGAGGCTTCCTCGTGTACTTTTAGGAGTTTACCCAGGTAGCTTCTGTTACTCTAAAACCCAAACACAAACACACACACACACATCTACCATAATCTCACCAATGACAACCTTAACCCTTGCCCAGCTCTAACCTTTAATGAAACAAAATACAACACTTTTGACATTTTTTGTTTTTTTATTACAGTCACGGATTTAAAAAAAATTGAGTTTCTCCTTGGGGGAATGAAAAATGGTCCCCACTACATTAAAATGTCAGGTTTTTATCATGTGATTGGTTCAGATCAGTGGAACTGTTCCTGAAACCTTCCAGAATAATCAAATACTAACCTTTGGCCGCTTTGTCAGAATTTGTTTTCAACAATGCAACCAAATTAAAATGCCTTGTTAGCTAATCCAGATTCAAGGACTTTCTGTGGTTTATACCCAGCCAGGTTTATAATGTAAGGTTACTTGTATTGTTCCCACAAATCAGATATTTCGAAATGAATATTTGTGGGGAGAAATAATGACTCTGCAGCTTGTGTGATGAAATGGCTTTATGGTTAGAAGGTGTATTCTTGCCTCTCAACTCCTGAGCTTGGGTTCAAATTCCATCTTCACCGAATGTGTGTCAGTCTGTTTGCTATGCTTATGCCGTGTGCCGCAGTTCAAAGACACGTATTTCACCTAAATGGCATCTCTGAATTGCCCGTAGTGTGTGACTGTTTGCCCTGCAATGTTCTGCCATCTTGTCCAGGGGGTACCCTTGCTTTATGCCCTATTCTGGAATTTTCATAAGATCTTATTAGTTAATAATTTTAATAATAATGACAGCAATTTAGTGACATTATCCAAAATTCGGAATAATATAAACTGGATTATATAATAAATGCCGAAACTCTCACTGAATTTAAGACACTGAGAAAGGCGTTGATGGCATTAATTGTAAGCAGGTAATAATATGCACATTTCATGCCTTGTCTCCATTATAAAGCTAAAAATGATACCTTCAAAATACATACTGGTTCACTATAGTTAAGTTTGGAGTCATGCAAAAATGGTTCAGAATGATTTAGCTTCATTTCTTGTCCACAGCTTCTATAGTTTCTAGAAACTTGATACCATAATACCTTGTTTGACAAAACTAGTGGTATCTGATAAAGTGGCTTGTGTAGCCTGTGTGAGAATAAAGTATCTGTCATGCGCAGACTCTCTCAGGGGGCTGTTTGAAAAACTCTTATCAGGTGATAAGAATGTCATGTACTGTAAGGAAATACATGTGAGAGCCGTTAATAAAATAAAAAGTTTGATGTGGAATGTGAATGATGAATCATGATATTATTGTTGACAGGAAATACCATATATCCTTTTTTATGTTTACAGTGTTTGATATCAAAACAAAATGATAATGGTAATTCTGATATTCCTAACTGTCAGTGTCCTATGGCCAATATTTTTCTTTAATGGAAGACATTGTGTAGCCACTGCTGTGTCTGTTTCATTGTGCTCTCAGTAATCCACAAGCCAGCCATATCTTGCCTAAGTCTTTACATTTTGTGTTTTGTTTACTATGTGTCTGTCCAGACCATTTTCTTCCTAAAAATGACACACCCCAATAAATCTTTCCTTCCCTGTCCAATCGACATGTCATGCCGTTCTGTTTTCCTGTTGCAAACCAGAGGATTCCTCGCACAAGCAAATTGTTCAGCTGACATGAATCACTGCGCAGAACCGAAACAGAATAAGGTTCACACCAAGACAGGTCCACATAAGCATGTGTTGCAGTGAGATTTCTCAGATGCATATCTTCTTTCTACTGCAGGCTTCCTGAGGGTAAGGTGACAGCAATTCAGGAGAAGGAGGCCATGAGGACAGCATGCTTTTCAAGCGTTTGATGGAAAGGTGCAGCCTTTTCACACTGGGCATACTTGTAAGTGCACCCAGCACTTACAGAGGAAACATCCACAGTTGGTTTCACTTGCACGCTGGATGTAGTCGGAGTGCACTCTAAAATGTGCTGAGGACACTTTCATCTCTGGAAGTGCAATAAGAATAATGGTCTTGTCTTTCATACTGTTCATCTGCAACACCACTGAGAAGACAGGAGCTGATTTTCTTGAGCTGAATGCTGGGAAGTTTTTCACCCATGAATGAAAGAGGCGTACACAAAGACACTGCACTGACCAGCGGTAGCATAAAATTGCTGGTTTCTCAGCTGAGTGGTGCGCTAAAAAAACTTTCTTTTTTTTCTTCCCTGGGAACTTTTTATTATGTGAAATGATCCTGTGTATTTTTACTGCAAAGTGGCCCATTTCTTTAGTTCACATTTCTGATTGCGAAAGACAAAGTTTCGTATCTGCGTCACAATGTCGGGATTTACATGTATGATGTATTTCATTCTTTTTTTTTGTTATTGAAAAATAAAGGTAAGCACAACACCTTCTCAGTGTTCTGGGTATTGTTCTTTTTATTTACTTTTAGGCCATAGGCCATTTTTACCACAATGTGGTTTGTCAGTCTGATATTCGTAATAGTCATACATTTCCCGATAATGTTTTCTAAACATACATACAACAAGTAACTACATTTATATAAAAATATTTTTCGCACTCAAATTCATTACACATCAAACCCTTTATGATCATTTTTTTTCATTTGCGTATATCATCAGAGCAGTTCCGTGATTCCCTTAGTCACGTTGTTTCACTACCAATTTGGAATCGTTAAGTGTGATCAAAGTTTTGACCTGAAGCTTCTGTCTGATTTGCATTAGCCCATGTGCTAAAGTTGTCAAATGTGATTCTTTATGACTCTTTGTGGAATCAGCACATTTTCACTACCATTCATTAATTGGCTCATGCCATGTCATGTACAGCAGCTGGATATTTGTGATGAGAGATGGCTTGATGCCTATGCCAGGTCTCCTCTTCTGTACCCATATGAGCCCCTGTCTTGTCACTATTTTCTCTGTTAGATTGCATCATGTTTTGGATTACATCACAGCTGCTGGATTAGCCACTCTCGTCAGAATGGTCTATATAGGCAGGACAAAAGCAGGATTAATTTTTGTGGTTGTAACATTCACAATTAAACATCCTTTGCTGCTGCAATGTTATTCCCAGGATTAAACAGTCTGAGAGTCTTTATGCTAAATGCATGCACATAACATTAAAAACACTTGCACACGACACCCCGGCATAGATTTTTTGTTCACGTTAAATAGCAGTCAAATACAATGTGGTCACCTGACATACTTCTAATGTATTAGCTCACTTCATGGCATCTGTGTATATTATGTTGTTTTACATTTACAGAAGGTCAAAGCTTTGTGTATTTTGATACACATCAGTCAAGAATGTCTCTAAGAATGCATGCATATGGCTTGGAAAAAACTATAGTTATTACATTTGCATTAAGTTCTCATTTAGATTACTGCATCTGAGCTTATGTCTAAAACTGGGAGATCCATCAGTAGCTCTTCTTTTAAATAATAGATGTAAGGGTAAAGCTTTCACACCAAATATGATCATAATTCTGACTACTACTTTTACAAAACATTTAATATCTCCTTCAGATTTTCTAATAGTTTTACAATATAAAAATCTGCCTAAATATTATTTCATTAAATATATTGATATTGAACCAAGATTTATTGGACATTTTAAATCAAGAACCTCTCCATTTAAATGAGAACTGCAGTAATCCCTGTTCCATTTGTTAAATATGTGTATTTTTGTTGCTTCATATAAATGTATTATGGTGCTCTGATAGGTATTATTGTTTGATAAATGCATGTCAAAACTTTCAACATTTAAATGGTATTTGTTGATGTGAAGTGAAACATATGATTGCTTGTCAAGGTAAACAGAAAAAGTAAACCATAAAATAAAAAGGGAAAATTATATAGATGACCTAGTTAGTACAGCTCTACTCTTGAGATTCTCATTTGAGCAGAAATGACCTCAGACTCAGGGCTCAGTGTAACACTGTCCAATAGGTCTACTGCTCTATTTTTATAGGTGAAATAACTATGCTGGTGCAATCACCGTGCTAGGCCCATTCCCACTATTTTCATCACAAATTGCGGCTGGATTTAGGCAAATCTTGCCAAAAATAGTCATATCCATCTAAAGGCAAACCAGGCTCGGTAGAAAGCAAGTGTGTTCAAGGAGGAAACTCTGGGCTCAGACAGCAGATCGTATTTAGGAAAACTCTGGAATGATCTACTGCATTTAAAGTGGAACTTGGGTTATTAGCAATGTACATTTAAAGAAAGCATCAGATGCTATGTAAAATTATTAACAAACTACTTTTACTATTTTTCTTTTGTATATTCCATGAGGAAGGGCAGCTTTGCCCTGAAGAACTCTTGTGTGCATCAAAAAGGCAAGCTCCTAAAAGCAGCCGGCTGACACTGTATATAGTTCATTCTGTCAATTTATTAAAAAAATAGGATTCACAAAGCTCCTTGTTTGCACTCTGGGCACAGAATGAATAACAAAGGCAGAAGTGCAGGCTTGGTGCACTGAGATACAGAAGATTGCGAATGCATGTGCTTCGGCCTCCTGATAGACTTGGAGAGGGCGAGCAGGCAGGGGCACATCCTCCCTTCTTTTCTATTAGCAGTGTCACATCTCACTGTTTAACCCACCCGCTCGGGAGGCCCTTTTATTTTCCTGGAGAGCCCTGCAGCTCCGTGGTTTAAACAAGTGAAATACTTTCTGCCTTTCAATTAATATGCTCCCTGCAGCACTGAACCCAGACTATTTCAGGGTTAGGTTACAGTGAATGGGGAGATTTTTCCAACAGGGCAACAGAAAGCCTCATGCTTCTATTTATTTGTTTGTTTTGATATATATATTTTTGTTACATATGGGTACATGTAGTCATGTTTCAGGGGATAAACAAGTTGTAATTGTTTTTTCTTCTTCATTAAATCGGTGGCAACATGATAATGCAAATGGCACCCATGGGATGGAGATTTGCATCTCTACAAACCAATCTCTCCAAAAAAAGAAATCAGTACTTGCCATTTTACAAAGTACTGCCATACCAGCTTCACTTGACTTGAGTTAAGCAAACATCTGCAAATGCAGCGAGTGTCATTTGTATTCTTACATTCTGAGTGATTTTGATTGAGAGAGAGGAGCCGGATAATCTCTTTTTGGATGTGCTTTTTTTTTACTCCAGGCCTGGTTTTGGTGAGGCTTGCCCCAAATTTGCCTCTCCCCTGCACTAGCCAGGAGAGAGCTGTATGTCCAAGCCAGGTTCCAATGTATGTATTCAAATGGCACAACATGGTACAGAAGAACAAAAAGAAACTGTCTAGACGCTGCCATATCACTCCGCCCAGATTTGCATGGTATTTCCCAAAGGGGCTGTAAAGCAATTGTTCCGATTCTTGCGGCCACTCCCCTTGTCCTGCACCATGTAACCATATATGTAACCTTCAATTCATACTACTCCTAAAGTTGAATGACAAGTCAGTAAAATTTTATTAAAAAAACATATACTTTAAAAGTATGAATTGTACATAAACACCTGTAATAATTCAACTGAAGAACTTCTACTATGCAGTATAAATATGAAAATATGAGGAAACATAGGAATTGATGAGCCCTGTTTGTGGAAGAAGATATATGTTGTCTGCTGAGTTGCAGAGTCACATTAAACAGTTATTAGTAAAGGTTTCTGCTCTGTGACCACTTGACAGCACAGTGTAGCGTACAATGCTGAGATAGATAGATAGATAGAAAGATAGATAGATTCCATTCAAAAGCATAATAATAATAATAATAACGATGATGATGATGATTATTATTATTAACATCATGCATTTTTTCCATTAATTAATGAATTAACTAAGTAGCCCATCCAATGGCATAAGCATTGTAAGTGACGCATTGTACAGTGGCTTTATAGGAAGTTCAGAAGGTCAAGGGCAGCAGTGCTGCATTTAATTAATTTCAAATGTAATATTTTATAGGTTAAGTACTGTGCAGAGGTCACAACAGTATCCACATTAATCCTGCTATAATGTTAATATGATCCATATGTAGATGAAAAATTACTGAATATTACAGTATATTCCAGATAGTAAAGCAACATATTTCTGATGAATTCTGCCACACATCATCAAACCCAAACTATTTAAAGTAGATGATGTGATACTGGGTATCACACGCATACTGCTTTTTGTGATTTACCAACAACCAAATTATATACGCAACCAAATATTTATTACAATAAACTAATTGATTATGAACTGAATAGATAAATAGATAGATAGATTGCCATGCTTACATTAGAACAGGTTCAGGATACATACATAAATTCATACATTCATGCATACATACATACATACATGCTTACATACATACATATAACCCAGTTCCCTCTTGCCTCGTCTGGGAGTTAGACATGCTTGAGCGGTTTTCACGTTCAAGTTAGAGAACAATCCCCAGGCCTGTTCATCCCAGCCCCCCATCTTTTTCAGACTCTCCACAGTTTTGTTGATATTCAAACATTTCAATTCAGAGGGCTGTAGTCTGCAGCTGCCCGTCTCGCTTGGCTGAATAGAGGGGCCTTTTCTGAGGTGTGGGGGCAGGGAGCTGTGAATGCTTTCCCAATGAGAGATGAGGCATATTGAAAACTATATTAAATTACCCTGATTAACAATTTAGCCACGAACAGGGATGCTGTGGAGGATCTCTATAGGCAGGCCTGGGGGCTATTCATCCTGGGAGCTCCGAGGTCAAAAGGTTCCCCAAGTTCACAGGCTCTGGGTCTTTGTTATGCTAACACACAATCTCAAATCAGCTGCCTAGTGGAGTGTGAAACAGGAATGATTCCTGAGAACTTTCAGTAAGTTGTCATTCTGAGTTCCCCAAACACTATGCTGAGGCTCGTTCTTCAGTCTGAAACTTTTTTTAGAAGGATGAGGACTGGGGGTTGGGAGCAGAACAAAACAAACTTGGTTGTGGTGAATGGTTTTTCCCGCTCTCAGCGCCCAAGACAACCACTCCTTTTACACTGGTAATTCGGTAAGAGTTTTAAGGAAGACTGTTTAAACTCTGAAGCATAATAACAACAACAATAACAACAATAATAATAATAAATAACAAATTATTTAAATTAATCAAGATAGAGAAGAGGAATCCTTGAAAACAACACAATACAAAGCGAAAATTAATGATAAAATATTAAAAATATCATTAATTTATGCTATTGTCAAATGTTATTTTAAATGCCGGAGTCTCTGTGTAAATAAACAAAGGCACAGCGAAACTAGAGTAGTTCACGGCGATCCCTTTATTTCTGTAGGTTTATAGTTAAAGAATTGAACATCATTATATATTTGGTCACATATATCCCACAAGTATAAGGTCTACACCGATTTGACATTCAACCGTCTGCAAAGGTTCAAATAAATGAAATCCATGAACTTAGCGGATAGTGAGTTTCAATAAATCAGAAGGTTTGTTAAACAAGTGGATTAAAGTCGACTTCGAAGACGTTAATTCTCCATCAGATTATAACGTCTTGTGTTTATAACAACCCAAAATTCCTATCACATTAATCACGCGACTCTATCTATCTATCTATCTCTCATAAAGCACAAAAATTACAGAATGTCAGGATGATTAAACGGATATTAATGAATAATTCAAACAAAAGCTTTTGGTCTATCAGAAGTCACTGGGGAGAGGTAATCAATACAAGTTAACAAGCAAGGAACGATAAGATAACATGTATGTTAGGTCAAATGTCAAACACCGGTCAAACTCTCTTAACCCCAAAGGTCATAATGTTTAACACCGAAACACACGTACGCTGGTGATGGGGTCTTTCTGTTAAAACTGTACAATCGTTTGTCTTTAAAACTAAGCTATATGTTTGCAAATAATTAAGTAAATCATTTGCGATCGAATCAATCAATACTTCAACTGCAACTTACATTTATAATGTTAACCGAAATTCAACCATTTATATAGGTCTAGAACAAACAACTGTGCCAATATAATTAAATATAGCATTCGTCCGTAATTTCTTACTTGCATTTGAAAAGTAAAAAAATAAAAATGGAAGAAACAAATCGTTGTTTTTATGCAAACTTGTGCATAATTACGATCATTAAACGTAAATACAATAAATATAAAAATATAAATATAAACCGTAGGTACACGGGCGGGTAACAATACATAGCGTATACCATAGTATTTTAGTGCAGGATGCAAAGGATGCAAATATTAATTGAAACCCTCGCGGAATATGTAACAACTATGAATATTATTTGTATCTGACATAACTTAATTTTTTGTTAAGCAGGTAATGGTCATTTGAAACTCATTTCCATATATTTGACTGTAAAGGGGGGCGGGGGTTAATACAGTATTACAAAGGATAGAGATTCTATGGTGTCCTCTTCTTAGACATTCAGCAGCAGGGATATTAAAGAAACTGATGTTGTACTTTTCGTCAAAATAATGGCGAGCGTAATAAGGTGGGCTCAAACGGTTATTAATATACCTAAATAAATACAATAAAAAACAATTATGTTTTAGCAAAACGGTCGTGACCAGTGAATTGTTTATGCAATATTTTCAACATTATAAGTGATAATATCCTATATAGGGATTGTAACTTGTTCACGTGGCTTGTTTTTTTTTATTTTAAAATGTTTAATTTGTTAAGAAAAAATTGTCAGGGAGGGTTGGTGAGTAACAATAAATAAATAAACAAACAAACCAGCCAATTAATGAATCCCAAGTAATTCACCACCATTAACTTTTACAGAGGCATCTGCCAGTGATAAACAGTGTTGGGATCTACCAATAAATGAGGAAGACAACTGAGCAAGGACACTTGAAATGTCTGAACTCCTCCCCATTCATTAAGCAAGCACTCCACTGAACCCTCCGGTTAGGGCACAAGGGGTGGAGAGGTGTGAGAGTTCTCAGCAGGGATCAGTCTGACTCAACAGGCCCACAAAACATCCCACTCGGGCTCTGGGCAGCCCCTTTCTGCGTTTTACAGCAGGCGCTGGAAATGCCTGGGCTCCAAGTAGTTAAATGAACAAGTAGATTTTCTCGTTAAGTTCCTCATATTATCCATTGCTTCTGAGTTCTCCATGCACACATATATACAACAGATTCGATGGAGAATAATTTGTAACATTAGGTTTAATCCGTCCTGCCAGATAAGGAAAAAGAAGACAGTCACACGACTGAAATTAAGATTAAAATTTATCATGATGATCCGACGGAGACAAACACAGAACAACCCAATTCCAAAGCTTAAAAATATGATGTCAGAAAATCTAGCTCACTACAAATAGCATTTACAATGGCAGAAAAAGAGCACATGCATTAAAAAAGAGCCCCAAATTGTTTTGAATTAATATAAGAATTTCTTCAGCAGTACCAAACAGTGATGTCAGCAATACTTACTTATTACTGCATTTTTTAGCAGCAACCTCCATATCAATTTGCCTAGAAAACATGAAAAGAAATATAAAGCTTAACAGATTTGCATGCCAGGTCATGTCTTATTCATAGGTTGTGATTATTTAATATTAATACTTTAAAAGCATTATAGACATAATTTTATGCATACACATAGGCCTACACACACACACACATATGTATAAGCAAAGTAAAATATGTTAAATGGATTTAAGATTTGGATTGAATTGGTGAAGTACTGAAAGAGTGAATATACATCTCCTGGCCTCTGTGTAACTCTCCCATCCTCTTAAAAAAGTTAAAAGTAAACTTTTATTGCAGTAACAATATGTCATAAATATACTTTTTCTCTAATTCAATTCAATTCAATTCAGTTTATTTTTATAAACAGGGTTGTCCCAGGGCGCTTTACATGGGTGTAAAATACATTGATATACATTGATAAAATACATAGAATTAAAGA
>JAODKM010000039.1:23854416-23870757 GCA_026780845.1 Petrocephalus sullivani
AACCTCTGTCTTTTGAGCATTTAGTGATAAAAAGTTTTCAGTCATCCAAATCTTTACTTCGTTGAAACAACTGGCTAGTGTGATAATAGATGAGGTGTCATTAGGTGTAGCTGAGATGTATAATTGGGTGTCATCAGCATAGGAATGATAATTGACATTATGTCTTCGCATGATGTTAGCTAATGGCAGCATGTAGAGAGAAAACAGTAAAGGGCCCAGAATAAAAATAAAAAGTAAGCCCCAAAACACTGGACTTTTAAAGGAATCTGACACATTATAAACCATATGTCAAAATATTACAATTTTAAAGTTCTCTGCAACAATTTGACCACTTCTCCTAATTTCACAAAAGTTGCAAATAAGCTGAGTAAGACAAAACTATTTGCATTTTAGTGATACTGATGACTTGACCTATCTTTCTGTTAAAAAAAGATGTCATGCACATAGGAACTTCAGCAAAAAAACATTTTTAATTGTAACTGTCCTGCATCCTAAATAGTGCCTACTTTGCTATTATTGTAATCACTTCAGCTATACATTGTTCTTTGTATTTCCAGCCGCTGTTCCAGTTATATACCGGTCAAGTACAATCACGTGAAAAGAAGAGTTCTTATTTGATACTTGGATATGATATACATTTATATATTCTTAAAGATGCAGTTTGTTCACTTGTCTTCATGTTGTTACCACATTAAACAAATACAAAATTAACCTCAAAATGTGATGCATAAGTAATTTGTCTTTGAAATGAATATTGTACATATTGCATGGGTAAATAGCACTTGGAATTTTTTTAAAGCATACTATACAAAAGAAACTTAAAAATGCATCATAATGGTGAATCACTAGAAGTATGCCTAATGTTCTTGCTTATTCAATTGTAATGTCCGAGTAAAAATGCATTCAAATATCAATATAACCACGGATTGCTTCTTACACGTGCTCTACCTAGTCTAGCCAGTAAGTTATGTTTTGGCAGCAGTATGGTAAGAGAAATAAGCCAAAATACATAAACATGGGACAGAAATCAAGGAGTCATAAAGGAATATCTCACCCACTCAAGATGTAAAAGCAATAAATGAAAACTAACATTAAAGCTAATGGGGAAAAAACATGATTCTTAGCCCAAAACTAACCGTTTATTAAACTTATACTAAATTTTTGGACATAAAAAAAAAGTAAATGTTGAATGTGTGAAGGTGCAATTTGGCAACTTTCAGACCCCTTCCAGTTGGGTTGACGCATGTGCAGAGAACAAAGAAACATATACTTTATGAATTTCAAGAGTTTTCAAAGTAGTTTATCGCCCTGAGAGTGGTGGGGGCCTGAGAGCTAAGCTATAAACTGGTTATACGTGTCTAATAAACTACATCACCATCACGCTCTAACCCTGCACACCCTAACTTGTGTATTCAATTCTGCTTTAAAGAAAATTATTAAATTATCTGACAACAGAACTATATTCATACCCTTTATCCTTCTGTAACCAATATTGTAACATTCAATCTTCTAGTGCATTTACACACTATAACTACATGGTAAACATACAGAGCTTGCTTCTATATCTTTACTGTATAGCACGTCATTTATTGAAAATTTGTAACAAACAAAACATTGCATTACCAATGTGTTGAGGTGTCTTGTCAATAAACGGCAGTCCCTCCTATGAAATCACAGTGTGTCCCCTGAGTCCCTGTAGACTGAGAGGTGATGATGACTGCCCCCCACCCCATTTGCTGTGGTATGATAGAAACGTTACTTTCTCACAAATCAATGTAAGATATGGTCCTGTACAGGATCTCATTGGGAGAGAGGGCTGCCCGTCCCAAGCAGCATGAGTCATAGTACAATGCATCACAGGGCACACACTCATACAGCCATACAATTGTCAATTTAGAAACGCTTTTAACCAAACTGCATGTTTTCGAACTACACGAGGAAACCAGAGAACTTTCACATAGCAAACAAACCCCACACAGTCAGCAGAGGTTGGAGTCAATCCATGGTTCATAGAAGTGGCGATGCATCACTGCTACCCAATGGGCTGCTCTGGTGTTATATAGAACACTTTTTTAGTAATATTTTATATTACTATATTTTATATTAAAACAATTCATGTCGTGTGTATTTTTAATAACAATAATGTAGGAATGAAAAACAATTGGGAGTGGATATACCCTTTATAAATTGAACAGAACATATTATCGTTCGGTAACTGAATGAATCAGAGTGATGCTTGCCGGTGTTAGGGTATGTGGTAGAGTAGAGTGAGGCTTAATTTATTAAAATTAAAAGATTAACAATTTAAATTCATTTTAGATAAATTTATCCTGAAAATCAGTGACATAATTTGCATAATTTACCAAGAACATGCATTGGTATCCTTTCAGTACTGATATCGTGAAAGTGGCATCAGTATGGTGGTCATCGTGACGATACTACCAAAATAATCCTTTGCCACCATGTTCGTGAAATGTTTGCTAATCTGCATGCATTGTGCATTTTTTTTAGATAGATAGATAGACAGAGTCATGCCCTGCCTTCCTGCCCCTTTTGTTCTCTGCCTAGTGTGGCCCGTTAGTTGCTTGTGTGCTTCTCATTTCAGCCGTCGTGTGAATCACTCCAGCTGCCTCCCGTTTGCTTCTCAGTCCTGTGCCCCGAGTCCAGTCACTGATGTTATGTGTCCTCATCCAGGGTTCCTTAACCTCTTGATTTGTTTTCAGTTTCGTTAATAAATCCCACTTGTTTTGGCTCTGAATCCTGCTCCTGCATTGTCAGTCCTGCTCCTTGCCATGACAGATTGATAAATAAATAGATGACTCAATCTGTGCAGCTTACAGATCCATTTTTTCCAGGTCCAGTTTGTGTATAGTGTACATGTGAAGCCGTTCAGCCCACGGACTCCTCACAGCTCACCATCACTCAGCCCACCGGTCTCCCGCAACTCGCGGCCACTCAGCCCACCGGCTTCCCACAGCTCTCCGTAGCTCCATCCGCCATCTTCAGCCACAGGAAGATGAAGCAGAGGAAGCTGGCTGTGTCTGTAGCTGCTGCCTCGCCTGACCCAGTACCTCCAGAGCCCTGCCCAGGGGAAGCTGTGGCTGTCCCTCCGTAGCCTTGCCCAAGAGAAACTGCTGTCGCCCCTTCAGAGCTCTGCCCAGGGGTGGCTGCCCGCACACCCTGGCCTCCAGTCTTCGGGCTGGAAGGGGCCTCCGCTTGTCCTTCTGCGGTGCCCCCAGAGGCCATTCTTGTCTTTGCTGTGGCACCAGGGCTGGAGGTTCAGGCCCCTAGCCCAGAGTAGCCACTCCTCCCAAGTTCTCAGCTCCAGTCTCATCGCCTGTTCCCAGTCTCACAACAATCGTGCCACCCGAGCCTACACCATGCGACGCCGTTCCACCTATGTCCATCTCAGGTGAAACCGTGCCTCCGAACAACACAGGACTCTGGGCAGTCCGGGCTGCTCTCCCATGTGCTGTCCCACAGGGACGTGGTTGCACCAGGTGTCCTGGTTGCACCTTGCTTGACTCCAGGTGCCCCGGCTCCTGCCTTGTCTCTAGCTGCCCACTTATCTCCTACTTGATCTCCAGACATTCTGCCAGCTCCTGCTTTGACCCGGTCATAGGTCCCAGTGTGGTCAACGGTTTCAGCTGGGGCCCAAAGGAGGGCCTGGCTCAGTCTCCATCCATTGGTGGAGGACATGGGGGCACACTGTCTATGCCAGAGATCCAGACTCCTGTTCAGCTGACGTTGTCCCCTCGGCGTGTTCCTGCTCCAGCCTGACCATCCACTCGTGGAACTCTGGCTCCAACCCTGCATTTCCCTCTGCGCAATACTGCTCCAGCCCGCTGGCCTGCCACACCACTGACTGGGCCCAGTAGGGTCCGCATCCCAGGATTGCCGCCCAGCTCACCAGGGTCCAGAAGACTCCCTGGACATTCGCTGCTTCCTCCAATCGCATCTTTGTTCCTGTCCCATTACCCTGTCCTGCTTTAGATTTGCCATAGCCAGTGACCCCGATTGCTGGCTGTGGTGATTCTGTCTCTGCTGTCCTTCTACTTGTCTGCCACATCCTGGAATGTGTTGTGTTGGTTGTCTCTCCTTATGCCCTTTTGGTCCCTGGACCTACCTCTGCCTTCTCTATGTCCATAGTCATGTTGTGTCCTGTCCTGTGGTTCTGCCCCTCATGCCTTGCTAGGAGGAAGCAAATATGTGGATCATCTGGGCTCCCCTGAAGACTGGTTTGGGAAACACAGCTTTAAACCACTAGATCTGACGCTTGGCATTGCACTTGGTAACGTTAGTGTGGTGAAGACAGGATGGCTATGCCTACCAGGACTTCACCAATTGGTTATTGAAGGATATTCTACCTCACAAAGGTAGAACATTGAGAATGCATACCACAGCGTTTGGGAAGCTCCACCTCTATCAGGTTGTCTGGAAATACTTCCTCCGTTTATAAAGGTATTTGCTACATCACGTGTTTGTACCCAACCTCATTAGTTAGCGTTACTGTTGGCTAAAGGTTGTTTTAATTGACTTTTAGGGGTTTCAGGACATCTTGATCAGTTATGGTGGCAGTATTGCAGGCGATCGTCACACTGCTTAGATATAATTCTTTTCGACATGGGGTGTGACACGTGTGAGTGATGTGAGTGATGGATTGGTTAACTGTTAGCTTGTAGTGGCAAATGGTGCTGCATTGGTGGGAACTCTAACCACGGTATTACAGTCACAAAAGGGGCAGAGGAGAATTAGTCTCTGTAAACCTTTATCACTGGAGTGGCCGGGACTTAGTGCAGTTTTTATGCCTCTGTTGGTGGTGTGGATCTATCTCCCGTTTCAGACATTTCTTCGGCTGGAGATTACCTTGTCAACTTTGCCGTGCCATTCTACTGACTCTGCTCCGTTGTTGGATTACCCTGTAGAAACAGTTGGGATTGTGATTCTTTTAAATGCACTGTTAGATGACCCTGTGAGAGTGAGTTGTTGTGAGTGCATTGATTGTAATTGTGTTTTTCCTCTGTATGTGTGTATTGTTTTTTCTTTTAAAACTGACCTGCATTTTTTTTGTCTTTTACGAGCTACTGGGGAGGGGCTACTGGGCTGGGGGTCCTGTGGGGAGGCTGGCGTCCCCAAGGTGGGATTTTGCACTGTGCATGGTTGCTAAGATTTCAGTGCTGTGATGTGTGTGTGTGTGCCTTGTGCACTGGTGGTTTGGTTTTGTTTGATGCCTCCCCACGAGTACATATTAACTTGAGTAAGGTGTGTAGGTGGGCCAGAATCTGAGGTCCTGTGCTAAGTAGTTGATTTGTAAAAGGGAGTGTGGTTTACCACACTTCCATAGTTTTGCTTGTTGTATTACTTTTAAAATATATATTTTTTTGTATTGGAGTCTTCATTGCTCCCATTTTTCGGTGAACTGAACCTGTGTGCCTCAAGCATGAAGCAAGGAGGAGAATCATTGCCTGAATATCCCTGGGTGAAAGCTGACTACGATGGCGTAGTTAGGGGTCATTTTGGGGGGTCTTACTCCATCTTATGGCAGTGTGCTGTTCACCACTCGGTTACATTCGGCTTACATACAGCTTAGCCATGGAAGCCCATTCCATGAAGCTCTTGGCACACATTTATTGTGCTGGAGTAAATGCCAAGAGAAGTGTAGCACTCTACAATTATTGAGTCAACAGAGCTTTGGCGACTTTTACGCACTATGTGGCTGAGCACTCAGCAATGCCGCTCAGTTACTTTACGCACTATGTGGCTGAGCACTCAGCAATGCCGCTCAGTTACTTTACGCACTCTGAGTTTCTGTTGTTCCTAAACACTTCCATTGTGCAATAATACCACTTTCATTTGACTGTGGAATATCTAGCAGGGAAGACATTTCACAAACTGTATTATTGTGGCATCCTATGACAGTACCACGCTTGAATTCTGAATCGAGCTCTTCAGAAATACCCATTCTTTCACAAGTGTGTGTAAACCTGACTGAAAAGCTAGGTGCTTGATTTTATATCGCAGAGGCAATGGGTCTAGATGAAACACCTGAATTCATTAATTAAAAGGTGTGTCCTAATTATTTCAAATAGAGGTTATTAATTGTTAACTCACAGTGTGCAACACTGAAATGTGTCCTCTGTTTTTAACCCATGTGACACAGCAGGGGGCACCTACTTGACTGCCTGGGGAGCAGTGCTTGGGGATGGTACCTTGCTCAGGGTACCTCAGTGGTACTTATGAGTTGGGGACTTGAACTGGCAATCTTTTGATTTCACGGCCACGTCCCTAACCCCGACACCACCTGCCTGCCCCTACATACCGGGCTTTGCAAAAGTATTCACCACCATAGGTGTTTGTCCTGTTTTGTAATATGACGAGCTGGAATTAAAATTGATTTTTGGGGGGTTAGCACCACTTGATTTACACAACATGGCCATCACATTAAAGGTGCAAAATATTTGTTATTGTTTTTATTGTAATTAAGATTTAAGCCGTACAATCAACAGAGTGGGGCTTTATGGAAGAGTGGTCAGAAAAAAGCCTTTACCTAAAGAAATAAAAAGAAAATGCGCTTCGGGTACTCCCAACAGCATGTGGCAGACTCCCCAAACACATGGAAGAAGATTCTCTGGTCAGATGAGACTAAAACTGAACTTTTTAGCCATTATGGAAAATGCCATGTGGGGTGCAAAGGCAACACTCCCCATCACCCTGAGAACTCCATTCCCACAGTGAAGCATGGTGGTGGCAGGAGCATGCTGTGGGGAGGTTTATCATCTGCAGGGATGAATGGCCTAAATTGCTGTTCACCAACGCAACAGGCACTGTAGTGTTTTTCAGTTCAGAGTGAACCAAATACAGCAGCTCCCAGGGTTACGATATTTCGACTTTGCGATGGGTATTTTGACCAAGGCTAATGCAAGTGTTCTAAGCATATTTTAAGGTAGGCTAGGCTATGCTATGATATTTGTTAGGTTAGGTGTACTGTATTGAAATGCATTTTCGCCTTGGGGAAAGTAACCCCATCGTAACCTGGGGAGCGGCTAAACCATGTTACTGGATAGCAGCAATTTCAACTGATTAAAATATGGGATATTGCAGATATTTCGATCATTAACACCGATTCTCGTTAATCAAAAAAGCTACCACTCCAATTTGCTGTTACTGCAGACAAAATGGTTTGCCGTAAAATGGTTTATCAGATGAATGGATAGGATAGTGCCAGAAACTGTGGTGCACACATGCTCGAAAATGCATGGGCAGACTCACATGGGCAGAGGTACATGTCGGGCAGGTGGTATATGGATCAGGTAGTGACATGATTTAATGTCTCTTTTGAAAATAAAAAAAATCTCCCGTTTCAACAAAGGACCCGAGATTTCGCATGATAGCACCAGTTGTCGAGTCTGACAGGCACTTGAGGTTCTCCGTTCTGCATTTATTTTTCAATAATGGTAATAAGCAAATGTACATGGTATGATAACCATCAATTTAATCTAGCAAAGCCCATCAGCTCCAGCATGCTTTTGGACGGTGGGGGGGGAAACTGGAGAAAACCCCCACAACAGCATGGGATTCAGGATTCAAACCGCAGTCCCAGAGGTGTGAGGCAACAGTGCTAACCACCACACCACCACACCACGCTCTTGTCCATAACAGGCAGGGATATTTTCCTTGTTAAGTTTGATGCCAGGGAAGCGCCATTGTTTCTGGGATCAGGTGTTAGAGCTACAAACTCAGGGCTTCTGGGAAATGTAGCTGGGTGGGAAATGAAGCTAAGCTAGTTAAATCACCAGGTAATGTGTATATTTAGTTGGGGAGGGTGTTTAGGAGAAGTTTATTAAAGTAATTGATTTTTTTTAATTGTGGAAAAAAACCTAATATATGTATGCTAATTTTTAATTAATTGTACTAGGTTGTGTGATGTCTGTTTGGCTTTATTTGTCGTGGAGATGATTGCTTTTTAATGTGGTAGTTTTGGTTCAGTCTAATCATTAACAGCCTATTTAAGATGGAACTTTTTGACAGTTGTGGGGCCACCAAGGCAAGGCTGGCTACTGCAAAGGATGTTGCACATGATTTAAACTGTGCTGTGGGTTGCCCTACACATGATTTTTTTTCCCCTGTATGTGTTTGGTGCAAATAATTTTCTTTAGGTACTTTAAGTTGTTCTTTGCGTTAGGGGAATTTAGTTTTTGTGCATGGTCACTGGACTGGGAGGAAAAATAGAACTTACCATAATAGATTTTTTTGCATCACAAGGCTGTCCTACACCACCGTGGTATACTGTGAAATTAGTATACTGCTGCAATTCTAGCCTGGATCCTATTCCAGAAAACACAGGGCACAGAACATAGATGGAGCACACATAATTACACAATAAGGACAACTTCGAAACACTTATTCACATAACCATGGGCTTTTGGACTGTAAGACAAAATCAGAGTACCAGAGAAAAAAACCCCACAAAGTATGCTGATCACAGCATTCCTATCTCCAGTAGCATCCAAAGATTAATTTCCGTCATGGACGTTTTGTCTGAAAACAAACACTGGAAATTACTTTTAAAATGTGTGATATAAAGCCAGGAATGGAATTAAGCAAAAAACACTACAATTAAACACAGCTTTTTTACGTTTATTTGCTCTTACTGGGTAAACTGGGTAAAAAAGGTGGCATGAGCAATGGTGTATATTTGGGTATGGACAGCAGGGACATATACCTGCCAATATTGTGCGAGTAGCATGTGTTTAGAGGAGCGGAGGGTTCGGGGCTGATTTTGTCCCTCCCCTTGGGCATGGGAAAAGCTGATTACTTGTTGCCGCTGCTGATCCAGTCGAGACAAGATTTATATTGACTCTTCCGAAGGGTCTGAGCTTACAAAATGATGTTTGACCTAGGACATAAGTCTCCAGAATGCATATAAAGCCAAGGGAACCCATGTTACTATGAAGGGTGATTAACTGTCATTGTTGCCAGGATTTAAACTAGAGCATTTTTGGGCATGTTTGTACAAGCGTTTTAAGCATTTTACGCTTTGTGCAAACAGGGGCCACATGCTAAAGGACTACCGCTGAGAAAACCGAACATATACACGTCCACACACAGACTCAGGACCAAAAATAGAACACACAGGTGGAAGTGGATGGTCACAGTCCCACACAGTCTCCTCCCACCCACATTTCAGAGTTGAAGGAGCCTATAAAGAATATAGTAACCATTATTAGACCCAGAATAAAACCTGCATGTTCCACTGGGGGCTCCTGCGCAGATACCTTATTGACAGTCCCACAGATAAGATTAAATGAGCTGCAACATAAACCTGCTATAAAATGCTCATTACTGAATGTTCTCTGTTTAGGAAACATATAACATCTTGTCAACAACATGGTGCTTGACAGTGGCTCAGACCTGTGTTTTTTAATGGAAACCTGGCTCAGAGTCACAGACACTATTCCTCTTGTTGAAGCCTCGCCTGAGGAGATTAGTGTCTTACTGATACCATGTGGCTCTGGGCAAAGATTTTACAACTTTTAAAGCAATTCTACTTCAAATGGCATCTGACCCACCCATTTACATTCTTAAAGAATACAGACCACCTGGACCATACACTTTTTGTTTCTGACTGAATTTGGAAAACTTTGGAGAACTTAGAGAATATCAGAGAATTAGAGAATAGTTCAGTTCCATGGAAGGGTGAGATTGTGTATGTGATTTATGAATTGTAACATTGGGGGTGCAGACTTCTATCTGCCACTCTACACAGGCCGGTGTGGAGAACAGACTCATTGATTGGCTTTGGCTTTGACTTTGATCACAGTTCACAGTTTGCTCTTAGCAAGCAAGCCCACTGCTTCTTTTTGTTTTTCAGTAATGTTAGCGTGCCCGGGCTGTTGGGTAGCCAGCTGACCTTTTCTCTTCCTACTTGAGAGTTTTTGGTTCCTCTCCTCCGTTGTCATCTGGCTTTCTTCCTTTCATTTCTTTGTCCTCCATTTTCCCTGTATTTGTATTATTCTGTCTTAATGATGTTGTAATGTATCACAGCACACTCTTTAAAGCAGCTTGGGGTTTCTCAGTTGTGAAAGGCTCTATATATAAATAAATTGAATTATGTTACATAAAAGCTGAAACCTGCTGAGTGCGCTACCAGTTTTTGATCTTCGGTTGGTGTTAGTAAGCTTTGGAGTTATTTGTGCTTTTCAGGACTATTTGAATTATGTGTTATGTGGTTTGCATATGACCTTGTGACGTTTATTTTTTTTTTACAATAGAAACATGTTTTATTTATTAGTTGAAGGCAGTCATGTACAGATATTTAGCTAGTTTTTCTTAATTGTTACACATCGAGTTCTGATGACATCACTATTAACGTCATTGGAGATAGCTGTAGCGGAAGCCAGGTGCATGACCTCTCATGGGGGGTGGTTATCTCTGTCAGCCGTCCGCCACCTTCATTTTGCCCCTGCCTGGCTGAGGTCAGGGGGACAGAGTGAGATAAGTGTGCCCATGCTGGTTTAATTTCCCCAGCCTTGGGAGGCCCTTGTAGCCTTGCCAACGTCCCCAGGAAAAGATCAGTCAGCATACTACCAAAGTGTCCAGAACAATTTTCTATAATTGTCTGTGAATACCAAGGCTAATTTTCTCTGGGTTTTAGGCCAAATATCCTGTAAATGTCATGTACTTGTGAACAAACATGTGTAACAAGTTAAGAATAAGAAGCAAAGAATAAAAAAAAATGTCATATTAAAATTAATCAGTAGAACTAAACTATAAAATAAATAGTCATAAATTAATCAGTATAACTATAAAATAGTGATTAATTAAACTATAAAGTAAATAGTAATAAATGTGAAGCACAACTGGAATTAAAAGCCAATACAAATAAATGTGTAAACTTTCAAGGGTCTGAGCAGCTCTGATATGAAAGGGCAGAGCGTTCCATAGTTTAGGGGCAGCGACAGAAAAAGGTCTGTCACCTCTGGTCTTTAATATGGAAGGTGGAACATCTAGAAGCAGCTGAGATGTTGACCTTAGTGCTTTGACTGGAGCATAGTGGTGCAACAACTCGGTCAATTAATCAGGTGCCTTTCCCTGAATTGATTTAAAAACAAGTAATAAAATCTTAAACTGGATCCTGAAAATAACAGGAAGCCTGTTCAAAGAGGCCAGTACAGGAACGATATGGTCACGCTTTTTCTTTCCAGTCAACAACCGTGCTGCTGTATTTTAGACCATCTGCAGAAGATGAAGGGACAACTGCTAGCCCACAGTATAGTGCTTTGCAATAGTCCAACCGGGATATAATAAATGCATGGATGACTCGCTCAAATTCATTTTGAGGAAGAAAAGGCTTTACCTTCACTAAAGTCCTCAGATGAAAGAAGTTTTAACTACGGAGCTTATATGTTTGTCCAGTTTAAACACACTGTCAAGAATCACTCCAAAATTTCTGACAGCAGAGCGACTATATGAGGCTAACGGACCAAGAGCACTATCAACCCCGTCAAGGAGATCAGTTGTTACCAAAAATAATAATCTCTGTTTTATTTCCATTGAAGAGTAAGAAATTTGATTCCTTCCATGATTTAACTTCACCTTTTATACAATTTTGCAAGGCAATTATTCCATCCTTATTTATTTGTAAGGGGAGATAAATTAGGATATCATCTGCAAAAGAATGAAAAGAAATATTATATTTATTGAAGATCGATCAAAGGCAGTGTATACAATGAGAACAGGAGAGGACCCAAGATGGAGCCTTGTGGGACCCCACAGTGTGGCGGGGCTCCCCGCCTTGGGGTACTGGCCTAGATAAACAGAAAAAATCCTGCTGGACAGATATGACTGGAACCATTTAAGGGCAGTACCTTTAATACCTACACAGCGTTCAATGTGTGAGAGGAGGATCTTATGGGTTACTGTGTCAAAGGCTGCCGACAGGTCTAAAAGTATCAAGACAGCTGGGCTCCCAGAGTCGGCAGTTATACATTTATGCCTTGAGACAGAACAGGGTCCAGTGTGTGACCCTTTTCATGCGTGGGGGCATTCACAGATTGTGTGAGATTAAATGAATTTAACACTTGCAAAAAACCTTTGACTAGAATTTTGGAGTTGCAGCATATATGAATATTAAAATTCCTGACAATTAAAATGCAGTAATATTTAACAATAGCCCCTTTAACAATAAACAGTCTCAAAGCAAAGCTGGCGGCATAGATGACAGGAGCACCAACACCAAGCCAGCAAACTGGCCTCAACCCTAAGAGGGTGTCCCAAAAAGAATGCCGTGTCATTTGGGCACGTTTTGATACCGAGTCTTCAAACGCTGCATAGAAACAATTTTTGCTATCAAACGTAACACCACTAATTTCTTTAATCACTTGGAACACAATCACCGAATATTACTGAATATTTTTTCTTTAAAATGTGACCTTTTTCACAAGACACTTGCCTTAAGAGCGGTGTGCTTGATTATAACTGTTCGAAATATACAATAAACAGTTTGTCTCCATGTGTTTTCTTAAATAATTTTACAATCACAAAGATATGTGCTGCTGTATTTGAATTAGTTATAAGAATATCCAAGTTTTAATAGTTCAGCAATTTACAGTACAGACCTTGTCAGAGAACTATAAGGGCAGTCTAAAAAGGCATATTGAATAAATAATTCTTTATTAATTGTAATCGAGCAAAAAATTTTAAGTCAAGCCCAGTCCTAATATGAAGTTATTTTACTTTATGGAAGGCCTTTATGAACAGCCTAAATATTGGTTGTATTCACATATTTAGTAGCATATAATAGAACTACATGAATTAATGAGAAGATAACATAAATGCCACTTTGTTCGTAAGGTTTAACTGGTTTTTGGTATATCACATTCTTTTCCACTTGGTACACACTGGGTGTCTGTGTTCTGTAACAGTGTATCATTCTTAAACTTATTAAAGTATTATTTAACACTTATTTAGACATGGTCATTCAGTTTATTATTAGAATTTATTCTATTGATTTAGGTCCAGCACATGGTTACTGAGTATTACAATTTCATCCATCTATCCATCTCTCTATTTTCTGTAACCGCTTGTCCTAGTCAGGGTCACGGGAGGTTCCAGAGCCTGAAAATTATAACTTTTGTTTAATTTTATTCATTTCTATTATCCAGGTATAATGATTGGACTTTTGATGATTGGTCAGCACATTTTATTACATTTCCTTTTTATATCAGCTTTATGAATTTGTTGCAGTTCCTATATTTTTTTATTTTAAAATTTGAAGAATACCTGAAATTCAGTTTTTCTAAATATACAAGGTACCTAGTATTACTGATACCTGGTATCTGTGTTATTTATTGTAATTAAGAGTGACTTACGTCATTTTTATGCTAGTCATCTGGGTCTAGCCAGTACTGTTCTTTTTCGGTTTTTCGTTGGGTGGGAAAGACATGAAGTCCTGCTGCTGTCCCACTTACTCTAATAAGAAAGGTTTCGATTTGCAGACCAGGAGCTCATTCAGCTGCTCTCCCCAGGGTGTTATCTGAAGGCGTCTGTATCAGAGGAATTCCCTCTCTGCTCCAGGGATCTCATAGGTAGACCTGGTTTACCAGCATGCCTTTTTTACTCTATCATTTCTGAAAAAAGAAGGTGGTTGTGATAACAAATGAAATACCAGAACCTGAGTTTGGCCGATACGCAACACTGTGGTTCTCGACAGAAGGATGAGCATATATGCACTCTCAGTCTGTTTGTAGGCTATGGCCATATACTGTACTATATGTCTTTTAAGAAAAGTGCAGTGTTATTTGGCAAACAGAGGAGAATATTTATGTATAATATATTCGGTTGAAACAACACAGAGTCAAACATAAGGTGTGTTGTGCACATTATATTACTGATTTCAGATAGATGGTGACTATTCTCTTAACTTAAATGGGATCAGTAAACCAGTCAGTATGAAGGTGATTAATTGTCATTGTTGACATGCCATAGCGTGTAACAATGAAATGTGCCCTCTGCTTTTAACCCATGTGACATCATGACACAGCGGGGTTAGCACCCGGGGACGGTACCTTGCGCAGGGCACCTCAGCGGTACTTAATCTTTCGAGTACACAGTTGTGCCCTAACCACTACACCACCTGCCTGCCCCAAATGAATGTCAGAAGTATGATTCGAACCCATGCCTCCAGCAGAGACTGTGACCTGAAGGCAGCGCCTCAAAATTACTAATAAAATTGTTTCATATTCTAATATTTAGAAAAATACCCATTCTTTGCTGACTCTGTTCTTGAATACATAATGCACAATAACTGGAGTGTGATATCATAAGTGGCTTACAGAGTCTGATGCAATTGTTTCATAATATTTCCACTTAATTCTATAGAAATTTGGATTTACTTGTCTCTGGTATGGAATTGGTTCTCTCTCAGGTATGGAAAGATGTTGCACTACAGCTGTGCATTGGTTTGCAAGTTCAAGATGACAAAATGTATAATGATAATTTTCAATGAAGGAGACAGAAAGAAATGAGAATCTTTTAGTTAATCCACGTGTTGCCTGGCATAGAAAACCTTTGTAAAACAAAATAACGAAATTCTGTTTATGCTTAGGGAAAAAAAAACAATGGTGTTCTTTTGTTAAAGCATACCTCTGGACCCTAGTTGGATCCAGACGTATGCTTGAATTTTCTTTGTAAGTTGGAGGGCTACTTGCTATTACTAGAAAATATTTAAGTTAAGCCAGAGATGACCAGTGCTAGATCTTAAAAAATGAATATAATACACAGCATGTCGTCATAGTTTATATTGTTGGGTTGATAATAGGAGTCAGTGTTGAGACGAATGAGATAAGCCATGCATCTCAATTTGAACTATAAAGTCACTGAAAAATAACAGCAAACAGCAGTTTATATAATGTGAAACCAATAAAATAAAAAAGGCTTGTATAAAGGTTCTAAATTACCGTATAATACAGTGAGCAATTATAACCACACACATACACACCCCTGCTATGTTGATGTGTTGTGCATGCCTAGATATTGCAATTAGCTCTTGTCCGTTATAATACACACAAACACCGTAACTTGCCAGTCTTCCATCCTGCTTACGGGTGACCAGTGGGGATTATTAATACATACCTGTCCTGCACTGCACATACCAGGCTTATGGGCTGGTGGAAGAAGCCATTTTGAATATGCTGTCATATTATACAAAATTTATGCATTCTGAGTTATACTGTATATATATAAATTTTTTTGTATGTTTACAAATTAAATTGGTAAGTGCAAGTGTGGTATTTGGAAAGGATGAGGTATTTCTGAATATTTATGGTGAATTTTATTGTTGGTTTGAACCAAAGGCGAGCTTCAGGTAAAAGATAAGTTTAGGTTGTACCAGACATTTGTTTGCCTGAAGGAGTAGGTACCCTGGCGGAACTTTAGACTGCATTGTTTTTATTCCTGTCTTTACCTCCTTTTCCCCGTTTATTCCTTAGTATTCCTCACTGCTTCTTTGTTAAATGCATATTATACAGCAGTAAGCATATTGAGAATTGCGCACCTGGTGCTCCTTTCCTTTGCATGCATAAATGTAATTCTGCTGTTATATCTGTAATAGAAATGTACATGTGTTTTCAATGTGTGGTTTCATGATCTACCTCTAATGTGAAGTCATTCTGAAGCAGGCAATACGTTTTTGTAATTATTATGAATGCATGACTGTAGTTTTCTTTTGAAGGGTGCATGGAATATGTTTAATATGCATTTTATTTGCAGAATAACAGAAATATTGCTGAAGATTTTTGATGGACCCAAACTGATGTATAGTGAAGAATTATGAGGGCCAGAAATCTGTATTTCATAGTTAAAATGGCAATGCCCTTGTTATATACGGCTTTTCTGATACTAATTGCCCAGTATTCCCATCCTGTAAATTTCCCGCTATTGTGTGTTGCAGTGATTACCTCGTCACCTTCTGCTTATGCAGCTGTAAGGAAATTCAAAGCTCTGGTTTATCTTCCACTACCATTTATAGCAGTGGTGACATGCTGAAGCAAACTAGCCTTCGGTAAAATGCACCTTCACACATGCATTATGCTTAGTAAATAAAATGCTATATTGGAATAAAATATGCAGTTAGCAGAGCTTATTGTGATGGCAGAGTCCCGGAAGATTGCACTGCCACTTTGGCAGAGCAGGACGCAGAGGGAACAGCACCGATGGTGTACCTGGAAGTGTCACACTTCTGCTCCCCCCCCCCCCCCCCCCCCCCCCCCCCCCCCCCCCCCCCCACCCCCCCCCCCCCCCCCCCCCCCCCCCCCACCACCCCCCCCCCCCCCCCCCCACCCC
>JAODKM010000039.1:23872402-23884122 GCA_026780845.1 Petrocephalus sullivani
TTTAATAATAACATGGTAGTAGCCATAGAAATGGCCAGGGGGTGCAGAACGCACCCCAAGGAACCATTGAGGGTTAAGGGGAATGCTTGGCTTTTTAATGGAGTTTATTGGAGCAATTATGTTACAGCAATAACATAAATCCTTAACATCATTGCAATGTTGTCAGCACAAGGCTACATGTACTGTAACATCACAATCAAAAGAACTTAGTGAAGATCTGTCAAGGAAATAAAAAAAACCTCTGGAATGAGCTATAAAGTATTTTTTTGTGGCTATGCTACTCCTTCAAACTGAAGTCATAATTTTCATTTCTCAAAGAACGTTTGGGACAGCTGCAACTCAAAAAACAAAGTGTAATCCAATCCTAGGAATCACAAAATATCCTAAAATGACAAGAGACCTGCATATCTCCTTTACATCAACTGGGGCAAACATTTGGGAATATAACATCAGAAAAACAATGAGCAATTATGGAATAAAAGGCAGAGTACTAAGGTGGAAAACTTGGAGCAATTCGGGGTTAAGGGCCTTGCTCAAGGGCCCAACAGCTAAAGCCCCCTGCTGAGCCTGGGATTTAAGCTGGCGATCTTCCAATCACAGGTACAGCATCCTAACCTGCTGAGCCACATACTACCCCCATATACGTCTGTGAAGTATGTATGTCATTTACAGTATGATTTACCAATGAATTTGACATCGAGCGTTTTTCCCGATTAAATCAAATACATTTCTATCAGTTTTAACTCAGAGTTACGTGTACCACTGTCTAGCCCTACATATTATTACTATCTACTCTTTGGATAGCATGGAAATCCCTTTTCACTTAAAATTTTTAATATAAGAATTTGGAAAAAGACCGATTCATAATACTTTCTGTAACATTATTTTAGCGCCTAGGTTGTTGTTCATAAACTGGTTATTTTTCTTTACGAGCAAAGAACTCAGCAGCAGCAGCAGCAGCAGCCATGTCTGCCTTAAAAGCAGACAAATACATTCCCGTGTATTAGCTGTGATAACTGTATCCCACTGAAGATTTCCATTACAGCTGGTAATCTTTCATTTTAATCTTTAATCTGCAAATCTGGTTAAACCTAATGCTCTTCTGCTGTAATCTTTTTTTGAAAACATGCCCCTGGAGTGGAAATAGAAAAATGAATAGAATTGCAAGCATTAAGCTTTATGTGAGTGCTGTATTAAACAAAATCTAGCTTACTTGATTGCAGAGTTGTATGTTTTTCTGATCAGATGGGGTGATTAACAAGTCACATGGAACCTGATTAGTCACAGCTAAGCAATAAATTTGTCAAAAAGTTAATTATGACTGACAAATGTATTAACCTTTTGAATGTTAACATACATGTTTAAAATATAGTACTAAATATTATTTATAATAAATACACTGTTAAAACCCTCTATACTTTTCACAAAATAACACCTCATATCAATGCCAAAAGGCAACTGAAAGTCCAATTAGTTCATGTTAATTGAAATCACAGGTTCCGGTTCAGGTTGAGGAGCTGGTAGGCTGGTTGCTGCACATACCACATGACAAAACACCTCAGTATCCCAACTGGCACCCACCCCCCCAGGCCGACACGCGGTGCAGTCCCACCCACCAGAAATGGTTGTCTATCTGCTGCAGCCAGGTGTTACGTGAGCATTCCATCAGCTTGGTCCAGCTGCGTGGATCCTGTGAGTCCCATCACCCTCAGCGAATCGCGCCACGTGGCTGTACACACACACCCCTTTCCAGCGACCTCATGACCCCCCATGCTCTCCCAATCCATCTACTGACTTCATTGGAAGAGTCACCAGAGACATGAATGTTGCTGCTGAGGTAGGTGAGCCTCTTGACACTGTTGTCATTCCCTCCGCAGACAGACACACTGCTGATAGCTCCTCTAAATTTATTTATTTTTTGTCACCATCATATGGCGAATGCTCCACTCCTGTTTTTCTTTTTCCATGACATCCAAGAAGTATATTAGACTTCAAAATATCAAGAAGTGGACAGACAGCTTACAGTGAAGCATGAGAAAATCACCAAATTGTATAAAATGTTTCCCAGACCTTTCCATTTTCCTGGAAATTCTGAGAAATTCCACAATTGTGCAGGCAGTCTCATGGAATAGTGGTTGTCTCTGTTATGACAGTGTGTTCCTGATGTATAAAAAATTTGTAGAATTTCCTGTCAGGTGTTAGTCTGCTAAACATGCATTTGTTGCAGTCAAACATATGCAATTGTACACTAAATAAAAATAAATAAATAAAGACCTGTTTTCGTGATGACACAGGAGGACAAAGAGGTTGAAAGCCAGTGACATGGAGGTAAACATGTACAACCCACTCAGCTCTCAGCTCCAGCCGAGCTGCTGTATTCATTCTGTGATTTTTAGCAGTATATTACAATGTTTCTAAGAAGCTTAAATACTTAATCCAATTGTGTGTTGCTAGATGGCATTAAAGATTTTATTGCTGGCTGAATTGCATCTAGCATTTAATATAAGTATCAAAGTATAACCTACAGTAAATGAAGTATTGTGTTACATTATGTAGTAGGCACTTTCATCCAAAGCAACATACCCCTCCCTGGAGCAATTGGAGTTAAGGCCCCAAGGGTGAAATTACCATGCCAAGATTGAGAAGCATCCATCTAAATTCATCTTTAGGCTGCATAGGGAACAAGGTTGGGGTACAACATGGAGGGGATACTGGTCCATTACAAGGCTTGCAAACACATACTTTGGGTGGTTTGGTGGTACTGATTAGCATACATTCATGAAGTGCATTAGGAAAACCACATAACACCAGGAGAACATCTGCAAGTGAAGCAGGATTCAAACTCCTGGTGCTAGTAGTGAGACCCAGCAATGCTACCTACTGAGCTACAACACAGCGAAATGGAAAAGCACATCAGAATCCTTCCATTATGTTATTATTCTTCTTGTAACCGATATAAAGCGACAAATAAAAGTTTGGTTAATCAGTATCATGGACTGACATATATGTACAACATATGTAACACTGGCCCAATTATTTATTAAATCTATTTAAAAACCTCATTTATTAAAAGTGTATTATTTCCCTATGCTTATGAATGTCGTTACCAATATCCTGCACTAAGTATATAGCTTGGGTGTGATTTTTGAGACAATGACACCAACACCAAACACTCATGGAACAGCCTTTCCAGGACATGGCAAAAGAGTAGAGATGTTCCTTGACCTTGGGTGCAGGTGCTCACCCTGAGGAGATGTAGCAGCGCTGTGTTTCTTCCTGTATTTCCAGGCTCCAGTTTGCTATCATGCATTTTGGATACCCACCGCATGGTCTCTTTTTAAAGACTAGCTTTTTAACATTGCTGGCCTTACATCTCTCAAATAATGCCTGTAACGATAGTGCCACTCTAAATGTTTAGGCCGCAGATATGAGGTGAGTACAGGTTAGAAGAAAAAGAATCTTTTACGTCGATAAGACAAACATATCAACTGCATTTCATTTTTTATTTCTGCTGACTGAAATGTTGGCATAGCAGTGACAATGTACAAGTCCGGTGGACTGCCAACCTTGGGTTGTGGATTAACCCTAACCCTGTTCGCCCTCCTGGTTAAAGTAGAAAGGGATTAACATTAGTAATACAGGGATTGTACAACACCATTACCAGTGTTTTACACTTTTTTTTTCTTCAATCATGAAATGAACAGAGCTCTATATAATACGCTATATTTTCAATGTATTGGTTCTTGTTCGGGCCCACTGAGCCAAATTTATGGAACAGATGCATAATAAAGAATGTCATGTCATTGGTTCAGCCAATGCATCTTAGCTAAAACCACATCATTTAAGGAAACATTTTCAAAAACAAAAACATGTTGCTGCCAGCTGACACATAGACTATAAGTATAAGATATACTGTATGTGTAACTCGTTGTTTCCTTTGTAAGCAAACAAAACTACTATATAAACTGTATCATTTGCTTCCCCATAAATCCCCATTAATAATGGTTCCCCTTTCGGTTGTTTCCTTACACATTTAGCTGCGTCATTTCACTGGCAGTGCTTGCTATGGCTAGCCTAGGGGTTTATTTGGACTTGCAAGAGAAAATGCAAATGTATGATTGACAGAAGGATCTATGTTCAGTAGGGAGAAAAGAGAGAAAAAAAGAGTCAAATTCACCTATAAGCAAACAGTTTGAATGCTTGGGGTTGATATGTCAGCTGCTGAAGTGTCAGAATGGATTATTGAAAGCCCACAAAAGCAGTGAGTGAAACAGTGAACCCTTATAAAGACATAACAGGATAGTCTTAGAATTAAGCATTTAGTGATGTCAGTGTAAGATAATAACATTTTCATGCATATCTTTGAACTGAATGTTTATAACGGAAGATTTTTTCTTTCATGCAATTTTCTTTAGAAACAGTAAATGGGACTTGAAAAATAGGCACAGACATTCGTGACCTTAAGGATTTTTTTCTTAAGTGTAGCAGCTTTTTTTGAATTGTACACTTTGCACAGTTTCCTTCACATTTTCTCCTCACAGAATGGCACTCTACTCTTAATGGCTCACTATTTCTAGGGTAGGGCAAGGTGAGGAGAGGTCAGTCTATGTCACCTTTGCTCCCACTACTTGGTCAGGGCCATAGCTATTCTCATAATTATTTTTGAGAATTACCTGGAATTCAGACTTTCCACAAGTATGCAAAATCTAAGTGCAATGCACAATAACATAGGAAAGAAAGACTTTTGAAGTGTGCACTTGAATATTGCATTCATATTAAAATAGAAGAAAAATACCATTAATTTTTTATTTTATGAAATGTAATATACAGTATTTATTATTATTGTACATCTACATCAAAACTCTGTGTTCTCCACCAACGCTGCATAAATACAATTTTATATATACATGAAGAATGATGTAAAGTGCAGTAATGCAATCATATTACTTGACTTAGTTGCCTGTAAATGTGACTGCATGTGAATAAAAATGATCTGCATTCATAAGGTTAATAATTTGCACCCTTGTAAACACGTAAAAGTACACCAATCAGCAATAGCATTAAAACCACTGACTGGTGAATAACATCTCATTATAATGGCACCTGTCAAGGGTGCCATTATATATTAGGCAAGTGAACAGTCAGTTCTTGAAGTTGATATGTTGGAAGCAGGAAAAATGGGCAAGTGTAAGGATCTGAGCGACTTTGACAAAGGCCAAATTGTGGTGGCTAGATGAGTGGGTTTAAGGTTTAATAAAAATGTGGGAGTTCTTACATAATGAAGTGAAAGTTTATTACGTTTTGTCAAGAAATTACATATTACAAAAGGCCCCAATGCACAACTTACAGGACTTAAAGGATCTGCTGCAGACATCTTGGTGCCAGATACCACAGGACATCTTCAGAGGTAATGTGGAGTCCAAGCTTTGAAGGGTCAGAGCTGTTTTGGTAGCCACAGAGAGACCTACACAGTATTAGGCAGGTGGTTTTAATGCTATGGCCGGTAAGTGTATACGAGGGTGATAAGGTGCACAGTGCAGTGGTTCAGGGCAACAACTCTCCATTGAGTCTGTAGAAATAATGTGGCTGTGGTAAGTTATAGCAGACACTCCTGTTGCTTGAGACAGGTAGGGGAACGTCAATGGTTTTTGGGAGGTGGGGGGGATTGGTTAGACTGAAGTGTCTATTGTGTCTAGTGTGAATCGGTAACTGGGTGTATTTGCTTACAGACTGCACGGTCTTGTGCCAGTGACTTAACTATGGAGCACTCCTCCAAAATATATGTGGTCCCACACCCTCTCACTCTGTCTTCCTTTCTAAGGTCTCATTGAAGTTTTTATATTCTGTATCTTATGGGCCTTCCTCCTCATTTTCTGGGTCTTCTCCATCCTCCTGTTTCAAGCATGCTGTCCTCGGTGTTCCATGGCGCCAGAGGAACATCTCCGGGTCTCCAGGAGAGACAGCTGTGGTGACACATGTGCAGCCATCGTTCACTTCACTCGCAGATAGATCAGTCGAGTTTCCTTTATACCTGCAATTCTTTCTCTTGGGACAAAGATTCTTTTTTCGTTTTTCTTTTGTTTTCGGGACAGGGTTCACAAATCCTAACAAAAAGAATAATGTGTATAGAATTACAAGGATGACCTTATTTTTACGAGGGGAAGAGAGGAAGGTAACAATGCTGAGTTTAGAAAGGACCGGAGATTTCAACAAGCAAACAAAAGGTTACGCATTTTGGCCTCCCATGCCTGGGTATGGCCTGAGGCTAGCTGCTGAGGGAGTGTGTGGAGAGAATCCCCGCAGTCCCTGGATCACTGTGGACTGGGGCATACTTACATTCGCCTGAATGGATGGCCAGTATATGGAATGCAAATACTTTATATTATAATAGATTTAGATTTTAAATAATTATTTATATTAAATATTATATATTTTTAATTTTACACCCTCTATCAGTTTTGCTTCTGTGCACTATTAGAAATTGCTGGTATGTCCGTATATATGATGCAGTTCCATCTTTTCAACAATGTATGTAATGTATTTATGCAATTTATGTTGGCTTACATATTATACTGGCACTGATATGCCATCCAAGGTGTGCCCCTGCGCTGTATGCTAAGCTGCCTGGGAGGTACTCCGGGATCCTTGTGGATGGGTATTTTCTCTGGTAATTGCTTATGGATACCAGATCTTTTCATGGAATAGGAATTTACAGTAGAAGATCCATCCATTTTCAGTGGGGGTCCAGCACCTATCCTGGAGGCTATGGGTGCAAGGCAGGGAACAACCCAGGATGGGGCGCCAACCCATCACAAGGCACACTCACACCATACACATGCACATCTATTGGCAATTTGGCAACTCGAATTAACCGCAGCATGTTTTCTGGACTGTGTGGGACTCCCAGAAGTGTGACTGCTAACCACTGCAGCAATTTAGAACAAATAAAATCATTTTTTAAAGATACTACTGAATAATTAAAATGTAAATGGCATGGAGACATGGCCTTCGTTCAAATTCAGCCGCATTGCTGAGTTAATAATATATATACAAAGTTATGCGTTCTTTTACAGTCTAGGTTCTGGGGCACTTGTTGGGACTGCAGGTAAAGTGAGTGGAGTAGAGTACAGGCAAAAGTCTCACTATACATTTGTGTTAAGATCAGTACTTGAGTTGAGGGGGGATGAGGAGGTATGTCACCCCCCCTGAAATAAAAACAGTCAAAATCATCCCCCTTCTAAAACGAACATCCCCCCGCTCTATCCGTTACACAATAAAATTCACCATCCCCCCCGAATTGTTTTTACAACTTGACTACTGGTTAAGATCCTGTCTTGTGTACCTAGAAGTAGTGAATTCAGAAGCAAGCATTGTAACTCACTTTCTCTGTTTTGAATTCAGCTGTCACCTAAGGCCAGGAATACACTGAATGAGTATGCTAAAATATCACGGATAGAGTTTCATGCAGACCGGGATGCTACTGTTTCATATTGTTGAAGTGACAAATGCTCCCATGTTTTCACAGTTAAGTGTTCCACTCATTTTCTTCATAAGGGTATCAGAGTGTTATCAGTGTGGCTGTAAATCTTTTAAAATTAAGTACCATAACCAATTTATTGGATTGAGATGCATTTTAACTTGTTGAATCCTTTGGTGGTAGTATGGCATGCATCTTCTGTTTCTTTTGTGTGTGATGGTAGACGAGAGAGATATTCCTTCAGATGAGTAAAATAAGTAGCCTGATCATTTTGTAATTCAGCATGATGAACCACGATGAAATATCATCCTGCTTGTATTCTGCATCTTTTACTGTGTGGCAGGCTACTTATCCATCATTTTCAGTGAATGAACTCTTTAGAAGTCCATGCTTTGTTTGCAGACATTTGCAGTTATTCTCTGTATCTTTGTCTGATATCAAACACGCTGCTCACAGAGGATGATCCACACTTCACACAATAGTAGAGAATTCAGCACGAGAATGCAAACATCCCATTTTCCTAGGACAAAATAAGGTTATAGGCAATTGATTTTGCCACCAATTACAGAACTGTTGTAGTCATTTAGTGCTACTTGATTGTGAAGCTACAGAGCACCATTACAAAAAAGAAGGTGAATGCCCTTCTGAAGCCCATTTTTTAATCTTGTTGAAAATATGTTGTTGATAAGTCAGTCAAGTGGGCTTGAGAAAATCTGACTAAACTATATGTATGAATCTTTATATATGGCTATGCATAAGTAGACATTTTATATATTAAATTATATATTACATTATGAATTATCATTGTCAAGGAAATTATACTTTGTGATCACCTGTCACCTGTCTTGCCAAAGGTGATTCTGTAAAGGTGATTTTATAATCTATGTAGGCATTAACACATCCAAAACAAGAACAGAACACTCGAGGTTCCCATTGTGGGTAGTCGAGAGGTTACCATAGAAACCATCACTTCAGAAGAGAATGGTTTTGTATAGATTTATATCCTGAATATATTTTTTTAATTGTACTCGGCCGACAGCATTTCAGTTTTACAGCAAAGATGCTTTCAGGGATGATTGGAAACTGAGAATGTAAAAGGGAATTATTGTACTATTATTAGTATCACATTTGATTTTAAGAATAAAATAACTTTCACTGGAGTATGGGAGACAGTAAGTAAGTGATTCAAGATGTTTTCATTTAAATGACTCTTTATCACTTGTTTGATATAAATATCTTATATTATAGATTCACAATTAAACTGTGACTTTGTTCAAATTTAGTAAAATTGCTAAGTAACTAAAATGTATTTGCTTTTTATCTTAGAAAATATTTTCTGGGATTATTATTTTTTTATTATTTTAGATTTCTGGGAAAGTATCAATACTATGCATCGATGTCTATACAATGGGCTAAATAATTCAAAGAGTACATTAAGAAGAATATACCAGGCTATTGAACATATTTTTTAAAATATTTAAATAAATTAAATAGTTCTGCTGAGTTTTATAATGATTTAATAATAAAAAAGAGGATTAAAACCTTAAAAAAAATGTAAACATACAAGGACTGATATTTTTTGACTGCTAAAAGACAACACACTATATTACACACTAAAGATATTATAGTGTTGTCTACTAAAAGACTTTATTACATCTATGGTGAATTTCTGCCTCATACATGTTCCCAGTCATGGGAAAGATTTTTCTACTCCAAATACCCTATCAGTGGTACAGTATATACAAATAACCATTGTTGTGTCTGATCTGTGGCTGTGTGTCTACTGCATGTATGTGGGACTGCCGCGTATGTATTCGGGAGGGTCATGGACAACCAGAGACAAATTCCCTATGTGTGAGAGCATACTTGATCAATAAACCTGATTGCAATTAACGTAGGAAACATTTTTAAATTAGAAATGTAATGAAACTATATGATTTTTTTCCCACCAACTGCTCATAGCCTTCACTGGAGTAACATTAAGTGGTTTTGGAAACTATAACAGCTCTGTTTTGGCTAGGCCAGGTATGTAATATGTCAGGAATTAAATAAAGACAGACAACTGAAAATATTTGCATGCTAAATATTGATTTCACATGAATTAGCAGTTCATTTTAATCTCCTCTTTAGGTGCTCAGTGGTATATTCAAGTAAGTTCTCAAACATCGAGTTGACATGGAACACAACTTTCCTAAAAGTAGGCATGTTATTTACGGAATATGAAACTGAATATTTTTGAGTAGGAATAAACTACACAGAATGAATGTTGACATCAGCAATTTCACCAACCATAATACATAATACTAGTCTTGCTGTTTTGATGAATGAGCAGGTTTCAGGCTAGTACCTTGTTACTGCCGTTATTACTGAGAGTATATATAGGCAGGCCATGACTGGCCATCTGGCATACCATGCATTTTCCTGGTGGGCTGACAACATTTATTCTGTCACCCCACACACCTACATTGAGGGGAAACCCCACTCAGTTGGCATAACTCATCATGGGGATTCCACCCCCCCCCCCCCCCCCCCCCCCCCCCCCCCCCCCCCCCCCCCCCCCCCGGCACAAGCAATGCGCATGCGCACAGCAGCAAGCAATATGGCGGCGCCCATTATCCACCACGTGTTTTGCGAGGGATGTATTCAGAGCGCATGCGCCCAGCAAAGCCAAGATGTTTAAAGTATTAACTAAATAAAATCCAGGAAACACCACAGCCGAAAATGATAAGGCATAAAGGGCTTTAAACATTTGTCATTAGTTTAAAGGGGTTTTTACGAGTCTTAAAAGCATACGTTAAGGGTCTATTCAAAGGTATATTAAGTAATTAAGGGTTGGTACTTGGAGCACCAGCCCGACCGGTTCCCAGACGAATGGAGCCGGGTGCACTTTATCCTGTCTCTCTTAACAGGTTGGGCCTGGGGTGGGCCACCGCTGTGTGGACGGAGGGGAGCCCGGTGCTGGACTCCGGGTGTTCCTTGATCATCCAGCAGTGGGGCGGAGCCTAGGGGATCGGCTCCTGGACCTGCGCTAGGGAAACCGACCCGCTCCGGACTTCGCGCTCGAGTTCGGGACCCTGGCCGCCGGCCTGGACTACTCCTATGTCTGGTGGTTTTTGTGTACAGAGTTCTGTAGCGCCTGCCAGAGGGGAGGAGCTGGAAAAGATTGTGTCCAGCGTGTGACGGATCCGCAGTGATTTTCTCTGCCCGTTTCCTAGTCCTTGAGTAGTCCTGGATGGAAGGCAGGGGGGCACCAATGATTTTTTCTGCTGCCCTCACTGTTCGCTGCAGTCTCCTTTGGTCCTGTTTAGTGGTTGCTCCAAACCACACTATGATTGATGAGCAAAGGACAGACTCAATGACTGCAGTGTAGAACTGGCTCAACAGCTCCAGTGGCAAACTGTACCTCCTTAGTTGCCACAGGAAGTACATCCTATGCTGGGCCTTGTTCAGGACAGATTAGATGTTGGACTCCCACTTCAAGTCCTGGTTGTTCCCAGAAACTTGAAGGTTTCCACCATTGCCACAAAGCTGTTGGATATAGTGAGAGGAAGAAGTGCCTGGCGGTGTCTCCTAAAGTCCACTGTCATCTCCACAGTCTTGAGCATGTTAAGCTCCAGGTTGTTCTGACTGCACCTGAACACCAGCCAGTCAACTTCCCGCCGATATGCATCCTGGATAAGTCCGATGAGTGTAGTGTCATCTGCAAACTTCAGGAATTTGACCATTGGGTCATTGGAGGTGCAGTCATTCATGTAGAGGGAGAAAAGCAATGCGGAGAGAGCACAACCCTGGGGAGCACCTGTGCTGACTATCTGTGTACCAGAAAACAAATTTCCCAGCCTCATATGCTGCTTCCTCTCTGTTAGGAAGCTGGTGATCCACTTGCAGATGGCGGGGGAAATGTGGAGTTGTGAGACTTTGGAGGAGAGGATTTCGGGAATGATAGTATTAAAAGCTAAGCTGAAGTCCACAAACAGGATCCGTGCATAAGCCTCTGGGTAGTCAAGGTGATTCAGGATAAAGTGCAGTCCCATGTTGACTGAGCCATCCATTAACCTGTTTGACCGGTAGGCAAACTGCAGGGGATCGAGCAGGTGGTCTGTGGTGTTCTTCAGGTGGGCTAGCACCAGTCATTCAAATGACTTCTGTTGGAGATAGCCTTCTCTGCCGGGTCCGTGGATGAGCAGAGACTCACAGCTGATACGTGGAGGAGTCGCAGGTCCAAGTTTATTTCCGACAGATT
>JAODKM010000039.1:23899727-23913540 GCA_026780845.1 Petrocephalus sullivani
AACACTAATGGTATCCCATGCCTTCCGCAACTCAACCCAAAGGCTTTCTTTTAAATGTACAATAGATCTGTCCAGTTAATTTATTGTCACAAATGTGTTTGATGGGGTTGAGGTCCGGACTTGGCACAGTGATTCTCCTTATGAAGGCTCTGTTCTATCGTTTATAGAGCATAATTATCACTTTGTAGATGCCAAGTGTTCTAATAATTTTGGCCGCATATATATGTGTGTGTGTGTGTGTGTGTGTGTGTGTGTGTGTATGTATATATATATATATATATATATATATATATATACATGCACAACCTGAGTTTGAAGAAGTGTGAGGCTAATTTTTCAGATTAATGTATCTCTGCAAGTTTTACTGTATTTATTTGCTTATGAAGTATACAAAAACACAAACAAAATGTGTTGTCTTAATCGCATTGGCAAACAATCAATCCTTAAAAATGACAAAAGACACTGATTATTAAGATAAGAAATGCAGAATAACGTTTAATGTTCTAAAAAATGTACAGAATTGTTAACAAATTTCGAAAATATTTAGGCTACACAAAAATATGTATGTAAAAAGCTGGATAATAAACCAGGAAAAGCAGAAGTTGGAAGGCTGGATGGAATTTGAAAATACCGGTATCGCATAAGTATACTGACACCTACTGGTAATTGCTAAAATTACATTTTATTGTCTTTTTCCTACAGAGAAGCCTACCCATAATTTCCTCAAACTGGGGGTGGTGCAGTACCTAGCATTATTACCTCACACCTCTGGGACCCGAGTTTGAGTCCCTACCTGGGCTTTGTGTGGGGTTTGCAAGTTCTCCCTTTGTTTGGGCGGAGGGGGCCTTCCAGGTTATCTGGTTTTCCCCTGTAGTCCAAATATATGCAGAAGTGGATTGGAAATACCAAATAGTAGGTCAGTGGTTCCTTTGTCATTTCCTCACACAATTTTGAACTATCTTATTAGCATTTTTAAAATTAAACTGATATATTTGTGCATTTTACTAAATAACTAAATATTTTTAAACTGGTGACAGGTGTCTGCCTTAGCAACTCCTTTATAAAATGGCTGTTAATAAAATAAAAAAATATATTACGATACGGCAATAATGATTATAATGATAACGATAATGGACTCTAGTGTTTTTTTACTGTTACTATTATTACTGTCATTTTTATCATCAGTCTATTATGGGAAGTGAAATAACACTCATTGGTAAAAGATTTTAATGATTAAACCAATATTATGGATAAGAAATCTGGAAGAGGAAATGAGAAACGAAGCCCCAGGAAAAATAAAACATGCCTTTTTAAATCATAAATGTGTCAGCATGTTAGTCCATGTTTTTTCACATTAATTTCGGAATTATCAGGCTTTTTACACTGGTGTTAGGATGCTGGCATGAGGAAAATGCAGTTCCTGCTGCTTCTAAAAAATAGCTAAGCTACTATCAAATAAATTTCCACAATACATTGTCATAAATGTTTACAATATTTGTTCTATTTGTAATCTCACAATCAGAAGTTACTAATATAAGTCAAGAAGCTGTGAGGATAGCAAGGCATAAATAAGAGACAGCATATGAAAATGTTAATTTGTCATATTTATAGAATTCTCACAGAAATTCTAATATACTGTTTGCTAAGGCCATTCACTAATTTTAATTAAAAATAAATTGCCCTGACATGTCTTTTCATGACATAATAATGAAAAAGACCAGTTGAAAAAACGTCAGCTCAGGATAAGAAAAGCATCCAAATTTCACCCAGAGCCACAACAGTCATCCATGTTTCAGTAGAAGCCATTATTCCTGCCTGCCTTGTAGTAGTTGTGCCACTAAGTAGCACACTTAATTATGATGATTCTATATGAATGAAAAATAATACTAAATTACAGTTAGCACAACCAAAGCTATGCTGTCCTGTTTTGCAGATAGGGCTAGAACATTAGCTTGGTTGTATGAACCATTATCTGACTTTGTAGAGGAAGAGTGGGACATATCTTTTTCTCATTTCACCATTTGGGTCTACTTCTATTCGTCTATTCGTATTTCGTACTTAATGCTTCATAGCAATGACAACAATAATAGTGCTGATGATGATGATGATGATAATTATATATATATATATATATATATATATATTATGTATCGGTGTAATACATTTCATTTTCAGCTGATATAAACATATGTTTTTCAGCTAACAGGTTAAAATAGTATCTTTTTGTTTGAATTCTATTTTAGTTAAAAAAAAATTTCTCTTAACAAAAGTAAGTGAGTACCAACAATAAGACTAAATCACTTAATGCCTGGTTTACCAGGGGCCTGTCTCACAAGGCAAGATTTGTTGGTTAGGTAAATAACTTGACAGATTTGAGGTTCACTTCGTTCACTTATGTTGAGCCCAGACTACCTTAAATGTGACAAGATATCTTGCTAACCCAAAAATCCAGCTTTGCGATACAGCCCAGGTTGCCATGGCATTTATCATGAGTTCCCCGTCACAATCCAGCCTGCTTGTGTCCATAACTGAGAAATATATTGCCCCCTGCTTTTTTCTTCTTTTTTTTAAGATTTGCATCATATCCTCCGTGTATAAAAATGATATAGAATGCGACACTCAATCCCACTGTACATGATAGATATTTGAAGTTGCTGTTTATTTTTTCTTCTATATATTTCAGACCTACAGATCAATGGGTCTATGAAACTCTCATTGTCTTCAAATTGATAATATATATTTATCAACATGATACATACAAGACAATAACATAAAACAACAAAACAAAATTTACTGGGATTGAGATTGACCGAGTAAGGTCTGCTTTCAGTTTTTTTTTTTTTTTTTAATCACAGTAATATATAGCTATATTTTCTTGTTACATGTATTTATTGAAAAACTTTTTGGTGATTTCATGAGATTTTTAGACTTTATAGTTATGCACAAGCAATTCATCTCGTATTTTTAGTTCTTATTCATTTCCGAAACTGGGCTCCAATGAGACGTGTATTCCCTGGCCTTCAGGGAACACGTAAGGTTTCATCTCGGATCCTCCTCTCCCACCGCCACCGCTGTCTCTGCCTGGGCCAGTGCTGCAGATGCTTTGGTGTGTCAGCCAATTACTCAAAAAACTTATGGGTCTTTTTCAAACTTTGCAGAGGCATTGTGTGGGTGCCAGTCTGGAACTGATTACATTTTGAGACAGGTCACCGCAAAATTGAAGTGATGCCTCTTAGTGGCAGAAAAGAGATGGCTGAAAGCAGATGACATTTGACCCTGTGAATGTGATGAGTCAAAAATATTTGATGAATCTGATTATTGCTTCACAAAAACATTACATGGATGAAGATCTATACCTGGTTTCATTTGCAATAAGTGAAGTAGCACTTAATTTGTCAGACTTTACATGAATAATTTGCATATATCCCTGTGAAGAGGTCATGTACTTTCCTCATAACACGATTAACCTCAAGCAGCACTTTGACAATATTATTGAAATGTTAATACATTTTTTCGATGTGCTTCTGCAGTTGTGACCTTCCTGTTAGCTTTAACAAGTATGACTGTATGTCCTACTATTGTTTATACTTTAGAATTACGTGTCTCTGCAGGCTTCCCCATGCACTGATATTTCACGTTTGTTCTAAAATGCATCATTTTACCATTGTATTATTATATAGATTGATTTATTTTCAGCCATAAAATTCAGTCAACAGTTTACTTAAATCTATAGAATTAGCATAATTTTTTTCTAGAAAATCTGATGCTTAACTAAATGTGTATTGGATCTGTTTTCTTCAAATTTCATCAAATTTTGACAAAGAATGAAATATTGTGTTGCATTTATTGTAATGTTGTGTGATGAAATAAAGAAAGCCATCTGACATCACTGTAGCTTATTTTCATAATGAGAAGCCTTCTTTGTCCTTGGAGATGTTTTTAAACCTTCAAAGCCTATATTGGTTTCCATAACAACCGTAACTGTAGTAGTTAAAGTAACTGAAAAATTAACAATGGGGACCAGGAAATAGAGACAACACCTTTGTCAGCATCTGTGTGTAATGCTTCAGTGAAGAATTATTAAAATCTTGATGAGTTTGTATGTTCCCATAATACACATTAATTCTTAATTTTGCAACCCCCCAGAAATGAACTGGAGCATCTTTAGTGTCCCTAACACAATACCAATTCTATTACATATAATATACACATAATATCACTATAACATAATATAATATATGTCACAAATAATCAGCAATAATATATCTTCAAAAGTTTATCTGTGCCAAAAAAGCAAATAATTTAAATTAAAATTTAAATTAAATTAAATTTAAATATTTAATGCTACCACGGAAAAACATCAGATATAAATAGCCTGACCATTACAACTCCTTACTCTAGAATATTAACTAATAGACAAAAATATGAATAAGCAAATAATAAATGACACTATTTAAAACAATTTCATAAAAATGGCAATGACAGTGAAAGGAATGTGCAAGTGGTAGGGCGGTATTATGTAAGCGCTGGTGAAAAATGCCTCAGTAGATGAAGAAGTTCCTTAGAAGCTTTAGGTTGGCTTGGTAAGACCAAGTGCAAACTCCAGGCAAATGAATCATAGGCTAATTGTTTTGCATGAATCAGACAAGCAGTGTCAGAAATTGGACGGATGGAAGATAGTTTCGAATTATCATGAGGCATCAAAGACTGTTTCCAGACTTTCTTTTTATCATCTAAATCAGTCACTCTTTGACAACTGTTTTGTAAAATTTGCTGTTAGTTCAGATATTTAAATATAAAACTATAATGAAAAAAGAAAAAGAAAAAATACTATAAAGAAAAAAATACTCATAGACTCAGTAGCAGATGCCAAAGCAACACAGCATTTCAGTATTTAACCATAAATCACGTAACAGATTCTATATTCAACATATACATAAAAACCACTTATATGTCTGAAGACGTAAGCATGAAGGACTCTGTGCATACATTGACATTAATGCATTACACCAGTTTCAAAAATGTAATGCAGTAGCCTTCAACCTACACCGCTGAATCTCAGTCTGAGCTGTGATATCGCAGGCACAACCTGACAGAAAGAGGACTGTAGGCAAAGCAAACAGAAAATAAATACGCACATACCTGTTTTAATGTTTTCTTTGATATAGGTTTCTGCAGGTTTTAAGAGCTTCATAATACAGCGCACAGAAAATAAAACCGCAGTGCCATGGTGATATGCAAATTAATGACTCCCACCGAAATGCAAGGACCATTTATTATTCATAAATTACTCATGTTTATGCAAATTGGGATATACAGAACTACTGATATATGCTGGGGGCAATTGGATTATGGGTAGGTGTTTGTTTTCTTTGTTATAGTAAACATTTTATTTACTTTTTTTCTAAAATAAATCTTAGCTGCTTCAATAATAGTCAAATAAACATCCATCCATCATTTTCATTCAGTGTTCCAATTAATTAGGTATACCTGCTTGTTGACACAGTCAGCAGTGAATCGTGTGGCTACAGCTAAATATACGCAGCACCCGGACAGGGTCAAAAGGTTCGGTTATTGTTACACTCATTAATATCATTATCCAAGTGATTTAGAATGTGCTGTGGTTATTGCATGACGTGAACAGTAGTTCTGTTGTCCGAAACACTTCGTTAATGACAATTAGTCACAGGAGAAAGCTTGTTAAAGCTAACAGGAAGGCCACAAGTGAAGAAAATGATAACAGCTCAGGGGTGGCTTTCCAAAAAGCGAATAACGAACGCGACAATGAATGACGTAAGTAAAGAACGAGTGAGATCGAGCTACGAGCGTTTCCGGAAACCCATCGTTATTCCCAGAATTACCAAACCAACTTTGTAGGACTTTGCTGCCTCCTCCCCAGCTTCCGCGTAAGATAAGCGGAGCATCGATCCCACGTATCTCACTTGCGAAATACATATGCAAATGTAAATAAATCAACTAATTAGATTATCAATAAAAACACACCAGAGCAAGAAGATGACACACAATAGGAAAATGACACTTCTCAAAAGAAACCTTTAAACAACTTATTGAGGAGGTGGTCAAAAATATAATTTATTAAAATAATTAATAATAATTAATTATTAATTAATTAATTATACAGCTTACAACACAAACAGTAAAGCATCATTCAGGGGGAGCTGGCAAGGACTTGTGCAGGCACCAGAATCATCTTCCACATGCCCAGAGCATGGTCTACAGCAGTGTGTTTTCTTTGGTGTGCAGTGTTATGTTTGGGGATTCTACACTGGAGTCTACACTGAAGTATTTGTTAAGAGCTTGTCTGATGTCTCTCAATAACCAACCACTAGTAAACGAACCATCCTTTGCCATCTGACTCACTCAAAAGCTGGACCAGATATAAGCACCATGCATACTCCAAGGCCACTTGGTGAAGATGTCTGTAAAATGTCCTTGATGGCTGCATATCACCTGGACATTTAGGCCTAGTGGCAAGAATCCCTTTTGACAGATGAAGAGGGGATTCAAGAGGCTGCAAGTATGAATAGGGTTGAGAGTTCCATCCAAAGCACCTAGTGCCAGATATGCCTGCACTGGCATGAAAACCTATTTTAGTGTCATACAAGTTATCCCCTCCAGCTGGATATTGTATGTAGTTGTGCACACGGTGCAAGAGAAATGTGATTAATGCATGCACAGATGCAGGACAGAGCAGCTTTGCTGCGACCATGTGCATTTGCAGGTCTGCAGGAATCCACTAGTGGCACAAAAGCACCAGAAACTACACAGTGCACTGAGGGCAAAATTCTGCAGTGTTCCTCTTTTCAATTTATCCTGCATCAGACAGAGGAGGCTCATTATTTCACCACAGGCCAGACTGTATTTCTCTATGAACTGTTCATTACTGAGATGGTCGAAGGGGTTCATAGCCAGCCACAAAACAGAATTTAGACAAGTAACTTGGCTTCCTGGATGGTTGCAAATGCTTCAGTTAACTTACACAATTTTCTGCCATTGCTGCTTGTGAGGGGTGATTCACCTCAGAATTAATGGTGCTCCTTTCCATTCAGGAATTGTAATTTGAATTGAATTGGCCACACCTTGTAAGATGTTGAATTGGAATGACAGTAAGTAGAATGTAATTACTTTCAATTCAACGCAATTCAGTGCAATCAAAACACAGGAATGTCATTTAATTTAGCAAAACAATTACATAACAGTAATTGTAAATAGTGAATGATGGCCAATGTATAACGACCTTATACAGTGCTGTGAAAAAGTACAAGCCTTGATTTCTTATTTTTATGCATATTTGACAAACTCATGTTTCAGATCATCAAATACATTTTTATATTGACAAAGATAACCAGAATAAATACAAAATGCAGTTTTTAAATAATGATTTCATTTATTAAGGGAAAAAGCTATGCAAAACAAGTAATTGTAAATGGTAAATCATGAATTAACTGTGATCAACCACATTTATTGGAAAGCTGAGTTCAATTTCACTAGCCACACCCAGGCCTGATTACTGCCAGACCTGGTCAATCAAGAAATCACTGAAATAGAACCTGTCTGACAAAGTGAAGTAGGCTAAACGATCTCAAGAAGCAACACATCATGCCACGATCTGAAGAAACTCAAGCACAGATGAGACACAAAGTCATTTCTAAGGCTTTGGGACTCCAGCAAACCACAGTGAGAGCCATTATCCACAAACGGAGAAAACTTGGAACAGTGGTAAACCTTCCCCAGAGGGGCCAGCCTACCAAAATCACTCCAAGAGCACATTGACAACTCATCCAGGAGGTCACAAAAGAAATTTAAAAATGTAATTTTTTGCTGGGGGGGGGCAGAGTGTGGCTCAGTGGGTTAAGCTCTGTGCCTGTGATTGGAAGGTAGCCGGTTTAAGCCCAGCCTCAGCATGTCGGTGGGCCCTTGAGCAAGGCCCTTAACCCCCAGCTTCCTGGGCGCCACACAAGGTGGCTGCCCTGCACAGCCTTGCTCTCATGGAGAGTGAGGTGGGGGAGGTGAGAAGAGAATATCACCACAGGGATCAATACAGTATCAATTATAATTAGTACTTATTAGAATAACATCTCAGTAACTGCAGCCCTGACTTGCCTCAGTTAAGGTGTTTGTTCATCATTCAACAATAGGAAAGAGACTGGGCAAAAATGGCATCCATGGGGGAGTTCCAAGGCGAAAACCACTGCTGACCAAGAAGAACATGAAGTCTTTTCTCACATTTGCCAAAAAGCATCTTGATGATCCCCAACACTTCCGGGAAAATATTCTGTGGACTGACGAGGCAAAAGTTGAACGTTTTGGAAGGTTTGCTCCCCAGTACATCTGGCGTAAAATGAACATGGCAGTTCATAAAGAGAACATCATACCAACAGTCAAGCATGGTGGTGGTAGTGTGATGGTCTGGTGCTAATTTACTGGCTCAGGACCTGTACAACTGGCTGTAATTGATGGAACCATGAATTCTACTCTCTATCAGAAAATCCTGAAGGAGAATGTCCAGCCATCAGTTTGTGCCCTGAAGTTTAAGTGCACTTAGGTTATGCAGCAGGACAATGATCCAAAACACACCAGCAAGTCCACCTCTGAATGGCTCAAAAAAAAATTAAGGTTTTGGGGGGGCCTAGTCAAAGTCCGGACTTAAATACAACATGTACGTGTGACAAATATGAATAATAATAAGAAATCAGGAATACAAATACTTTTTCACAGCACTGCATACATACTAGTGAGTGAAGTGAACAGTCATACATTTGCATGACTGTAAGATAAAATTTGTGTAATTGTTTAACCGTATTCTAACAGTATACATTTGGTTTATGTCTGCTCTAACTTCTTTTTCATGGGCATATATTTATTGTTTGTGCATAAAATGTTTATGCATGTTACTATTTCTGTAGCCTTTTTGTGAGTGTTGGTGGGTTGTCAGATGGATAGGCTTGTGATTGGGTTACATGTGATTGAATGAAGTGCTCTTTCACTATAGTACACAAAATGACAGTCCAGGCAACATTTAAAATGTGGCATTTTGAATAACTATGCCACTTTTTAGGCAGGTGCTCGAACAGGGGGGCATGGCCGACAGGTACTTTTTCCATAAATATTCACGATTGCGTGGGCGTAGTGTATGCTGTTAATGTTAACATGCTGTGTAATTCCTATTGAAATATTATGTTGTATTGGTACTGCTGCACCTTCACTAAGTATATGTATTTATGTGAAATCAATCCCATTTTAGTTCTACTCCTATTAAAATTCTAATTGTGATATTCTATACTATGTTTTCAACCAATTTTATGAACTGAATTTTATTTTCAAGGTCATTTTCAAGTCAATTCTGAATGGTGCATGATCCTGTTTTGTATTCAAATTGCATATCTGTGTTACAACAACGAGCCCATTTTGCACCAATTTATAGTATACATTATAGTTTCATATTGCAATACTGACCTATTACATTAACAGCTCTTATTATATTATTACGTTGTCCCAAAAAGACCGCCAGCGTGTTTTTTTTTTACTTTTACCTGATCTCTGTCTCTCTGGGACAGGACACCAGGCCAAAGTTCAAATAAAATTTTACAACATAGAAAATAACAAGTGGGTGAGAGCACTTGTTAATCTACTGCATGAACAAGATAACGAACTACGCTACTAGCTGAACCATGGAACGTTTCATCAAATGTATTTTTCATTATGGAGCAAATTTTGAACATCAGTAAAAGAATGGAGGCGCTGGAAGTAACATTTGGGTTGTGGATCATTGTGGTGTGCATTTTCCTTGATTATCTTGTTGGAAGTCTCACTTTGATTTGTATTTGTAGCACAAATTGATGACCTAAATCATATAAATCCTACACTGATTCCTGCAGCAATAAGCATTGCATTTAAATTCCTTAGTAGACTGCCTGGCCAAAAAAAAAAAAGTTGCACACTTCAATATTTCGTTGGACTACCCTTAACTTTGATTATGGTGCACATTGGTCCATTCATTGTTTCCATGTGCTTATGCAACATCATAACAGTTTTTCCCATCCAGACTTGCGCTCATTTTTCACAGAGATCTTGTATTGCTGATAGGTGAGTCAAACCACTCCATAAAGTCTTCTTAAACACATCTCAAAGACTTTCAATGGGGTTAAGGTCAAGACTCTGTGGTCGCCAATTCACATGTGAAAATGCTGAAACACTGAAACACTCTTCGACAATTCGAGCCTGATGAATCTTGGTATTCCCATCCTGTAAAATGCCCATGCCATTAGGAAAAAAATAATCCATTGATGGGATAACCTGGCCATTCAGTAAATTCAGTAGTACTCAGCTGACTTCATTTTACTGCTGCATACCATTGCCTAGCTGTAATAATGATTCAGTCATTGGCATTTGCTGATTGAAATTCTAATGGCAACCTTCTTTTTTAGCCAGGCAGTGTCTTTTACACAGTGATGTGTTCAAGACCATGTTTCAAGATCAAGACACGATCAAGACTCATCCAACCCAAGACCAAGACCCATCTCAACTGAGACTAAGACTAAGACAAGATCGAGACTTTTAATCAAGACCAAGACTTGAAAATTCTGAATCAGAATGTAGATTTTTTTTCTCAAGATATGACCCCCACTACTGAAAACACGCTCAACAGGACCTGAGGTTACAACGTCTATCCAAATCGGATGAAACTGACATTGCTGCAGTTCCCCCGTTTCATAGCTGTTATGCGCCTTGCTTTCGTTACCGATGTGGACTACCGTATTTCTGAGTCCCTGCTTTTACCCTTCTGAAAGCTGCCACCGCAGGGGCAGCTGGGAGATGTAGTATATTTTAAGTAGCGCGGCTACAAGAGGACAGAGCAGGAATTTCTGCATACTGAGGGGAAATATTGCAGAGGTGTCAATTTCAGGTCCAGAAAGTAAAAATCCAGGCCAGGATTTTGTTTACTCTGTGACTGTTACTCTTTATGCTCAACTGATTGGTTTAAACAAAATCCTGCTCTGGATTTTTACTTTCTGGACCTGATATTGACACCTCTGGCAGTACGCAAAATACTAAAGCAGTACCATAAATCCCAATTAGTAAAAACTGCATGCGTTTGCTACGGTCTTAAATTTTGTGTGACGTATACAGTTTTGTAGCGCTATTGAGTCGCTGAATTATATTTTGTTGATAAAGACAAAGACACGTGTGTGAGCGCTAATCCTGGGCCTCAATTTTACTGGCCAATACGGTACTAATTTCGTCATCATGACTCGAAAGACCCTTGCTGTCCAAAAAGTGCCTGAGTTATACGACAGCATTGCTTGTGTTTAGGATGGCCCTATTTGTGTTATTAAATATTGTGTAGCGTTTCGTTTAATTCTCAACTTCAGTAAAAGGTAAGTGATTCATTTTACTTCAAGAGAAGCGTAGTCAGTTAGCTCACCTGCTAGCTAGGATAGATGTATCTTTTGCTAGCTGGCTCACTAACATAGTTGTACGAAGAATGCGTGCAGCCGCTTTGTGTATGAGAGTGAGGTACAGCACACATACTGGGGAAGGTCCATTATTCACGCAGTCGCAGACAGGAGGGCTTATACATCATCGGTTTCTCCGCAAGAAAAAAGCGGAATCGTTGAAAACGTAGCGCACCTATTTTACTTAGCCCACTTCAGTAGCTTTCTGTATGTTATTCAGCATTTAATAAATGGGCACCGTTATCTATACCCCTGTTGCCAGCACGCACGCATCTGCCGTGACTGTCACTCTTTAAAACTCTCATGCTCAGACAATTAATCTTTCGGCAAATCAATATTAATCCATAATAAAAATTAGCGACATCCAAAGCGTCGGCGCAGTTTGCAAACCTTACAGACGACTTACAAGGTAAGGAAGCTCTGATGTACATGTAAATGAGGATTGGATTTTTAAATTTACATTCTTCCCTAATTGGTTTGCTTTTATGTCGTATTTATTTTTACGTGCGTGAAAAATGCTCAGTATTCATAGTATTAGTAAATTATTAGTATTATTGGTTGTTGCTGTTCCTTTAAAATGTGGTACTCATAGGGTGTAATGAGTTCTGTTGTGTTTTGCAGGGTACAATGTATCACAATAGCTCACAGAAAAAATTTTGGACATTTGAAAATGAAGAATGTTTAGAGAAGCTTCGGTTTGAAGCCAATCAGAAGTTTCGCGCTAAAGTTCATGGCGGTGGAAAGGTAAGACGAATATTGTACACGTTTAACACAGTGCACTTCTCTGTAATCGTTTTGAATAGATACACAGCTAGTATCCATCCATCCATTGTCAGTATTTCTAAGATTTGACAAAATGTCATATAATTAGCTGTAAATGATGCCATAAATGATCAAATTTCCTTCAAATATGACCTAATCTTTTCACTTTCCTGCTGAGTACTGAGGCTTTTCTCTTCGCTGCAATTTGTTTTTAACAAGGAATTGACGGGATTGGACGAATCTTCATTTTTGGACCCTTTTGAGGAAGATGTGCTTTTCAGACACTATGAAAGGAGACTTCTAGAATTCTGTGCTAATTTCAAGCCCGTGATGCCAAAATCTGTTGTGGTATATGTGAAATATATTTTGTAACTTCAAATAAATCATAGTTTTAAATGCTTATTGGGCAACTTGTGGGAAACCAAATTGATGCCATGTGCCATTTACATCTCCCTAGGGTACAGCGGCTATGTATTTTAGAAGATTTTACTTGCATAACTCAGTAATGGAGTACCATCCCAGGATTATTATGTGAGTGTTAAAACTTTCCTTTTTAAGTAAGAATAATAGCATAATAGTAAAGCTGCTATACAACACACATCGAAAAGAACCAGCAGAAGTATGGTACTGGGAGTTTTCTAAAGCATGACGTAAATAATATTGTGTAATAGTATGGTAGTTTTTATTAGAATGTATGCTCTCTGTTCTGTAGGCTTACCTGTGCATATCTGGCCTGCAAAGTAGATGAGTTTAATGTGTCAAGCAGCCAGTTCGCTGGAAATCTGCAGGAGACAACTGCAGGACAGGAAAAGGCTGTAGAACAGATCCTTGAGTATGAGCTACTACTCATCCAGCAGCTAAATTTCCACCTGGTGGTGCACAACCCCTACCGGCCTCTAGAGGGCTTCCTCATTGACCTCAAGGTAACTTATACCTGGTTTTGATGGTCTTTTCCCAACCGTTACAAAAAAAGTAGTCCAACTTTCTTTATTTGGTAGTTTATTTAGCATATTTAAATGGTCTCTTCTGCTGAATACGTTATCGTAACATGTTAATTTGTCTTGTGTTTCCTCCCCTTCAGACGAGATACACGACACTGGAGAACCCAGAGATGCTAAGGAAAACTGCAGATGACTTTCTAAACCGTGCGACTATGACAGACGCGGGGCTTCTCTTCTCTCCATCACAGATTGCTTTGACTGCTGTGCTGAATAGTGCTTCTCGGGCTGGCATTAGCATGGAAAGGTGGGCTTTATGTCACTTTAATTCATATTGTCAGTTATCTCAGTTGATACTCTATATAGAATAGAAGTTTATGAGAATTTGTTTGGCGAAATATTTTAATGAAAGTGGATATCAGCATGCATGGCCATTTAATCACTCTCAAAACTAAAAAGAAAAAGAAAATGACACAGCTGAAAATAACATGGTACTGCCTCAGCACTGAAATATTTACACTTTTTCTTATATACGGCGTTATTTAATCCTAGCAACTGTTTCTACACTCACCTAAAGGATTATTAGGAACACCATACTAATACGGTGTTTGACCCCCTTTCGCCTTCAGAACTGCC
>JAODKM010000039.1:23919431-23935329 GCA_026780845.1 Petrocephalus sullivani
CGAGGTGGGGAGTGTCGAGAGGAGCCCTGGTGAGGTATACAAGGGGGTGGAGGGCAGAGAGGAGGCCGGGTGAGGCAGGCGGGGAGGGCGGGGGGGGGAGGCGGGGGGGGGGGGAGGGGCTAATAAGTTACCTGACAACCCTGGTCCTCATTGTGGTGTTTGCTGGCCACTTCTCTTTCACAGATTTCTGTAAACATCCATAAATGAATCTCAATGTCCTATAATGTTGAGGAAAGAGTAACAATTATCACATAAAGGTTGCATTATACAATTATTATAGAACATTTTATACTTTACACTTGAACTTCATTCTCAGCTTGCAGCTTAGTTAACTATTATTTATTTTTATTGGTCAAAGGATACAAAGCATCTCACAAGTGTCTCACTGTGTGGATACCCTAAATAAGCATACAAAAATTTACTTACGGTGGAAGGATTTCAGCTGCCATAAATATTTTTTCCACCAGCTCAGACAGAATGTTCAGGAGATGTTGTAGATTCAAGCTAACATCTTCATTCTTCTCCAGTTTAGAAGGGTTCAGCTGAGCAATATAAAAACAATAGGAAAATGTTTTATATCCTTAAAAAAGTGCAGACAGTTTTCAGTGTTGCTGCAAACTGTTGTTGTGTGAGAAAAAACATGCATTTCATTTAATATGCTAAATGTAACTATCAATTCTATCAGCTCTGCCTTTACTACAAGTACTACAATGCCAACAAATGTTGATGTTTGATGTAACTGATGTTGGATTTAAAATTCTACAGCAGATCAATCTGCATCTCCAATGCCATTTTATGAAATGGTTCTATAAATCAACTAGACATGTAACAATGAAACCTTCCAGTGTATTGGATAGTTCGTTACATTTCTGACCTGAAAAAAAAGCTCTTCTGTAAAATAGCCATTAGATGGCGCTGCTTACTTACAATGAGAAATTTAATTCTATATAAAAAGCATCGTCATTGTTAATACCAGGCATAAAATGTATGAAAGTTTTTATATATCATATATATATATATATATATATATATATATATGAATATATATATATATCTATATCAAATATTGTTAGTGAAATGAGAATTCTCCATATTCCAAAAATAGATAAAAAAAAACCATGACAGAAACAGGAGAAAATGTAGGTTTTAATCTAAACTGACAAATTATGAGCATTTTGTATCAAATTTACTTCAAAATGTACGTCAAAAAGTCTTTTTACATACCGCAAAGTTGCTAAAAGATATATACCTGCACATTATCAACAACAGACTTTAAATACTTATTCGTCAAATATGCTTCAAACATTAAAGTCATTGATTGCAAAGGGAACCAAAGTTCTAATTAGACTCATAAATGGCATTTAATCAGAGTTCCTTTTCTGTTAATTCAATTACATTTATTTAGCAGATGCTTTCATCTAAAGCAATACAAAAATGAGAACGCTGTCAGTCCCTGGGGTTAAGGGGGCCTTACTCAAGGGCCCAATGGTGAAACCATTTTGCAGAACGCAGTATTTGAACCAGCAACCTTCCTAACCCACTGTAACACACCGTTGTTAGTCCATTCCTGCCGAGACCCCATCCAACCATTAAAAGGGAAATCTCCCTAGATGATAAACTACTAAGAAATAAAGAGAATTCAAACGTAAATAAAAATGTGAGGTTGCATTAACAAATAATGGTGACTGTGTAATACTGTTTAAAGTGTTTAAAATAACAATCCACAATCAATGAAATAGTTTAACTGTTCATTTGTAATTATTTCTACTGAAAAGGTAACCAAACAACGCCATAGTGCACTCTGGGGTAGTTTTATGCAGTCTTACAAACTGCCTATATAGCCAAATGCAAAGGTTAAATAAGAAAAGTAAATGTGAATTGTGATTAATTATTCTATAAACACTTAACGTTTGTGAAAATACTCTGCAGGGCAGCCCTGGCGAGAAAAATGTCTATAGCATCACTAAAAAGTAAAATTGCATCACAATGTAGTCTACACCAATTGGCTGAGTACCACACACAGATTGACATCATATTCAGATGTGGACATTTTTAATGGGAGACTTCAGAACCTCATTATTTAACGGGTAAAATGTATTGGGGGAAAATCTTAATTTCTGGAGAAAATTACACAAACTAAAATACTATTTTATTACGGGAAAATTAGATTTAATGGCATGCAAACTGAAAACATTAATGTCTTATGGTACAATATATGTATGTTAGAGATATGGAATTATTAAGCTATAAGTACTCTCTTACCTCACAAGACTGCTTGCTCTCCATTACCTTCAAAATGGTGTCTTTGAGAGCATGGTGCACAAATGGTGTAGCTGTAGCTTTCATGTATTGTTCCATGAGTGTGCTTGCCAGGGTAGTTGCACGGAACAGTGTTGTAGCTTCATCTAAGACCCAGGAAACAAATACTGTTCATCCAAAAGGCTTTTACTTAATATATTGAAAAACATATACATAATCTGTTGAACCACAGGCATGGATAGACATGAAGCCAATGCAATGCAACATGACAGCACATTCTGTGAAACATTCATCAGCTGGGATCTCACTACCTTCCATGCTTATTTCCCTGTCATTTAGTGTTCTGAGAAGATGTGCTTCCACCCTTTCATGCCTGAATATCCTCAGCAGAATACTGGCCAGAAGCGTTCGATCCTGCCCGCAGACATGGGCCAGTGCATAGATTACGTGGAACTCCTTCAGCAGGATGAGCTTAAACCGAAACAAAATACATAAGTCAATTTATTTTCTTACTGGTAAAGTTACATATCACTGATGTCACTGTTCAAACTGATTTAATTATCGGAGTTTCTTCTAAATATGAAATTATGCTGAAGCCAATATGATTTCACCCAACCATTTAAACCACAAAAATAAATTATAGTCACTTAGCAACATGAATTGACTACAGCAATAATTTAATAAAATCTTCAGGGAATACAGAGCTGACTTTTTAGAATGCATGATTATTATTTACATTAAAACAAAATATTATTTAAATGGTGGAAACTATCAGAAGAGATCATCATCTATTCCTACCTCCTTGAATTCACTGTATTCCTCCTCTGGCATTATTTTCTCCACAGAATAGCGAGCCCTTACTCGAAGGGAGCCAGGTTCAATTCCTTTAAGAGGAATATGAGAGCTGAGAGGGAACCACTCGTCGATCATTTGGCCCTTCTGAAGCCTGCTGAGCTGGCAACGCATGAACACTAGGAGCAGAAATGTCCAGATTGTCAGTAATGATCATTACTTTCTGCAAAAATGCAGAAGACTAGAGCTGCAGTGTTTTTAAAGTGTATCCCCATACATAAATTAAGGCCATTAGCAGTCAGCACAAGCCATTTAAACCCCTTCAGATGGAATGGACTGTAACAGCAGAGCTGATACATGCCCAATAAACTGGATAGTCAAGTTGGGATTGCTGGGTTAAATGTTTATAAAGCAGATACAAACTTACAGATGTCACTTTCTTTGCTCTTTTTCGTCTTATTGCTGAGGCTTATTTCAAATCTGTTGATTTCACAGGACAAATCACTGGGGGAAAAAATTAACATCAAAATATTAGATTGCGATATTTGTGCAAATATGTTTTGGTGTTTAAATGCATTTTCTGAGGAGCACAGAGTATCCTCATTTAACTGAACTAAGTGGGTGGCTGTGGGGCAGAGGTACTCACTCAAAAATAAACTCCTCTGTAAACACAGGGTTCTGTCCTTCTCTGGCATGGGTCTTTGCTACTTGCACACTGTTCAAATAGATATTGCAGTAGGGATTTGTAAAATGTTTGACTGGTAGCTTATGGGCCTCCTCTACGTAAAGCACCAAACTGCTGACCTGAAATAAACATAAGATAAAGGTCAACGATACAGTTGTTTAGAGAAAAAAGCAATTGTCCATTGCACAATAATTTCACAAGAATGCAAACAAGTCAACAAAAAGGTATGCAGTATGTTCAAATTGTAGTAATATAACAGACTCAGTCAGTAGATGGCAAATACTTTTTTTTTATTTTAATGTTCCTTTTAACTCAATGAGACTATCTCCAGCCAAGAAACTGATACTTATTAAAGGTGGAATCACAATAGCATGAAGTAAGTTCACAAACAACTCTTCCCATCTCCAGCATCCAAATCAAACAGATGTTCTAATGTGCCATCAGGGCACACAAACTTAGTAAGTCTACAAATCATTACATTTACATTTAGTAATGAATGCAACATCCTTCACCACCAACTTCAAACTTTCTGTTGTTTAAGATAAATGCTTCAGTGCATGTATATTTTTGGGATATCTTGCTTGAAACGGGTGCTTCAAATAATGCCACAGCCACATACCACATATGACTGAGGTCTTCTGTTATTGATTTACTCCTATGTTCTGGATGTTCTACGACCAAAAGTCTTTTGAGTTTTATATCACAGACAAATGCCCAGCCTCATGTTGTAGAATTTCCATATTGCAACTTGGAATTCACTGGTCCCTCAGTGATTGCAAGCTTTCCAGTTCCTGGGACAGCAAAGCAGTCTCACACAATTGTACCCCTATTGTCTGATCTGTCCACAGAACATTCAGTTCCAGTAGTGCTGTGGAACATCCAGGAGGTTTTTAGCAAGCTTGAGAAAGGCAGCAATGTTTTTTAGGAGAGCAGTGGTTTTCTCTGTGTCAACCTCCCATGAAAGCCACTCTTGTTCAGTGTTTTTCATATGGCAGGCGTTCCTTGTCAGTTATTTGAGGATTCTAAAGGTGTGCTTTCATACTGATCACCCACTCATAAGTAGGCTATTTCTTGGGTATTCGTGATGAATCTCTGTTACTTGTAAAAGTCGAGGCTCACATCTTCAAGACATCCTTTCCAGTCTTATGAGCTTCAACAACTGTCCTTCTGAGGTTCTCTGAATACTCTGTTCATCTGGCCATAATTATGTTGTGGAGAGCAGGTAACCAAGCTTGTACACGTTTGTTACATAAGACTATCTTATTATTAATCTCCAAGCCGGATGCCTCTTTACATTCCCTGAATGCTCTTCTGTTACACTACTGGTTCTTGAATAATCTTATTAGGTTCTTGCTTTGTTAGAATTTGTGTAGCTCCCACTCCAATACTGCTTACAGTGTACCTGGGCGTTCATTGGAAGCTCAGCATAGCTGCACTTATACCTAGTTGATTCACCGACACATTCGCAATGTGTTATTTGCCTCACGTGTACATCGCGCTGGGAAAAAGCACCTGCTAAATATGTAAATTCAAAATATTATGACTTAGACTGTAGATCAGACCATATTTTAGCAGTCATGCATATAAAAATTCAAACAATTCACAAACTTTCCCCCCACACAATATATCAAAAGAAATCTTCACACAACAAGAGTTTATGAAAACTGTCACTATTTGAACCAGTCCAGTCACTGTTGTGCTTTATCAGAATTTAAACAGATACCTGGCGCAGCCGTTTATTAGCAGTAGGTTGTATTGGTTTTCTCAGATGGCTGCAGAATACCTGAAGGCATTTCATCCAATCCTAAAAACAGACATATGACATTAGAAACAGAGACCAAATACAAATGTAAAAAATTATCACAAGATAGAAATATCAGGAACTGCGGGAAAAAAAACAAACCTGTGTCTGTTCGGGAGTGACACCTGCAAAGTAGAAGATGTACTGCTCCTCACTAAAGTGCTGAACTACAACCTGGAAACAGTTTGGCCTGTAAACAGACACAAAGTCAGCACAGACTCAACATCATACAAACAAAACATTTTTATATTGGGATAAGATGGCTGCCTCAAAGCATCCAATCATTATTCGGTTGCAAGCCTCTCACCTGCCAAACAGACTGTCATGTACTCCATATACAGAGCACACGCTTAAGTCTATTAAACCCTTGGGCTTGGTGGCTCGTTTCTCACTCTCAAAGTAGATAAGCTGGGCATCGTTCCCCTCCAAGATAAAGAAGAGGTTCTTCCATCGCTTGCCTTTGCCTGAAAAATAAGAGCACATTAGTTTCACATTAATTCATGCAAGTCACAGTACAATTAATTGCAGAGAATTAAAATAAAAGTTCAAGCACCTTTATTGAACTGGAGGTAGTCTTTCTTGACAATGTTTTTATAGAAGGCATCTTTTGTCTTTCTGCGAATTGTGTTATAGATTTCTCTGCCATCCACCATGTCAGTGAGTACTTGTTCTTGGTGCTTGAAATTAAAAATGAAGAAAAAAAAAATTACTGAGCTATATCACAATGCTTCAGAATAAATAAGGACAGGAGCTGCCCATATGCTCAATGTAAGGTTTGAATGATATTCATACCTGGACTGATACTGGATCTTTCAGGGTGTACCCTTCCACAATCTGCTCTTTTTTGTAATGCTCAATGATGTCATCAACACTTAGCGAAAAAAATTAGAAGGGGAAAAAAAGAAATTAACACATGCACTGTTCAGGTAAAATACATTTCCAGTATGAAATGTAATACATCTAATATTTTATATAATATTAATCACAATCTTTGCAATTTTACACTGATCATAGCAGAAATGTACCTGTTGTAGTACCTCCCTCCCATCATGAATTGGTTGTTCGGAGTTGGACATATTTTAAACCTTTGGATGCTTTCACTGGTGCGAAAAAAGAGTGAGTAATCTCCAGGTGTGTTGTCTGAAGGTCTGACCAAGAAGCTACACACTTCCCCAACTTGAAAAAAAAAGAATAAAATTAGTTACAAATGTTTGTGGAAGAACAATCCAAACTGAAATGTTAGATGCACACTATACATGATGTAGAAAGACATTAAAAGGCTTACAGTTTTTTTCACTTGTATTATGAATGCCAAATAATCGCTATTAGGCAAAATACATTGCTCATTCGAGTATTATTCAAAACCTGTTTAAGTTAAATAAAGAATGTCAAATAACTAAAATGATAAGACTTGGCCATCGGTTGTAATATTCCAGTCTACACTCCGTCTTATTATGGCTAAAGTATGCCACAGGCAAACTGGCGAGGCCTGACATCTTAAATTTTAACTATAAATTTCATGATCCATATAAATGTGTCTTGCTTATACTGAAAGTGTTTATTTTGACATATTGGTACTTTTGGCCACATTGAAAGCGTGCGTCACGATCGTCCTCACTGCCCTCACCACAAGGGCGGGTGCTGGACTCGAAAGTGTGATGATGCTGTGCAAAGAACACAGTACCTGTCATCAGCAGGTTGCATGCTTCCTGTTTGCTGATCTTCCCGTGATACCAACTAGAGACGAGATGGAAATAGCCCATTATAAAACAACACACAGCAGGGCACGAGGGCTTGCATCTGTGTCTGCTTGGAGGAGCCCGTCAGCAGCAGGAGCAGGAGCAGAGTGAGTCAGCAGCGAGTCATAGCTGCACACTTAGCCACAGCTCCACAGCGCCCACTCAGCCAATGGCCGTCTCTCATGCACCTGCTCCTCTGTGGACAATTACATGAGCTCATCCTCCCCTAATCCCTACCCCCTCCAAAAATAATAACAAGAACACTGAGTGACTGGGACTTGTTAGATCAAGACTTGAGGAGGCAGCTCAATCACACAAGTAGAATGGAGTAAAACTATTCTAATAAAAAAAGCTTTGAATCAATAAGCTCGATGCTGAGGAAAAAAAGCTAGTCACATTTAAATTTAATAAAATAGATATTTTTTCATTAGAAATTTTGCCAAGTCAAACACATTAAGGAAAAATGTCAGTTACATACTTTGCATTTTCTTGGCAGAATAAAAGATGCTTAGTATTAGGCACAAATTGCAGTGCAGTTATCAGAAGGATTAAGTTCCTGTCTGGCTGGTAGAGCCATTTTATACTTTTCATTCACTGATTATACACACTGCATAAATCTACCCAGGCCACTTCAAAAATGCATTAGTTACCACTATTTGTCACACTTTCAGCCTTAAAGACTTTTAAAACAATTTCCACAGACTAGTATCAGTAAGAACATACTTCACTTGTCTTTAGCAAATACCGTAATGCATAAAATAAGTTTATGAAGAAAATCTCACACTTTGCCTTCATGTGGATCTTCTTCTCGCCCCTGTAAAAAAGCATATGCGAATTAACATAAAATACTGTAATTACAAAATTTGCAGAAATAGTATTATTTACATTGAATTTACCTACCACTTCCTCAACAAGGTCCTCAACAATCAGGCCCTGTTCTTCGGTTCGAACATTGGTCACCCACATCCATCCATCATCAAGTTCATTGTGAACAATAAACATGTCCCCTTTAAGAAAACTGAAAGAAAAAACCCCAGTGCATGCAATGAGAATTTTAAATGCCACAATACCATTAATACCAAATGGTATTGGATGCCAATATCAAAACGTCTGAAAAATGCTATGGCTGGTTTCTCAGGATTTTTAGAATAGAAAGACAGGCAACTTACAGGGGCTTGACAATGAAACTGAAACACCTGGTTTTAGACCACAATAACTTATTAGTATGGTGTAGGGCCTCCTTTTACAACCAATGCATTAACAATTTGTCCTGGAAATGCAAAAACAAATCCTGCAGAGTGGTCAGAGGAATTCTGAACCATTCCTCTTAGAGAACAGTGGCCAGGTCACTACATGATGTTGGTGGAGGAAAATATTTCCTGACTTGGTCCCCCAAAACACCCCAAAGAAGTGCAATAATATTTAGATCTGGTGACTCTGCAGGCCATGGGAACACTTTCATGTTCATCAAACCACTCGGTCACCAGTCCAGCTGTATTAGTGCATTATCATCCTGATGCATGGCACTACCTTCAGGGTACAATGTTTGAACCACTGGGTGAAAATGGTCCTCCAGAATGTAGTCTTTGGCAGTGACTCTCCCATCTAGGACAAGTAGTGCGCCTAAGGAATGCAATGATATTGCAGCCCACACCATCACCATCCCTTTGCTGCACTCTGGGTATGCAACACTCCAGGTAGTAAGCCTCTTTGGAGTTTCTCCACACTGTAACTTTCCCAGATGTGCGTTTGGCACTGGCACGAGTGACCAAAGGTTTATCTATACCAGCCCAACCATGAATGCTGACCCTGTGGAGCTCCTGGCAAACAGTTGACACTAGAGTTGTGGTGAGCTTTTACTTCTGCAGTGAGTTGGGCAGCTGTTTCTTTATATTTTTTGGACACAATCCGGGTTATTACCCGGACAACCCCTTCAGAATACTTCCTCTTGTGTCCACACTTACTCCTGTTGGATGAGGTCCATCCTTCATTCTGGTATGCCGACATTACCCTGGATATCGTGGCTCTTGATACACCACAAAGACTTGCTGGCCTGATCACAGATATGCCAGCGAGACGCACACCAACAATTTGTCCTCTTTTAAACGCACATATATAGGCGTGAAACCTCAAGCACTATTAGCCAGGTGCATCAGTTCCATTGTTCAACACCTATGTTATATATACTGACCTGATTTCATCAGTCTCTGGCACTTTGGTGTAGGGAAGGATAGCTCGCACTCTTCTTCTGTCCTCCACAGGCTGCAGTAATACAGTGATTTACTGAGTGCTGATGTATTATGCCAGTATACCAGTTCAAGTCCTACAAAACTTCTCATTGAAATGATCTATTTAAAGTTTACTACTGACAAGCAGAATCACACACTGATGAATGATGCACCAGAAAAATACAGTTCTTGAAACTTTCCAAACATAAAATACACATCATAATACATGCAATGAAATACATGTATTATTGCAAAAATATTATTTTGACAAGACGGCTGGCTGAGGTCACATATAAGGAAGGACTTCAGAAGAATCACTAATGCTGCCATAACACTAAGATGGCAGATATGAGGTTACTCATTCTTAACACATCTCACCTCTGGAGGTGCCACTGGGGAAAGCAGCTTTTCTCCTTTTAGCAGACAAGATACATAGCTGTAATAGCCAATCAAGTCTGACAGGGACGAGAACCTGCGGCCTCCAATATAATAGTCACCACACATTGCAATTATCCTGAAAAGACAGTTTATATATTAGATAAATAAGGTGGATATATAACTAACATGATGTTTTTCATTCTACAAGTCATGACAAATGTCAATTTTATTTAGGCAGCACCACAGCACTAGAACTTTGTATAAACCCAGTACAATAAATGTATCATTAACGTGAGCAACAACTTATCACCTCAAGGTAATCAGCATATATTTATCAAGAGCCTTTTCTATCCTAAAATACTTTGACTTCCAACTAGGAATGCAAACTGCTTGATTATCAAGCATCCCCTAGGCCCAAACAGTAGTGTTCAAAGGGAAATGAAAAGCCCAACAAGCTGCAATCTGTAGATTAATATTGGGGCACTTTAGAAAGACTGCTGGACTAGCAAACTATTTTACAACATATTTCCACATTCATAAAGAGTAAGCATATACATTTTTTTACATGAGTTTTGTTTCATACATACGCATGTATAATTTCTTACACTACACTTCACCTTCTTCCACAACCTCTTCCCATCTTACTGTGCTGGGCTTTGTACAGGTAAACATAATACAACAAATCGATCAGAGATTTTCCAGTCATCCAATACAAGGTCACATAGGGATGGACCATATGCAAGGCAGTGCCTCTAAGAATTATAACTAGTAATGGCACTCAAATAACCACTTGTATGCAAACCAGACATTAAACACAAAAACTCAAACATTTGAAACTTACATTTCCCATTATATTTCCTGCCTAATCGTGTGGTTAGTTAACAATTATGATGCTGTAAAGCACAAGAGTTTTTGGCACCTTAAACTATATTCCAATTAAATCTGTCAAGCATCTAGCCCTGTTCAATGCACAAAGAAACCTTTTATAACACATATGTTTGCTCATGATTTTGGAATGCAAGGTATGTAGTGTAAGTCCTGGAGGAAAAAAATAAAATGTTATCTTAAATTGTGCTTTAACGTCTTTCTATCGTCTTAAAAATTGTGCTTTAACGTCTTTCTATCGTCTTAAAAATTGTGCTTTAACGATGCAGACATAAATATGAATCACAGCTTTGGCCACCCATAACAACAGGACCACAATTTATGGGATGAACATGTACAGTAATCTTTTTAATCAGAGAAAGCAGTCAGAATTTGGTCAAAAAATGGACAAATCACCTGAAATGGTTGACCACACCGGTCATGCTGAGGAAGGAGAGCACAAAGGAGCCAGGTCGACGGTCACTCTCCCTTATGAGGTAGCTCCCTGGCGTCTTGGCCTGCCGTAGTCGCTCCTCTGCTATGGTCCTGTCCAGCTTACCATGGTACCACCTGCAGAGTAGCACAATACTATGGTTCAGCACTGAATGCCCATTATTAATTAACTTTAGTAACTCAGGATAAGCCTAATTCATCAGCTACTGCTAGGGTTGAAGGATATTTTGCTGTTTACATTTTTTTTAATAATATTGAAGTATTATTAAAAAAAGGACTGTCAGCCAATACAGAGACAGTTAAAAATGAGCCGATATTTACTGTTGAGAACAGTTTTAAATGTTGACCCATATTGCTTTGCACACCCGCGTACTAAACAATTAGAAACAATGTCTGCTATGTGGAATTATTTTAATGTCAGCAAAAATAATGTTAGAAATGCATTTTGCAAACATTGCTCTGCTAAAACTTCACGAGAATGAACATTTCAACACAAATTTGATTGCTCAACTTAAGGCAAGACAGTAAAGAGTATGAAGATTTTCTGAAAAAGCAATCTGTTCCAATAAAGAAGGGTGCAGTACTGCCGAATAATGCCAGTCTGTCAGTCGCACAAGCATTTGATAGCAAAAGAAAATTCAGTGCAGACAGTGCAAAATCTAAAGATATTGAGTTTATCACATGGCATGTGTTATAAATGTAATAAAAATATTTTTTACACAGGTGCATAACCATAAATTGAGAAATGAGTGGGGGGAAAATTTTTTTTCCGGAGCTATATATTTCTTTTGCAAACTGCAGCCTGGTCCTTCTGTTTCTCTTTAATTAAGAGCTTCTTCCTTGCTTTATGGGACTTCAGTCATGCTTCTAGGAGCCTGATAGTAACTGTCCTAGCAGTGTACTTCACACCACTTAATGTTTCCCATTCCTTACGAAGGTTATGTTATCCTACGATTTATAAGGCACTGATGAATAAGTTGATGGGCATCAGAAAGTCGCTTCCAGCCATTACCTGGCTGGTTTCTGGTCATTCCCAGTGTGTCCCGATTCACATTGTTCTTGTGTAGGCTATTGCCGTCTTAGAAATGTTGAACCTGGAAGCAACCTGCTGCTCAGCATAGCCTTCTGCCAGCAGAACCAGGATTAAACCAGGATTTAGAAATGCAGATTTATTTATTTATAATTGTGCTGTGGTCTAAATTTTTTTCGGGGCTGTATATGATGTACACGGTTATAAAAGTGTCTTCCTCCTCACTCTTTTTTGTAAAATTGTTCACAAATGGACCATACAGTCTATGAGTGAGTCCACAGAGCAGATTGAAAAGCATTTTAACAAACTACATAATCTTGAAAAGGAACAATCATTAAAAGGTTTATTTCCAATGACAGAGTAAAATGTTGTGGTGTAACAGTGATAGTCTCAACCTGACTCTTGCCGTCCTTGCCATGTGATAATTTCATGTGTATAACATGGTATATTAACATTGTACACTGCAGGCCTAAGTCCTACAACCATATTTGACAAAATCATTCATATTTTCAGTGGTTCAGTGACAGACATGTCTTGAACAGGAAAGGGAAGCCTTGTGTGTTTCATATCCTTCTGGAACTTGCCACAATATATTCAAACTGGAACAAAGTTTTATATATATATATATATATATATATAAACATATATATACACACACACACCGTAATTTTCGGACTATAAGCCGCTACTTTTTGCACAAGCTTTGAACCCTGCGGCTTATAGTCCGGTGCGGCTTTTTTATGGATTTTTCATGATTTTTGTGATATCGTAAGAGGATTGTTTTGGTTTTGGTCCACTTGCTTTGGACCCTGCGACTTATACAACGGTGCGGCTTATTTTTACAGCTAACGGTCACCAGGGGCGCACTATCAAGGAAGCGCAAGAGCAAGACAGACAGTTGGCGCCAGGTTACCAGAGCAAAACAAACCGAGTGAGCCCAAATGCAGTAAGAGAGACAGAACGAGAGCAAGACAGTCAGTAGGAGAGCGAGACCGTTTGCGCCAAGGAAGTGTGCATGCACACACCCACATTATGGTAAACAAATGGAGAAGTGCATATGATTCTGCTTTTAAGTTAAAGACAGTCGATTTGGCTGTCAAAGAAGGAAATAGCTGGTTATTTTTGATACAGTAAACGGCCGCGTTACTGCACATTTATTGCCGTGTTAAAGGCAAGCACTTTTAAAAAAAATTAAAATTTTGCCATTTAACGTTATTGCCTCGTCATGCGCTGTAAGCTTTGTTTTTTGTTATACTGCACTACTACGGTACTATGACCGCAGGACATGCGCTGGGAGCGCACCTTTGTATTTCAGCACTGCACGAATGCTGTTCGTCATGTCAAAGATGTGAAAGTTTGATTGATTGATTTAAAGATTTATTGTTTTTCTCAAATGTTAATAAATGGGACCATGTATATGTGCAGGGCTCCGGCCCTCCAGGACTGGAGTTTGAGACCCCTGCACTAGATAATCTTGAAAAGACACAATCATAACCGTTTTGTTTCTTATGACAGAGTACAAAAGTATTTTTTAGCAGTTGGACGTTAGCGTTCTGCAAATCTTGTTTTTGAAAACGCCATGGCATAATGTCCATATAAAATGATGGTATGGAAAAACTGGATACTGCCCAAGCCTAATCTCAACTCAGTTTACCATCATGGCCCTTGTGATGTGACAATTGCAAATACACACTTTGCTAGATTTGCAAACTCAAATATACCTGTGTACCTTTAACAGTATTCCATCAAATGTAATTAACAAAGCAAACCAAAAGTGACCTGTATATTCTACTCACACTGTGGAAAACTGCTAAAGTACCATGTACTAGCTACCAGATCATATTCCAATACTACACTTTCTGTTGCAGTTCACTGTGAAACAGACAATGCTAGAAGCTTTAAACACTTTACACAGTTTTAGGGTGCTTAAAGCATAGTTTAAAGTAAAAGCATGGCAAAATTACAATAAAGGGTTAAAATGTGTCAAAACAGCATTTTTAAAGATGACTGCTCATTAATGCAATCTTTGCATTAGCTTCCTGTGAAAGTACTGACTTATGCATATGTTGTAAAAAAAAAAAACTCATTTTGAAATAAGTATACTGGTTCTTGAATAGCAAGAGATTTTAAATCAGTAAACAAACTGACTGGGGGATCGATGTTTTAAGGGGTAAAAAGATGATAACTGAGATACTGAGGGAGGCATACAGGAAACAAGTCGGTTGAAACTAAGTTTGAGCCTTGAAGATGAAACCCAGCAGACGTTTTTTTTTTCCCTTCTTGTAATATTTGCACCTCTGAGCGGTGTCTATTGAACTTCCTGCCCTGCAGAAGAAAATGTATTTGCACAAAGATTATTACCTACTTCACTCAATGGTATAATATGTAAACAGCAGGGGTAAAAATCATAAAGCTTTCACCTTCCTGATGTAAAATACCAGAGAAATATTAAGAGAGTGAACTCCAAAGTCAATATCAATGAATAAGGCACTTAATTTTTAAGCAGTTACCTGCCTTTCTACATTAAAAATGTTGTTGTATCTGCCATTCATCTGTAAAGGCAAGTGTAAATAATATCACAGAGCTGACATTACAAGTGTATGAAAAATCCTGAACTGGTAGGCGGTGAGGATCCTCTTCAGACTCCAGGCAAATGCAGCTTTTGTTGCTTCTCTGAATGTATCGCAAGCTCTGAGATGGTAAAAGCTACTCCTTGCTGGACAAGGGGCAGGAGTCAAAGGAATCAGTTTTCTGGGTCAAAAGGCACTACTGACATGATTATAATTTGGTCTAAGTGAACTCACTGTACCTTCAGGTTATTAAGCTCAGATGGATGCAAAGCAAGGGAGGAATAACATTTTTGAGGCTTTCCAATGAAAACCCTGTATGTCCACATTTTAATGACTGACTTTTTACCACAAAATTCTCCTCTGTCTACTAGGGGTCAGTGACTTGCAGTGAGGTTCCTGGCAGGTGAGGCACTGGCTCTTTCAGAACAAAAATAAATAATAGTAATAATACAGAGTGCTATAGTGAACTTAATTTTTTGATTGTAAGAAAGCGTATCAATAATAAACCCGAAGGCAATAATAAACCCACGGGCTCACGCACGCCCCCTCCAGTGAGGCAGAGGAACTGGCTGCCTCACCTCCTGCTTTTTTGCAGTTTTGTATACAAGTACATGAGGTACTCTATGGAAAGTGCAGACATAATATAGGTGTGTGCAAACATGACATTGGTGACATACAGTCAGAAAGCAGAAGGCATGCGCTCGGCACAGTCAGTGAGGGAGCGTGCGCTGGGAGATGAGGCTCATCACTGCCACTCATCACGCAGGTCTGGAGTGTGTTTCCCGAACGACAACGGAGGTTAGCATCAACAATGCATCACACTATGTTAGTTCAAACTAACATTCGAAGTACAACTGTTTCCCAAAACCATCATACTTTGTTAGTTACCACCGTAGTTTGAACCACGTGAGTTCAAACCACCATAGATCAAACTACACAGTGGGCAATGTGCAAAAACTTACAAACTTCCTGGCCCAAAGTGACTGCGTATACGCCCACAAACACGGACACGTGAAACCCACGGAAATCATCAGGTTCGCAGTGCGGAAAAATATCGGTTCCGCTGCCGAGCCGTAAGTGAATTACCTACCTATGTAAT
>JAODKM010000039.1:23935429-23957057 GCA_026780845.1 Petrocephalus sullivani
ATGCCCGATGCGTGAAAGTTGGCAACACTAGTATAATAATAATGCTTTTCTTATAATGCTAAATTATGATAAAAAGGGGTCGCTGCCTAATTCTTACCCGTTTTCTTTAATAAAAAAAAACATGAATATTTGCAGCTCTTCAGCACAATATCACTGTTTTGCTTTCAGGCTAAACCATAGAACAGCAATGGACAGAATGTTCCCTATAGACGAACTCTCTGCTTTCGCAGATCGTCAACACATTCTTCATGATCTAATATCGTCATATCGCACACCCCTACTTCCCGCTACATGCTACACTCTGTGGGGGGAGCGAGAACTCCACGTCAGTGACATAGTTCGCTTTGGTAGGTTGAGCGCCGTTTCTACAAGGCGGGCATTAAGCGGACTAGCAAATAGTGTGATTTTGTTGAGGTAAAAACATTAGGAAGAGCATAGAACTGCAATAGATGGAATGTAGTTTATATAGACAATACTACGATCTTTCTGGTAGAGCGTCAGTACATAGATCGTCTTCACGATCTCATATCGTCATATCGCACACCCCTACATTAATCTCTTATGTTATTAAGCAAAAGGTTTTGGCAACACATTTAAATTAGCAGTAAGAGACTCCACATTGTTGTCAACTAACATTAACATGTGAGAATCTCATAGGAATGAGTAATGCAAGTACTGTAATGTAAAGTAAGAGAAGCAGTGCAGAAACTCAAATAAGCTCCTATTACAATATTAGCTGCCATCGCCACATAACACTATTAATACTTTGTCATTACAGGTAACATTGCTGGCTCATATGGCAGCGTACAGCATTCACTAAAGAAAAAAAATCTGGCCTGGTTTTCTGAATTAACGAGATATACTTCACATTTAAAAAAATGCTTGGATGTTTTTTTCTTTAGTGAATACATGACACTTAGGTAGGCTTACGTTATCACCACAACAAGGGTCATTATTCGGGCATTTTCAGCGGTGTAACTGGGAAAGCAGGCTTTTCATTATGGAAATAGCTCACAGGAGCTCGGTGGCGTTTTGTAACTTCAGTGTGTAGGACTGTAATGTTTTAATTTGGGGAAACATCTAGGGCTGCAACTAAAGATTATTTTGATAATCGATTAATCTGTCAAATCAGATAAAGAAATTTTTAATTTCCACCCGTTTATTCAGAAATAGAACATTATCTAAATTGAAGGAGCAAAAAAGTGCACAAAGAAAAATGAAAATCAAAAAACCCAGTAACAGAATGTTTGAACATTAACACTTGTTTTCTATATTTACAGTAATACACAAAAATGATCTTGGCACTATCACATATACTCACAGAAGCAGTTGCTTTCATCCCTGTCTAAATGCAATTCATCCCATCTCACTCACATGGCGAAAGATGCAAACAAAGAATGGGTTGGGGAATAGGATTCGTTTTGGAAGACGGGGTGTGCGAGCAGGTGCGCGTGTATGAGCGATCGTGTGAGCATATATGGCGATCATGTACGGGGGTGCGCGTGTATGTATGATCGTGTGTGAGCGGGTATGTGTGATCATGTGCGCAATCGTGTAAGCATGTATGTGTGATCATGTGCGCAATTGTGTGATTGTGTGCGCGTGTATGTGCAATCGTGTGCGCGGGTGCTACTCCGTCACAGTGCAGTGTGTTCACTCTGTCAAAGTAAAGTTTATTTATGCATCACATTTAAACACAGCTTAAACTGAATAAGTTCTATACAAAAACAACATTAAACTGAAATAGAGTAAAAAACACACACACACCATGCTTCACATTTTTGTAATGTGAAGTGCTCCCACACTTTTGACGTTGGTCGAATTGTTTTCTCCGCCTCTGTCATTAGTTTAATTTTATTTGGAAAAGTAAAGCGGGCCTTTGGCCACGCTCAGTTTAGCACCATCCACAGGTGATTAATATCACCCCCCAATAATCGGCCTGGCCGATAATAAATTGGACAATTTTCCAATTTTTTTTAAGAAAACTTTAAATATTTATAAGGCAAAGAAGAAGTTGAAAATTTACCCAAAAGAAAATATAGCCAAACAGAACTTGTTACTGTCTATCAGTAGAATCTGTCAGTGGTGTTGCTGCAGGTTTTGCCTACCACAAGTACTTCAAACAAATCACTTTCACTCTAAGGTATCCAAAATGTTTCTATACACAAAAACACAAATTTAGGAATATCATGGTACAACGATAGTATAAAAAAAATCTGATAGAGCCTAAGTCGGATCATAACCCAGCTAACCATCACTGGCCTTGCGATGTGAAAATTGCATAATATGACGACATTAGCATCGCACATAGTGCAGGTCTAATCCAGATCATAGCTACTAGTATGTAGTAGTCAGATGCATCACTTCAAGCCATTTAACCTGAACCTTTCAGTTCTGATACTTTGATATTGGTTGTGGTTTTCAGTTCTGTTTGCCACATTTTAAGAATCTCAGTTTAGGAAATATTCACTGATATAAAGAAGTGCTAGTACAATCGCTTATATCAATAAAGTGTTTTCACAGGAGGTATTTTACAAGCAACAGCTTAGCTGCAAAAAAGCACACACACACACACTTGCAAAGCTGATTCACTTTTCAAATTAAACAGTTTATTAATCTAAATCCTTACTAATCTTTGTGGAAACGCAATATCAACTGGCCATTTCCAGGTTTCTGGTAACAAGTTCAGAAGTACAAACCACAACTTCCTCATCTTACTTCAGCACTAGGTAGTTTTTTTAAAATATCAGATGTGTTAGCTGGATTATGAATGACTATTACGATAAAGAATCCTGAACGATGCAATTTTACACAACTGCACTTCGGACTGACAAATTTAATCAACTAAAAATAAGCAACTATAATGCATGGTGATAATCTATTAAAGACTACAATATCCTTAAAACTGGAATTTGGCTCCAATGCAACCTTGTATGAAATATCTATCAGTTTCTCCATGTGTTCTGCTTTCAAAAGCAAGAAACAAGTAATTAAAAGGCATTCTAGATCCAAGCAAAAATAGATGCAAAAACAAGATTCTTCAAATGGAAGAAATGACTGGATGCAGGACATCCAGAAACAAGGTCTAAACATCCATCCAGTGTAGATTCAATTCAGATTTAGCACCATGAGATTATCACACTTATATTTCTCTCTCTCTCACACACACACACACACACACTCCAGCACAGTTCTGTCACATTCACAACAACAAACCATTAAAGACAAAGATTGGAAGAATAGTCCACCAAATGGTTTAACCAATTTATGTACCAAGCAAATTTGTCACTGTGTAATAGTTTGCTAAACAAAAGTTGATACGTTGATAGTAGCTTTCAATAAAATGGACATTAATATCAGTCAGATCTAATGGTACCCAATAAATCATTATTTCACTATTCAATATATATTAGTTAATAAAGTACAGAATCTATATTTATGTGTGGCTGCTCAGCAGAGTGCAAAGCAATTTTTCAAAGCACTTGTTCAACTGAATATTGCCACATAGCATTTCATATTCGGATTATACAGTGCGAAACTACAAAAGATGGGATATATTTACTTCCAAAATAGTTGTGAATTACACAAAGAAACTGAGAATTTGTTATAGCTTACTAGTAAGTAATGTGCTGCTAAAATCTGCCAGGACTCCTGATCTTTGCTTGTGACTTCAATGCTATGGAAAAACATCAATAACCGAGTAGTACAGTTTCACCTTCTTCGAACAAGCCATTTGACGAGATTGGATATCCAGTTACACTATTTCCATTATTCAGAATAATAATTCATAATGAAAAGCAATTTATGAATACTAAAAACATATTATTGCCAACAAATTATGTGCACAAAAACCTATAGAAGATGTGAGAACCATCAGTCTAGATCAAATGACTATTATATTACAGTGTAATCTCTAACTTTGAACTTAAAATGGCCAAATTGTAGGAAGTTGAGTGGTCAACGATTAGCCATTATCCTGTTTGTCAATGACCACAAGATGCTATAGGTTTTAACAAAAAAGTGCAGTTTGGGGATGTGGTTAAGAGATTAAATCAATTCAGTTCTCTTTTGCAAAGGCAAATTTCACGCAAGACGCAGACGCAATGATTAAACATATTAAAACCATAACCATAAAACTTTAATATAATAGCCCGTTAGATGTATTCTGCAGACTATTATACTTGTTGCGTCTTACTTTGCTTGAACGTGTGTAATTGACAGTTAACTGGAGAAAGAAAGAAAGAAAGAAAGAATATTCCAAGGTTTATTCAACATACGAAGGTATAATGAAAGCATCCTTACTGGTTCGTGGGCGGTGCTGTGAGCGGGAATGCTACCTCCTCCTCTTCGTACTCCGGCCCATCTAACATATCGTTTTCATCCGCTGTGCCTGTGGCCCCGAAGCCAGGAGGCGGAGGTGGCAAGGGACCAAAGCCAGCGGGCCCCTCCGGAGTCGCCGAGGTGGGTGACATCCGGCTACCTTGTCCCTCTGAAGGGAGGTTATGGAAAGCTCCGCTTGCAGCTCCCGTGCCGGACTCACTGCCACTCCCAGAAGAGAACACCGAACCTGCTATGTCCCCTCCAGCAACAGGATACAATATCATTTCAGGGTCGGTATCTGGGGAGGTGCTGGATGGGTGGCCGATGTTCTGACCCCCTGGGCCCGTATCGCTGATTCGCCCCTTTTGCTTGGGATAAAATGAGAAATGGGCCTGAGAAATCTCGGGGCCTCCTCCGCCAGTGCCCCCTGTCCCCGTCGAAACAGAGCCCATCTCCTCGCTGCTGACCTCCGTGGCCATCATTTAAAATATATGTGTATATATATATTAGGGGACAGACCAGGGGTCCTTCCTTTCCCCTCCCGTCCTGGAACAATCTCTCAAATAGGGAAAAAAAGAAGAAAGTAAACAAAAGAAAAAGTTCAACTTGAAAAAAGAGCGCACACACACGGAACGTTAGTTGTCCAACATGACAATGCGCAGCCCTCACGCCGGGAAAACAGCAGCTAGCTCGCGTTAGCCAGCTAGCTAACGACGATACACTTTAAACTTTCAAGTTTTCATTGTTTGTCTTGAGTTTAAAGTTTGGGAAAACTAAGGCGGCGAACTCTGATACAAGCAGTGCGCACGAAGTACGCCAATTAACCAGCTTTCTTCCTCCTTTCCCCCCCCCCCTTTGCCTACTTCACTTAGCAGAAGTCCACTTGTCGGGGAGTGTGTTGTTTATTGTCAGCGTGGGCTCCTTTTTGTTTCCTTCCACGGAGTTCCAAAAGGTCTACATTTCTGTTCGGCTCAGCCCCGCTCTTCTGGCAAATATCTCCAGTGCGGCCAGGTTCCCTTCGGCAAACTTCCGAATGGGGAAGCTGCAGCGCTGCCGTTTTCCTGGGTAACTTCTCTCGCGGTTCCGAAGCTGGTAGAGGATCGCTGAGGCTGTCGCTCACTGTCCTGCCTCCATTCCTCCTGGAGCGCGTGCTCGCTCACGCGCAGACCAAGCCAGAAGAACGCCGAGCCACCGAACACGCGCCTCCATCAGTAATATCTGCCATCGCGCGCATTAGTATTATAGCACGAAACAACGATGTGCTCGTGTCTCATAGTACCGTTGTCATATCTCGAGGGGGGGGTTGGGTCAGATACCGCCTGTTTGTGTAGAACGTTAAAAATGCTTTCAATTCATTGAATAGGGTTTAGCCAAGGAAATAACAACAAACCACCATCAAATAGTGGGTGTCACAGTTGACACTAACCAGGTTTATGAGTTTATCCAAGCTGCTGGGGCAATTGGAAATGGATGCATGACAGAATGGACAGGCAACATATATTTTTATTATGTGCTATATATTCCCCACATTTTTATACCATCACCACCAGCCTGAACCATTGACACAAGACACATTGAGTCCAAGGATCCATGCTGTTTACGCCAGATTCTGACAGTTTTGGAGAGCTTGTGCCCACTATACCTTCAGTTAGCAGTTTTTAGCTGACAGGAGTGGAACCCAGTGTGCTCTTCTGCTGTTGTGGCCCATCCACCTCAAGACACAATGTGCTGCGCATTCAGAGATGCTTTTCTACTCATTGCCATTGAAAAGAGTGGTTATTCTGAGTTACTGTAGCCTTCATGTCGGAATGAATTTACCTCCGGAATTGCATCAAGGGTGGACAAGTTGTGCTTTCAGAAAGGCTACTGCTGTACTAAGCTGTTATTTTTGCACCTGTTATCTTTAACCAGGCTGGCCATTCTCCTATGAACTCTCTCATCAACATTTCCACCCACAAAACTGCTGCTCACTATATATTTTTGTTCAACAAGAGAACAGTAAGTATTTTGTGAACAGCATATTATTATTAGTTTTGTGTTAATGTTATTGTAAAAGTCAGTACTGTTTTGTACATCAGAATACATAGAAAAAACCTTGTTTTTCCTTGTTTTTATAGGCTCCCAGCTTCTATCTTTATGATCAGGGACTCAATTTGTGCAATAAGAAAAACTAGTCTGCAATATGCACATAATTAAAAAAATAAAGACACTTGCTTACTGTTGTTCTAGGTATTTATTTTGTGTTTATTGTGTATATCTCCATGCCTGGGGTATGTATTTAATCACTCCCATTGTGTAGTATGTGCCTCATTGTCTTTTGACTCTGAATCTACAATCAGAAGGTCGCTAGTTCAATTTCTGTGGTTGGCAGAGTGCAGTTACTGTTGGGCCCTTGAGTAAGGCCTTTAACCCCAATTGCTCTAGGGAGAGGCTCACCGTGCTATCTCAACTGTATGTCACTTTAGATAAAAGAGTCTGTTAGATATGTAAATGCATGGATTCACTGGCTAGATATGCAAAGGTAAGTTTCTGGAAGTTTCTGTAAAATTTCCAAAATATATGGTATTGAACTAGCACTGCAGAACAATTTGTGGATTGCTAAATGATAGTAAGAAACCTCATCTCCCCAAAAAGCCATGTTTAATATTATTGAAAAAGCCAGATCACCTGCTGGCTTTGTTTATCATGTTTTCATCCCCTTTTAAAGACTCTTTAAATTGTTTGTTTTTAGTGTGTTTCCTATTAGCATAAGCCAATGGCTGCATCCCTTTTGAAGTTGTGCAACCTGTCTTAATGAGCTATGTGCTATTTCTGCAGCACATGTGCATGCATTTTCAGCAGCATCCATAATTTACAGACATCGTGGGATAAGGGGTTGGTCACATTGAACAGTGTGACATGTCTTTGGTTTCCTTTCTTGTTGCTATTATCACATCGCATTGGCAGGATGTGTGGAAGAAGGAGGTTAGCAAGTGGTGTCTGACAGCTACTGTCATATGCCATCTACATCTTTCTGAGACATTTTCTGCCCCCGAAACATCTTGCACTTATCTGTTGATTCAACATGACTTTTATCCTCTTCAGCTGCATATCCCCTTATGAAAATGAACCATGGATTTACTATGGTTTTGTGAGTAACCATGAGTTAGGGTTTTATCATGGCAGTGCACTGCAGTTACCATGAAGTGCTATAAGTAAACCATGGTAATACTATGGGTAGGAGCTTAGTAATCATAATTACCATGAAGTACCATAGTAAAACCATGGTTACTATAAAAAACCCATACCCAGAACCCAAAAAACCCTAGGAAACCATAGTGAATTTCTGTAAGGGTCCCCAGCATTTGACTAATTGTGACATTAACTAAAGCAATTAATACTGCCAGGGTAATGTTAGGATGTGGAAATTTTTGTTATTTTGTAACATTTGCCATGCAATGATTTTACAGTAAATTAACAGTATATTTAGAATAAATTGCTGACTTACTTTTACTCTAGAAAGGATAAATGATGTATGGAAATTAGGTAGAAATGTTGTTGCACTAGTCAAAATCAAGTCATTGCTCTCAGAATTACACCCAGACCATGTGCATCATACTATGAAACGTATAATATCTTGATATACATTTGCCAAATCTTATTTCCATCATGGAAAGTAAAACATATTTTCTATAGCATGTAAACCCACATTCCCATTATTCAGTATTTCTTCAAAGGATGATGGTGTCATGAGTAAATTATTCACTGAATTGGTATAAAATTTTAAATCAACTGAGTGACAGGTGATGATTGGTATGTAGATCATCTGAGTGCAAAGGATGGTTTTGCATCATTTCTATTCTCAAGAGAGCCATAAAACATGTGTAATTCAACGGAATACTTAAAAATAGATGGTGTATAAATTTTGAATTTTAGCATGAAAGTTCTGAAACATCAAGCTAGCTTTTAAACTTAAGTAAGTTTTGTGAAGCATATAGTGTGAGAGTGAGTCTGAATTCACCAGCTTGGGGTGTGTGCATTCATAGACACACAGGGTACACATAGTGCTGGGCAGTATACCAGTTCTTCTGGTATACTGGTTTTAATTTGCTGTGCAGTATGTTTTTTTTTTCTCCATATACCGCCATACTGTAGCACAGCTTAAACAACAGCTAAAATGCTTAGATACGCAGCAAATTATATAATTTTGTCTGCTGCTAGAAGCGCTATTGATCACTGTGCAGAGTGTATTGAGAGTGGACCCCTGTTAACTGTGCGTACCCTTCTTACTAACAGTTACTTACTTACTAACTAACTTCATAACACAATAATCCTCCATATATAACTGTTCAGCATTATATTACTTAGAGCTGCTACTTCAGTCTATGCTCGAAAATTTGGATTATGTCTAATTTAATTAGGTCTTTACTTAAACGCATATTGGTAAAGCAATAATCCCTAATATTATTGATTTATCATGGTGATAATTATTAAAAATCATACCTGTTAAGCAAAAATTTTGTTACCAAGCTAAATATATGGTAATAATCAATGTAAAAATCAATATATCTCTATAGAGCTAAATATAGGAGCAATGGGTAGCAATCAATAAAACATATCTCTATTGAGTTAAATCTATGGTTATTAAAAAAAAAAACGCTATCTACCTAAATATACATAATGATCCTAATAAAACATGTCAGTAAAACAATTGGATATAGGCTACATTATTAATCTAATAAAACATATTGGCTATCGGCCTACTATCAAGCTAAATGTAAATGATTTTATAATATTTAATAAAAACACAGCTTTAAAAACACATTAGCAAACATATTTTTTGACGTAAATGCTTGCTGTGGTGGTGAACTTGAAAGGGTGAACTTGGAAAAGTGAAACTGCCATAATCCTAAAAATATACTGTGATACAAATTTTAGGTCATACCACCCCGCACTAGCTGTTCACACAGGGTACACACAGTGTAGATCCATTGCCTCTGTTTGAATTTGTAACAGGAACTGAACCAAAGCACTTTGGGGAGTATTTACTTACTAAAACAGGATAAATGTATTCATAGTTATTTGGAGAAAAATTCATTGTATAGCACTTTATGGATAGCACAGTGTTCTTAGTAATGAAAAAAAGAAATAACTTGAAATGTCGATTAACTATTCATATATGAATTCTCATGAAATTAACCATTTTTAGTTTCAGCCGTTTCAAAAGGATATAATTGCAGGCTGTGCAGCTGTAAAGGGGGCCCTTTGTCATTTGTCAACTGAATAGGATAGGGGTGTCCAACTTCAGTCCTGGGGGGCCGCAGCCCTGCACATTTTTGGGTTTGCCCTCATTTAACACACCTGATTCAACTCCTCACAGCTTCTTGTGCTCTTCAGCTCAATCATTTGTGGTGGAACAGGGAAAGAACTACACAGGGCACTGGCCCTCCAGGACTGGAGTCTGACGCCTGACCTTACTTATAGTTGTGTTACTGATATTGTAAAAAAGAAAACATAAAAACCCAACATAACTGCTGTATTTTCATAAATTATGAACAACAAGAAGGATGTTAATTATTATTATCTACCAAAAGTCGCACATCACCCGTCGTTTGGCTGAAACTGACTATATACAGCACACAGACAGGCTCAAGAGGGTCACATACTTTTTAACTAAGTAGTGGAACAGTTAAGATTTGCAATGTGATTGATTGTGAACGTTGTGTGATGGTTGGTGTCAGACATGGTAGTTCCTTTCGGAACCTCAGAAAAAGCCATTTCCCTAAGATTTTCATACAGTACAGTGTCTAGACTTTACAAAGAATGGTACAATAAACAAAAAGCATCCAGTCAGTAATAGTTCTAAAAGAAAAAAACATTCTGTTATTTTAAGAGGAAAGAGGAATGGCCAGACTCAACTTAGTAAAGCAGTGGCTTTAATAGCTAGGTGTACCTAATAAAATGACCACTCAGTGTATATATGTTACATAATTACAGATAATTCAATCATTCTTTACTGTGTAAGAAAGTTTTTTGGCCTCCTGCCGGTGTTGTAAGAACAAATTACTCGGTAAACAAGCGACCATGTGCTGCTGAAGCACAAGGACCTCCCACAGTATGATTAGTATTCATCCCATTGTGGAACAGTTGTCAGATAATCCATGTGTGGAAAAACAGCCTTGTGTCATTTACACCACTGAACAATGTGACATGCACCATGTGCATAACACACGACTGGCTGATGCTTCTGTATTCTAGGCATTATATTGTGAAGGGCCTCGCATAGTGATTCTTCCATTATCCATGCTGTCATGATAATAATGCATGAAGAATGTGTGGTGTGGGTCGCCAATCCTTGCTTCCAAGCAGACCACTAGGAGATTGCAAAAGCTACTGCCGTGTCTTATTAGAAGCTTACTGTTGTTTACAGTCGCCATTTCTATAATGCTGAAGAAGGTCAAAAACAACATACCTAAACTAATACTTAAAATATACAAGTCCAGCAATGAAAATATTTCAGTTGTGAATTGATACAACAGAGCAAAATGATCCACACGATCCAAAACTTTCTAAAAGAACTGGGTGCAATATATACAAATACAGTACACAGTGTAACTAGGTTATTTAGTACAAGAAAGATGCAAGATACTCTAATCCTTTTCTGACTTATTTTTTGTGATTGTCTGCAGTTGTTCAGAAGTCTTCTGTCCCTTGAGGCTCATGGGTTCAGGCCGTGCTGCTGAGTGAGACAGACTATCAGCATGGGGCAGAGTACTTCTGAGCAGAAGGCCGCTGCTTCTTTTTTCATGTCTTGCAGCTGCCACTTGGTAGCTTACAGGGATTGCGGCAGATTGGCACACAGGACCGCCTCAGTCAGCCAGCATACAAACATGCAGGGATCCCATCCCTAATGTCCAAAATCCAGGGTCTGGGCTCATCTTATTGGAGGACAGCTGCCTCTTACAAAGACAGAAACTGCAAAGGGCATTCTCTTTAATACAAGAGGAAGTGCTAACTGACCTGGGACTGTGAGACTGCCAACGGGCTTGACCGATAATGTTGTTTCATAGCATTGGAGGAAACCTTGTCAAACTGCTAAATTAACATGAATTCAATGATTTCAGCAGCATAAAACTATTAAGTGGACCGTGTGCATCTCTTTACTTTTTAAAAAACCCTATATCGTATATTTATATCCATCCATCCATCTGTTTGGCCACTTAATCAGCATTTCAGGGGGCCTGGAGCCAATCCCAGGAAGGACTGGGCACAAGGCTGGAGTTCATCTTGAATGGGATGCTGGTCCTTCACAAGGCACACTCACACACAATTGACAATAACCTGGCTGCTTGTCCTTGGACTGCAGGAGGAAGCACGTGTAACATGGGGAGAACATGCTACATGCACATATAGCAAAGGTAGCTTCTGAGGCCCCAACCCTGGAGGAGGGCAGAAACAGTGCTACCAACCCTGCCACCCTCTGCATGTGTACAATACAGGTTTATACATTAAGGCAGAAAATATTTGTGCTAATATATTTTAATTTATATGAAATTATACAGACAATCATGGAAATGAGTGAGAATAGTACTATGAATTTGATTTAAAGACAGTAAAAAACAGTGTAGTAATCTCCATCCAACCATCCATCCATTCATCCATCCATCTTCTAATCACTTGTCCTGATCAGGATGTGATTGGGGCCTGGAGTCTATCCAAGGTAACACAGAGCATAAGACTGTGTTTGTAATAATCACATTCAGTTTAGAATTATGTACATTACAGTACCTGTATAATTTTAATGTAATAGTTAAACAGAGGATTCATGCAATATATCATACATGTGATTATTTAAATCAACCCTATATAAAATGCAATTTTAATCCAGACCTTTAGAGGGATAAAACATCAGAGGGGAAGTGAAAGCCCTCTGCAATTGCACAATTTATAATGGCTACACAAATTATAAGAGCCACAAAATGCATAGCTGTCATTGAGATAAATTATACTCAAACACCTAAATACAGAATAATTCACAGTATAATGTAATTTAGACATTCTCAAATCATTTAAATTACACTGCCTAAGCATAAACATACATTATTATGCATTTTAATGTTGTTTTTCCTTAAAGAATTAACTTAGATTGTAATGTTACATGTTTCTAATAGTAATTTTTTCTCCATTTGTCCAAAATTTTTGGTATGAAAATTTGACTTATTTGCTACAAATATTTAATATATTATAATATGTATGTCATATGCAAAATAAGTTAAAAACTGACAAAATCACATTGAGTTTAATTTCAAATGCTTCACTTTTGTTGTATTAGTATCACCTTGCTTCCAAATTTGATTTGCTTTGTAGGATCGATGGGTATGTAAGGTAATTTAAAGAAGAGTTTGGTCACATTGTGAAAATGCATTCAGTGACTCATTGCCCAGAGGAAGATGATATTATCAGACCTTAGCATTATCAGTCAGTAGTCTTGAGTCACTGTCATTGTAGCATTATCAGCCATAAGTCTGAGTCACTGTGGTCAGATGGATTGCAACTTTCAGTAAGAACGAGATGCCATGTCAGCTAAGCTTAACACTTTCTAGAGGTGCAATAAAATAAATGATAATGACTGCTTGTATAAAGTTGTCCTCTTAAAAGCAGCAAATTACTCACTGTGGAAAATACAGTAGGTGTATCAGGAAGTATGTGTACTATTTCTAAGGTATATTACTAAAAAAAAACATTTTGTAATTATTGTACTGTGTTCTCTAATTTATTCGCACTTTTTTTCACCACAGAGACAGCCGGACACATATATACATGTATTTATATTACACATATTTTATAACATAATGAGAAAGAGAACGAAATTTGAAAAAGACATTTGAATATATGAATATTTGGCTTCGGCATATTTTATTTCCAGAATGATTTATAACCTTTAATTCACAAATTTTTGTCATCAATATGATAATCTTTCTTTTGTTTCCACTACTATTATTATTATTATTATTATTATTATTATAGCTGTGAACTTATTCTGGTTAGCCACCACAGAGTCATATCACTCGATTTGTAAGAAGCTTGCTGGTTTAACTACGGTTTTTGTTTTAGAATAGCTGACCAATAACAGACTGTTTTATAACAGAGGCAATAAGAAGCGACAGACTGGAACACTCCAGATGAAGATATAATGTAATGTTATATTTTGGTGAAGTAATTTACTCTCAGAATTAGTATGAGTTCATCCATTCTTTCCAGATAAGCCTCGTGTCCCTCCTCCCCTAAACCCTTGAGCCATTCCCAGCCACTGTGACGTGTATGTTAAAGTCTGTCCTCTTACTTTAAAATCCAATGTTTTATTCATGAATTTCCTCTGGTTCTTCTCAACTTGCATTCTATACATAAGAGAACAATTGGTAAATAATAGGCAATCTCCAAACAAAGACATGTTTACGAAAAGCCCTAGCAGAACACATGTTCATATAGACGCTGGCCGTTTGTAGGCAATTATGAATTAGATATGACACACACACAGATCTATGTACCTATTTAAATGGGGACCATTTATTCATTTATATAGGAAAAACCCTAATCCCAGTCACGACAACCTTAACCCCTACCCAGCCCAAACCTAATTAACCAACCCAGTTTTTTTGGCATTCACAGATTTTTATAAAATTGAGATTATCCAAATGGGGACCTGAAAAAATTTCCTCAAAAGTAAGCAAGTTTCAGATTTACCACACTCTAGGGACATTTTGGTACCCAAATGTGATATATTCAAACCCCCACACACACTCACAAGTATATATACAGTGTGTGTATATATATATACACATAACCTCTCAAAACTCAACATAAAAGCATTGTTATATGAGACAGAAAATTTTAATTCAAAAATTATATTATACAATAATTATGAAAGAAAAATCCTATTTTCCCCATCAAACTTCTCTAATTCTCTAATGCAGTACTGGTCCCTCAGGTATCATGCATATATAATCATATAATTTGCACCTACATCTACAAACCTTCTGTGGAACATCATGTTGTGAATCTAATGTGGAATTCAACAATGGAAGCATTTACACTGTAACATAATAAGGGGGGATATTATAAATTTTACGTTGAAGCTTATGGTGCATAAGCGGATTCTTCTGCATGATCAGTTCTCTGAAATAGTTCTACTGACTCTTGTTGCAAAGCACCAATATTGAGCTGACCGGTGAGGGGATTATATTCTGCTGTCATGAGCTGAATTGTATTTATCGGCAATCAATGATGTATTCATTGTTGGAAGGATGAGCATATTCTGAAAAATCAGTATGTTATGTATCCAGAGCAAAAGGAGTTTACTTAGAGTATGCATGCTTCGTTTAATAACAGAGGGTGGTGTGAGACTCTATAGATTAGGAGTCTTTGCTTGTGTTTGGAAGGTTGCCAGGTCAAATCCTTTAGCTGGAAGAGTAGCTGTATCACTTTTGGGCCCTTGAATTAGGCTCTCAACAGTTGCATGAGGGGTACCGATTCAAAGCTTTGCTCTCACCTACACATGTCTGTGTTTGTGTGTCTCATTGGAGAGCAAGATGGAATATGTGAAGATTAAAACTTAGTTGCACTTGATACCCCTATATTAACAATCAAGGCTTTCGAATGGAATACAATTCCAGGTCTGTAATCTCTGGAATCGCAATGTATGGAAGGTTTTAATGCCGTTATATTGGGGGGGAAATTTGATTGCTCCACACTTGTTTCAGAAGAGCTGGAAATGGTGGGGCTTCCATAGTGGCTGTGTAATGAATACACTGATAGTGAACAACTCTAAGGGATGACTAAATAAATAAGTTCTTTCATAGATGGGATGTATACAATTCAGAAGAGGGGTCATTTGATATGTTGAAGAGACAGAACATTGAAAAACATCTCTGATTGATCAAATGTATGTATGTATGTCATAGGAAGTTTATATAGAAGCATAATTGTTTTTCATATTTGTTCCCCAAGACAACAATGACCCTAAAAGTGTCACTTCAGTTTTGTGCCTTGTGCTTTTTCTCCAGGCGTTTTGCCAAGATGAGTTACCTGATCGCTGGTTTATTACGTTTACTTGAATAATTTGGATGGATTGTATTATTGATGGACTATGAATGTATTAATACTCCAGCCAACATTATGAACGTGTAAAGCTGTTTCGTTATTTTTCAGCACAAATATCCCCCTCACCGCCTGGCTGTTGCCTACAGATTTTGCCTAAATGTTTGGGTCATGCACTTCAGTCACAGCTTGCCCCCTTCCTTCAGGTAAGTGGCCCGCACTTGGTCATCATTAGTAGAAAATGGCCCAACACAGTGGGACTGATCCTGGAGTTTTGCATTTTGCCTTATTTTTTCTATTATTAAAGTAAAAAAAGACATTGTGAAAAACACAAAAACGTGGGAAGTGTAGGACAATACATGTAGCCATTTACAAAATGTTCTGACTTTTCTCTGTTATTAGATCCATAGGTCACACAAAGGTTACTATTATACTGATGAAAAATAGATATTTCAAAATTTTCTGGCCTGCAATTCACAGTTCTCTTCTCATAACCTGGCAAACCTGCCAGACATTGTCAGAATTATTAACTATCCTATGAATAGTCCATTCACTCTTTTGGGTGGCTACTAGGTGTGAGCTAGGTACATATTTTGATGAATGTATGACTAGACCACAGATTTATTAGGTTTAAACCTTGGTTCAGTAGGTTAAGAATGCCAACAGGCCACACACTACAGCTAAACTAATTAGCAGATCTCCTTCTGAATGTTTGATGGCCCGTAACCACTACAGAAACATTTTCATAACACACGCGTTCTTCATTCTGGCCAACTGTAGTGCCATTTCCCTTTACTCAGGTGCATTAGCCTGTATAAGAGACTGAGAGGGAAGGGAATGTTTTTAAAATGACACTAGTCATGCCAGTTGAGTTTGGACCAGGTGGAGAAAGGCAGTCTCTGGAGTGGAGATAAGAAGAAGTAATGGTCTGAAGATGAATTCAGCTGACAGCTGCCCATCTGTGATGCTGTGCCCCTGACAGGACTCTGACTGGAAATGATGCCAGTGCCTTATGCTTCATGGAAATTAATCACAAATGAGTTATCACAGAATCTAACGACAAGGGGGAATCCCTGCTTTAATCGTCATATCAATTTATTGTCATTATCTAGCAACAACAACAACAACAAAAACAATAAAAATAATAAGAGGAAGAAGAAGAAAAACAACAGCAACAACGATAATAATAATAATAAGAAGAAAAAGAATAAGAACAACAACAACGATAATAATCATCATCATTATTATTATTATTATATGAACGTGTATTTGTATAACAATTTTTATTATGTGTGTGTGTGTGTTTGGGTTATGTACAAATTACATTGTGGGGACCAAATGTCTCCACATTGTGATAAAAGTCAGTTACTTTGACATTGTGGGGACCATATTTTTTATTTTATAAAAATGTGTGAATGGAATCCTTAACCTTAACCATACTTATGGTTAAGGTTAGGGCTGGGTTGGGGTTAAGGGTGTCGTGATTGGGATTAGGGTTTTTCCCATAGAAATGAATGGAAGGTCCCCATTTAGATAGGCCGAGGCTGTGTGTGTGTGTGCATGTGGACAAATTTATATCACATAATGGGGACCCAATGTCCCCACAGTGTGATAAAAACCAGTTATTTTCTACTTTGTGGGGACATTTTTGGTCCCCATAAGGATAACCTCAATTTTATAAAAATCTGTGACTGCAGTCAAAAAACTAAAAATGCCAAAAGTCTTGTATTTGGGTTGGTTACATATGGTTAAGGTTAGGGCTGGGTAGGGGTTAAGGGTGTCATAGTTGGGATCTGGGTTATGTCCATAAGAATGAATGGAGTGTCCCCATAAAGATAGGTATACATGGTATGTGTGTGCGCGTGTGTGTGTGTGTGTGCGTGTGCTATATGTCCTATAACTAATTCATAGTGCCTGCAAATGGCCAGGATCTGTTTTATGATCATGTTTTATTCTTTGCCATTTTTTATACAACTAATGTTCACTTTTTTTTTATTTTTGAGGGATAATAAAGAAAACCTGTCCTCAAAACAGAGCTCAGGGGCTATTGGGAAATGGATTTTTAAGTATTGGAAATCAAAGAGCCAGTGAACTGGGAAATACAGAAATACACAATTGTAAGTACAAACTGAAAATGATGTCTAAACATGGTGTGAATGTCAGAGTGAGTAGGTTTGTCAGTGTGAATTTGATAGACTTCCGGTACTCTGTAGATGTGTCTGCCTCAGTGCCAGGGGCGATTCTAGGATTTAAATGGGTCAGCACTGGGGGACGAAGCACCGGTCGGGGGGGTATTGGGAAAACAGTAAATTTTATCAGAAATAAAGACATCACTGAAAATTGGCCTTAAAGACACTGAGTATGATAGATCTTATTATTATTATTATTGCTATTATTATTGAGGTATGTGCCTATATAACACTATTAATTAAAGAGGCCCTCAAATGTGCATGCTTTGAAGTGATAGTACTGTGATTCCAAGCAAGCAGAAATTGGCAGTACTCTGATCCAGGGGTGCTGGGCATTATCAGATTGTCAGATTGACAGTCATCTAGTACTCCCAATGCATTTGAGGAACCACTGATGGGTGGTGATTATATTTTGGGGGTCTGGGGCCACCCTGTGCCACTCCTACAGACCCGCCCTGGTTCACTGGTATTAGTTATTAAGCCACTGGTGCTTTGTGATCATTCCTCTATTATGTCAGGGCACTGATACTCTATGACTATGTTGTTTTAGGACAATCTCTTAAATGCATGATGTATCTCACCCCAGATAGAAAGATAGTATAGGATTTCCTTTCTTGGGGATCAAACCACCTATGATACAGAGACTGCAGGATGCATTGTCCAAGTCTCCCTCGCTCTCCTAACTCTCCCCTTGCTTTAACTCTGCTTCCCATTGGTTCAGAAGTCACAAAATCCAGGACCAAAGTTTCCTTCAGATTAGAATGGAACCAAATGAGGGGCTTGTAAGCTAAAGCCTCTGTTAATTACAAGTGTATTATACAGAAGCCAAATTAAACCGAGTGCATCTAATGAGAATTCTGAAGGTGCTTGTGAGATGAAAGGTCCACGGGAATCAGGGAAGCTTGATGGTTGAAAAAGTATGTTCATGTGGTTGCATTTAGGTGAGAAGGAAATTTGAATATTGTATCAAAGGGGAAAAGCACATTTATTGCAAATAGCCTTGGTTATGTAATAGATTTGGCCCGGCTCAGGATTAAACCTGGGAATTGTAGAATCCCTTATCGATAGACGCCCATGGGTCTGCAGAATTTTAGGAAATGCATTCCATCATATCATATCACCTGTACGTGTTTTGTTAAAATAACCTGTTGCTGGAAATGTTTAACCTTCTCAGAAGCAGTTTCATGTCTCAGATATTAGGATGTCTGTAATGCCCTCTTTAGGCCAACCAGAGTACTGCAGCAAAACTGAAGCGCTGTAGTATTTTTAGGAATATCACAGGAAGATTCTAATTTGCTGAAAACTCATCCAGAGTGTACAGTACCACAGCTTTGTGTCCTATGCTGCCTGGGATAGGTTCCAGCCCCCCCAGTGACCCTGACCAGGATAAACAGTTATGTTTATAATTGGGAAGATGATCGTTTCCAATTTTATTCTCAGTAAAATGTCATTTGTTTAGATACAGAGCATTTAATACCACCTTGAGTATGTTTGCCTGTCCGCATAGGTTTACTCCAAGTTCCTCCAAGATGCCAAAAATTTAGGTGAACTGGTGTCTCTAAATTATCCATAATTATGTATGTGCGTGTCCTGCAATGAGACAGATGGCACACAGCCTTTTACTAAAGTGGTTATGGAAAATGGATTGATAGATGGGTTATAACAACAAAATATAATTATCACAGCCAAAGTGTCTAAGTAGTGTATTCTGATTGATAGAACTGTGACATATCAATTTAGTAGCAATCTGTTCAAAAAGAAAAATATTACATCATTTTCATCATTATTTATGATGGTACTTGAATGCTAAGCCCAGCAATTTACCAAATGCATACTAATTCCAAGTGCAAAAGCAATTGTATTATGATTCTCTGCAAATACTGCTTCAGGATCCAGGTTTTTTTTGTCCTGTCTTAAGAAATCCCTGACGACTGTCTTGCTTTATCCAGAAGGGGTCACCATTACCACAAAGACACAGTAATACCTACTTGTCCGAGATGACATTCACTGCTTAACTTAGGGTGAATAACAGAGTAACAAAATGAAGATGACTGACGACAAAGGACTAAATAGTACGCACCATATGCCTGGCAAAATGTAACAAAGAGAGTTAACGTGTTATAAGTTAAATTATTACAGTGTAGATAAATAGGTAGCTTCTTGTGGATTTTCGCTTCCGAATTAAACAGCAAAAACTTTAAATATGAAATTCACAAAGAAGAATCTGCTTTCACCCATCAATCTGTTTCTTTCTGGAAATATGGATTCTTTTTCTGCATCATTGTGTCTACTTAATAGTAAGAAGTGCATTCTCTGACTTTTTTGCAGAGTTCATGTTATGTGTTTCATTCCATTAGTAGCACTCAAAAAGACAAATTGAGTACATTATGAGAAGAGAATAATTTTAATTTATTATTTGTATTATGAAGCAGTCTGTGTGTATAAATGAATACTCTTCACATCACCCTGTGTACAGGGAATACTTTTACATGAATTCATTAGTCATTTTTCAAGACAGACCATTATTATTAATGCATACTAGTGATGCATAACTGGAACAAATGTGCCTGTTGTACAAAGCTTCCGAGACACATGCTGAGATTTTCCATCACTGTATTCCATTATGTATTATGTTGTTTCTCCATAGATGGATTTTATCGCAGGATGTAGTTCAAGAAAACTGTGACTGAACTTTATAACAGCCTAATCTTTTTCTAATAGTATATAACTCCTATTTGATAACTTATTTATAACTTAAGTACTCCTAAGTTAAATGTTTTTTTTAACAAAGCAATTAAAACAGAGAATAAAGATTGAGAATTAAAAAGATAATTAAAATGACAATAAGGTCAAGTAAATTGTAAAACATAAAAAAAAAACGAATAAAATAGGATCTAGATGCAATGAAATTAAAGGCATAGCCAGAAAACTGACTTGGTGTGTCTTAAAGATAGATGTGCAAAAATACAAGCACAATAAAGTGATGTGTACCAATTAAAGACCATGGGTTTATTAAAATTATCTGAGCTGATGTTTAGGATACCATCTGCACACCCTAGCACATCGGAAAACAAAGAATAAACAGAAAACAAATTAAGTAATTAAACCTAAGTAATTTAAAAAAGAGTCTTCTCTTATAAACTTTGACAGTGGGTGCAGTCGTGGGTGCATCTTATTGTTCGGTTGTTGCTTGCTGTCCACAGCGGCCACACAGCTTTCAATATTGTCTCTTTACATTTGGTTTTATTTCTACACTACAATTTGTCATCCTGGATAGTCTATATTGCTAATGTCAACTATTCTGTCATTTCAATCTGATTTTCCTCTATTTGAAAAATATTCCTTCTAATCAATGGATTTGCCATTGGTTACTTACCTCCAGAAGTAAATGATGCATATTTGAAAACATAAGAAATTGTAGGGATGGGTGTGACTCTTTTGGTAAATTGCTTTTTAGAATTACTTTGATTATGGTTTTAACAAACAATTGCAACCTTTTTATGTTCTACATTTGGACTGTGTGATGTGATTTGAGAAAGTCATGGTTTAAGAAACTGCTAGTTTAAGGGGAAAAGTATATGTTTCTGATGGGAAATGGGGACATTACTTAGACAATTACTACCCTTGAGAATCCAGCAATCACACAGAATTGGCAAACTGAAATTGCACGTTTTGGGTGTCACACATTTAACCTTTATTTCACAGTTTAATTCACATGACCATAAACTATATATGCTGCACATTTAAATTGCATGGAAATGTACTTACCAAATGGCCTGCAAGATGGCTTATTCTATAAGCTTTTCTATTAAAGCTTTAAGATTTTAAAGCATGTGTCACCTGAAATATTTCAAGTTCAAGTAGGCTTTATTGTCACTTCAACCATATACCATTAGTATATGAATGGTGAAACGAAACAATGTTCCTCCAGGACCAAGGTGCTACATGCAACATAAATTTTCAACGTAAATTAACAGAAAAAACTAAACTAGCTAACTAAGAGGCCTAGTTAGCTGGCTAGCGGAGACAAGACAGATTGACCT
>JAODKM010000039.1:23957157-23970221 GCA_026780845.1 Petrocephalus sullivani
TGAGGCCGTCCGGTCAGAAAGTCCAGGATCCAGTTGCAGAGGGAGGTGTTCAGGCCCAACAGGTTCAGCTTCCCGATAAGTTGTTGGGGGATGATAGTGTTGAATGCTGAGCTGAAATCTATGTACAACATTCGAACGTATGTCCAAGTGTGTGAGGGCAAGATGGAGTGTAGTGGAGATGGCGTCGTCCGTTGAGCAGTTAGGACAGTACGCAAATTGCAGTGGGTCCAGTGAGGGGGGCAGCAGAGTCTTGATGTGTCTCATGACGAGCCGCTCGAAGTACTTTGAAGTACATGATGGTGGGTGTAAGTGCAACGGGACGGTAGTCATTGAAACAGGACACAGAAGACTTATTGGGCACGGGGATGATGATGGTGGCCTTGAAGCACGTGGGAACGACGGCGCTGCTCAGAGAGATGTTGAAGATTCCGGTGAGAACATCTGCCAGCTGTTCCGCACATTATCTGAGCACTCTGCCTGGGATGTTGTCTGGACCAGCAGCTTTACGTGGGTTGACTCTGCGTAGAGTTTTCCTCACATCAGCTGTAGTGAGACACAGCACCTGGTCGTTGGGAGGAGGGGTGGTCTTCCTCGCTGCCACGTCGTTCTGCCTGTCGAACCGAGCGTAGAAGTTGTTCAGCGCATCTGGGAAGGAGCCGTCTCCGTCACAGGCAGGTGATGTCGTCCTGTAGTGAGCCCCTTTTAGTGAGCCCCTTCCATTGTCTTTTTATATTGAAGTGCATATATACAAAGATGAAGTGATTAAACAATTATTACTTACCAATACTACAATTGAATGAATGAATACAATGAATATATCAGAAGAGACATGCTTAAAAATCTTAGAAGCAGCAATATCAACAATCATAAAATGCACTGAAAGAAACTGCTTCCAGTTAGTATACCACTTTTTTAAATCATTCTTTCTAATGGAAGTTATAATAACTGCTTGAAGTTTTACTATTATCCTTTGTTCAGAGCATTAATATACTGCATTAGCTATAAGCATTTATCTGTTTACTATTAGACTATTAAATTAAATTAAATATACTATTAAGTGTTTTGAAAAGCATTATTTTAATTATGCACATTACGAGTATGACAAAACATGTTATTTTTTCATGCTTCACTTACACAGTTTTTGCGTAGGTACCAGCCCCAAGCACTGCTCAGGCACTGAATTAGCTGCCCACTACTATGCTACAATGTCACATATGTGTTAAATGCAGATGATATATTTCGTTTTTGCTCTGGTGTGTCAACAATGACAATTAATCACTTCACTAGACACCTTCACCGTTGAAGTCTTTATCAGCGTTATTGAGCATCATTTTACCACCAGATGTCACTGTGTAACGATGTTTCTAATGTTTAAAAAACTCAAATCCATTATTTGAATCGTTTCTACCAAAACCTGTTTATGCCTACACTAAAAAGAGGATGAGTAGTATATTTTGAATAAGTAAATAATATTTTAAAAACTAATGACTCCCAAAACATTTCGTGTTCTCCTTTAAATTGTTTAGGTTTAACAGGCTACATGTTTGTCAGGATCAGTTCCCATCCTGTCCCATTGTGTCGTTTATTCCCCCAAGTTCCCTGCTCTCCCCTAATGACCATCACATGCAGCTGATCGTTCCTAGTGTCCCTAGTCTACATTATATATTGGTAAGTCATATTTTGTAATTTCCTGTTTGGCCAGTGGGTGTCGCTAGTCATCCAGTTCTGCTCATTGTGTTTATCCCCAGTCACAGACTCCATAGCTGTTCCTGGTCCCTGGGCCTTCGTGAAGCTGAATGGGCCCAGACCATCGTGAGTCAGTAGCATTGAATTTCTTGATGATTTGTGCCCTAGGAAACTGTTTTTGTTAACCATTATGTAATAATAATTTTCATTGTGTTTCTGCACTCTGGTTAGGTACTTATACTTAATGTCTTTGTTCTTGGTTAACCCTCTTTGTGTCTAGTTTGTATCTCTGTACTGTGTTCTTTGTATCACTTGGTGTCTTAATCCCTAGTTATTGGATAATTGTTAATGACCCACACCTGTCCCTCGTTTCTTGTGTATATATATATTCTTGTCTATTCTCTGTTCCCTTGTCAGCTACCGAGTGTGTTCAAGGTTACGTTACTAGCTGTAAACCCTGTTCTGATACATATTTAGCATTTCATGATTTGTGCTTGGCCTTAGTCTCTGTTAGTTCCAAAATTGCTTATCTATCCTTGTTTAGACCCATTGTGGTCTCTTTTGTGGCTGAGTGTTTTGTGTTTAGGCTGAAAGAAACTGCCCTGAACTTGAAGGCTGCATTGTGGACCATTAATCATGCCTGGAGGTAAAAAAGTTAGAAAATTTAAGGTAACTTCATATTTCTGATGTAAGAAAAAAAGTTTTGTAGAACATAGCAGTCCAAGTACTGGTACATTTAAGTTTTTTTTTTTTTTTTTTACAAACTAATTAAAAACCTCATACATTGTTACCCAGCATGTTATCAACACACAAAGTTTGGAGGTCTATCGCTATTAACTCTGCAGAAGGTGACTTCTGCACACTGTGTGCCTCGGAATGTGCTGTCCCCACTCTGTGATTTTACATAGTCTCCTATCACAGCACCACGCTTGAATTCACTGAGCTCCTGAGAGTGACCCATTCTTTCACAAATATTTGTAGAAGCAGTCTGCATGCCTAGGTGCCTTTGTTATACACCTGTGCCTATGGAAGTGATTACACCTGAATTCATTGATTTCTCTTCAATATGGTGCCGCTGCGTGGTGACGTGTTGAATGCCACTCTTCGCAGACTTTGAAGTAATTGTTTCGTTTAATAAACTATGATAGACAAACACTCCTAACAACTGGCGAAACTTTTGGACAAGACGCAAAAACTGGTGTTTTAGACCCTGAGATGCTATCGCTGCTCACCCCCAACCACACTGGCCGCCACGACTCGGCTGGGAGCACCCGGAGGACGCGTGAGCGGGGACAGGGCCTAAGGGCTGGGGTGCAAGTCAGAGTGAAACACCGCGGACTACAACCACTGATGTCCAGCATTTTCCTGGCAAACGTCCAATCTCTGGACAACAAATTGGACGAACTCAGAGGAAGACTTCAATTCCAAAGAGAGCTGCGGAACTGCTGTGTCTTCTGTTTCACGGAGACGTGGCTGACCGCGAGCATTCCTCTGCGCTGATCGGACAGAGACATTGGGCAAGAAACGAGGAGGTGGTGTGTGCGTTCTTGTCGACAACTCGTGGTGCACCAACATGGAAATAATTTCACAAAATTGCCCTCCAGACCTCGAGGTTCTGCTGATCAAGTGCCCTCCATTCTACCTGCCCAGAGAGTTCAGCGCAGTGTTTCTGACAGCGGTTTACATCCCGCCACAGGGGAACACACAGTGCGCTCTGAGTGATCTCTACCAGCTCGTCACCAGACACAGGAATGTACATTCCGAAGGACTGTTCATTGGCTCTGGAGACTTTATCCGGGCGGATTTTAGGAGTGTACACCCGAAATACCATCAGTATTTCTCTTGCACCACTAGGGGAGCCAACACGCTCAACCACTGCTACACAGAACATGGGCACCTCAGATCACAACACGGTGCTGCTGCGGCCTGCTTACAAGCAGGAGCTAAAGCGCGAGGAGCCAGTGACACGCACGGTGCAGCGCTGGACACGGGAGGCAGAGGAGAAGCTGTGTGGACTGGGACATGTTCTGAGATTCATCCTCTGACCTGGACGAGTACACCACTGTGGTCACTGATTTCATTAAGACCTGCGTGGAGGAATGCATTCCCACTAAAACTGTCTGGACATTCCCCAACCAGAAAACATGGGTCAGTCCGCCGTAAGCTCTGCGAGCGCACACGCTTTCCAGTCCAGAAACGTGACTTTTACAAGAAATGCAGGTACGATCTCCGGAAAGCCATCAGGAGCGCAAAATGGGAGTATAGCAATAAAGTGGACTCCCGGTGCCAGAGCCTGGTCCGCATTGTCGGCAGTGAGTCGGACTCGTTTCCGGTGATGGTCAGACTCTGCCAGGGCTGCCCTTTGTCACCGCTTCTGTTCATAACTTTTATGGACAGAATTTCTAGGCACAGCCAGGGCGTTGAGGGTGTCTGGTTTGGTGACCTCAGGATTAGGTGTCTGCTTTTTGCAGATGATGGTTCTGTTGGCTTCATCGGACCATAACCTTCAGCTCTTGATAGCGGCTGGGATGAGAATCAGCACCTCCAAATCCGAGGCCATAGTCCTCAGCCGGAAAAGAGTGGTGTGCTCTCTCTGGGTCGGGTCGGGGGTCCTTCCCCAAGTGGAGGAGTTTAAGTATCTCGGCTCTTGTTCACGAGTGAGGGAAGAATGGAGCGGGAGATTGACAGGCGGAACAGTGCGGCGTCAGCAGTGATGCGGGCGCTGCATCGTTCTATCATGGTGAAGAAGGAGCTGAACCAAAAAGCAAAGCTCTCGATTTACCAGTTGATCTACCTTCCTACACTCACCTATGGTCATGAGCTGTCGGTAGTGACCAAAAGAACAAGATCGCGAATACAAGCGGCCGAAATGAGTTTCCTCCGCAGGGTGGCTGGGCTCTCCCTTAGAGACAGGGTGAGAAGCTCAGTTATTCAGGGGGACTCAGAGTAGAGCTGCTGCTCCTCTGCATCGAAAGGAGCCAGATGGGGTGGCTCGGGCATCTGGTCAGGATGCCTCCCGGACGCCTCCCAGGGGAGGTGTTCTGGGCATGTCCCACTGGGAGGAGGCCCCAGGGAAGACCCAGGACACACTGGAGAGACTATGTCTCTTGGGTGGCCTGGGAACGCCTCAGGATTCCCCCGGAAGAGTTGGACGAAGTGGCCAAGGAGAGGGAGGTCTGGATTTCCCTGCTTAGGCTGCTGCCCCCGCGACCCGACCCGGTAAAGCAGTAGAAAATGGATGGATGGATGGATGGATGGATGGATGGATCCAATGCAGAGCCATTGAAATTTTAACAGCTGACTAACAGTACCAGTAATTGAGTTCTAAAAGTAGATTCTTCAAAGTTCACAATGCCATGTAAATCATACATGTGATCAATTTAACTTGTTTGTATTATTACCAGTCAAGCACCGGAGTTTACCGTAAATACGCTAAGCTGACACAACATAAAAAAAGGGATATGTTTTTCTTTAAAAATGCCAAAATATTCATGCAAATGTGCGTATGAGTGTTTCTGTTGCATTTCATTTGTACAAAGCCTTCATAAATGAGCCCCCAAGAGTTTATCCACCTTAGCGCTATTTTCCCATGTTGCATTTGGGCTGGACTCCTTTGGTACCATGTCTCTTTGGAGGCTCCTTGGGTCCCGCTTGTCTGAATTTGTATCTAAGGAGCGGTTGCTCAGGGAGTCCCAAATGAGTCACATTATCAGCACTGTGAGGAAGTCAGTTGTGGCACCATGACCATGTGGCATGATTCCCTGAGGGTCATTCTGCTTGCAGGATCCTCATTGCTGGAAACCAGTCTGAGGGGACGTTCACTTAACACCTGGGTGCGGCATATAGATGGCCATTTCCGGAGGGTGGGACTGGACCATGAGTCAGCCTGAGGGGTTGCTTACTGGGATTCAGAGGTGCTTTGTTGTGTGGTGGGTGCAGCAATGCACTGAACCAGTACATGTAGCAAATGTAGCAAAAAATGTAGCAAGAGAAATTTTTGTTCATGTCGATCACACCTCTGGCCATTATCACCTGAAGAGATATCCACAGTTTGATGCAAGATCACCATGGTGTCAAACTCTCATTGTTCTCATCATCAAACCAGCTAATGGAGCTTTTCCACTGCCACCAATAACCAAGCTGTACTACAAGCTGATGCTTTTCCATTGTAAATGATAAATGAAATAAAGTGAATTCTCACCCAGAAGCTTCAGCCAGATGTTCTCCCCATTGGTGTCTTCCTGGTCCACCTGGCCTGCCTGCGATGCTACAATTCCATCTCACCACCAAGTGATGAGCAGTTTGTCTCTGCCCCTCCCTTCAGCGTTTCTCCAAATGTGCCTCTTAAGTAACGCTAATGATTACACAAAACTCTCATACTATGCCAGGCTATGGTCCCTGAGATTTGTGTACTACACAGTGATGAATAATTCTTGTTGCATTAAAATATATATATAAAATTATGTATTCCTTTCAAAACCGTCTGAAGTGCATCGTGGAGAGAAGGGTCTAAATAACATACTCAATCCTCATGGTTTTGTCAATAGTGGATGCATTTTCTGTTATAACCGGAACAAAACCAGAACAATATATGTATATGTAACAATATAATGTATAACCAGAACAAAAACTACTATCAGTTTCTTAATTCAGCCATCTGAATAAAATATGTCTATCGTCTAAGACATATTTTATCAGAAAATACATTTAAAGGACCACAAAAGTAAATGACACCAGCATAATACTAAGCATGTATTAGACTGAGTTGGATTCGCTGTCTTTTCTCATAAATTATAAGCAACAAAGAATCCTAGAGAGAGATTAAACAATTATCTTAAAATTAAAAATAAAAATAACTTAGGGATACATCTGCAAGCACTGGACAGCAAGAAGTAGGACATTATTTAAATGCTTCCTGTTCCTGATACTCAGTTAGGTCAGCAAGGATGGTAAGATTTAAAGCGTGGCCCCGATGCTTAGATCCATGGTTAAGCTGTCCTCTGGGACTGCTTCTGTTTTTCATCTTTATGCAATAAATGTGATAGTAAAATAAATCTATCCATCCAACTGCCTATCCCTCTATATTTGAACCTGTAGGGGGCCAAAAGATGCACAGGGCACATGACAAGGGCAAATGTTGGATATGCTGGTATGCTCAGATTTACAGTACATGATAAATAAATTCCATTTCATTTTAGTATTACATTATTTACAGGACATATCAAGAATAAAAAAAAGAAACTATAGTATTTTGAAAGGTCCTGTGTTAAGTTCCCTAAGTCATTTATGATAGCGACAACAGTTGGAACAATTTATAAATGCTTATGACATGTTATGTCAACTGTCATGAAGGGCTTATGTTGGTGTCATGTGGCTGTCATAGAGCACCTTTAAGTAAAGTTTAACCGTGGATTCTTGCTTAATGTAAATTTAATATAGAAATGTACCCAAGAGATAGGGCATTGGGTCCACTCTCTGCTGCGCTCAGTTTGGTCTGCTTGAATTTGTTCCCTGTTTCTGTAGATTTGATTCTGTTCTGCTGGTTTCACATCCTAGTGTAACCTTAACATTCTGGCTGCATACGTTTATGCCAGGAACCTCAGGGCTGTACAGTTTTAGTGAGATCTAGCTGAGCTCCACACTGCAACAACACACAGGACAACCAAAGAACAAAGACAAGAACAAAATGTAATTGGGTTTGTTTAACTTGGATCTAACAAAAACTGAATAATATATAAACACCTGAGATCTCAGGGAAAAAAAATAGCATAGGAGACTTCATTTTTCACCTTTCCTTTCTTCAGATGCTTCCTTTCATCGTGGGTTTAACAATTTTTCCAAAAGTACACAAACTGTAAAATACTAAGATAATACTATAATGTACTAAAATGATGATACGATTTAATTTTAAAACAGTATAAGGTTCTAGGCTGTTTTGGAGCTTTGTATTTTTGTGGCCTCTTAGAGCAAAACAAATTTATACAGATGACCTTTTCTTTCTACGGTAACTTTTTACTATTGCTGCTGTATAATCTACAGAGCATCAGAGGAAAAAATGTTTTACCATAGCTATCAATTGCAGCCCTGTTTTGTATGCCAGGAAGATATTTCTTGCTATAAATGTCACTATAGCACTATTGCTGAATATATACATACTAAAGTGAATACAAAAAGCAGTCCACAAAAGAAACTTTGTGAAACATCACATCTACATATCTTAAACCAACTCACATAAAATGTGGACACCGATCAAGTTGTTAGTTGGTTCCAATGAAAAAGAAGTATGCTAAAACATTTCTTGTCAAATTCATTACATGCCCAGGTATAAAATGTGTATCTGAAACAGCCTTGTGCCTTTTCTTGAGTAGGATAGACTCCAGGTGCCTCTGTGGCACTGACCAGGAAAACCAGTTGAATAATGGATGGACCTATATTTGAAACATAATTGAAGCAGATTTGGTCAACTAACAAGCTCTGCATGGCAAGCTACTAAATCACTAATGAAAATCTCGTAATCATTATCATCGCACTTTGGTATTTCCTTAAACGTATAGTTAGATTCATTGGATCTTTAAATGACTGGAAAAGGGTTACGAAGTAACTGCTGTGTTGAGGCATACAAAACAACACTAAGATAAGTGTCTTTCTGAGAAACACATATATACTGTTTGTTCACCCATTGTGGTGCTCCTTTGGTCCAGCAGACCAAAAATGTTCGGTAAGTGAATCAATGTCTCTAAATTTCCGAGGGTATGCTTGCCTAGTGATGAACTGGAATCTAGTCCCAGAAGTTCCCTTGCCTTATGCCGTATGCTTCCTGGCCCACAGTACTGGATAAGGCATTTTATAAGAGACATGTTATAGGATTTAAAACCATTTACAGTTTTTATAGCCAACCAAATGTCTAAACTTACCCAAAAACAATGATTACTGATATAGCTTAACTTGATATTTAGCCTAATTAAATATAAAATTAACCTTACCCCTCAAGAAAGGTTATCTTGCAAATTTTGCGGATTTCCAGTACCCTCACTAATTTCCCCAAAGGTAAAATTTATAGACTATACCTTAGACCAGGGGTAGGGAACCTGATCCATGGCGAGCCGGTGCGGGTTTTTGGGATGACCTCTCAATCAGCCAATAATAAAGCATTAGCTGTCAGCTCCTGTCCAGGGGACCTAGTCTTATTGGCTGTTTCAAAAGTCATCCCAAAAGCCTGCGCCCACACCGGCTCTCCATGAATCAGGTTCCCTAACCCTGCCTTAGACTTTCTTGTGAAAGAGAAACATTTTTAAAAACATTTCAAAACCAAAGCTATTTCCCCCCACAAACTTAAGGATTACTGCTTGCTTCCTCATGTCTTACAAAAACCTCAGAATAAAGTAGTACATTTTCTTCTCACAATTAAATATTGACAAAACAATGGTTTAACTAGGAAAAGCAAGTTAAAGGTGCTATGGTGACTGAGTCAGTAGCACTGTTGCTTCACACCTCCTGGATTGGAGGTTGGAATTCTGCCTCTGCTGTGTGTGAAGGTTAAATGTTCTTGTGCTATGTGGGTTCCCTCCTGCAGTCTAAAGACACAGTTACACCAATTAGTCTGAGAATTGCCTGGCATACTATAATCTGTACGTGCCCTATGATGGACAGATATCCAATCCAGGGATGCACCCCAAATTTTCGACCGAATACTAACAAGCAAAACTCTGAACGATGCAACCAACTAAATTTCAATATCCTGAGGTAGCATGATGGCTTATTTTGATACACATTGGTAGCTTAGAGCATGTAGAGATGTACAAACTACATGATAAAACCACCCATAATGCATGTCTTATTATGGACTAGTGTCCCCAGCAGTGTTCTCTGCCTTGTAGTCAGTGGGAAAGGCCTCAGGTTCACCATGAACCTGAATTGGCTTAGCAGATGCAGAAAATATATTAATTGAACCAAAATAAGCCCAACTATAAAACCACTACTTAAAGTTTTATAAAATTACACACTTAAACCTCATGCAATATTTTAATTTCATTTTATTTACAAAGAGAAGTGGGACATAATTCTTCTTGAAGAAGAAACAGCCGCAGAATAAGCAGACCTAAGAAAGAGAGAGACACACATCCATGAATTTACAATACTAAGATGCATTCTCCCAGAAATGTTATTCAAATATTACATTTTGCAAGAAGGAATATAGCTGGAGATGGTCATTGTGGTTTGACAGGAGGAACTCAGTGATATTTTAGCTTATTTTACCAAAACCTCGTTGCTAAAAGAACCTTACCTGTTAAGAATTATTCATTTCTTCAAAAGCTGATGCCGGACAACAATGAAAGGAAAGGCGAACCCGCTGCCGAAGAAGACCACCATCATGCCCAACAGCCTCCATTTGTTCTCAACAGAAAAGGGCAGGTTCTGCAGAGCAAATGTTAAAAACAACACATTAAAGTGGCACAATTCATGTTACAGTTGCAAGTTATAGGATTAAGTTTAATCTGAATCTGTTACAAACCTTACTGTCAGTGACTTAGCTATGCATGTACCATTACAAATGGTTTGTTTTAAAAAAGCTAAATTTGTCAAAATAACCACAGTTTGTCTCTATAGGCAAAATATGGATGTTTTAAAAAGGTATATAAACGTTGTATTAACTATTCTAAACTACGATATCCGCATCACTGTTCATTCTACCAAAAAATAAGATTATGAAAAATAAACTTCAAGAATGTTAACGCCATATGTTCAATCATATACAGCAAAATTATTAATTCGACTAACTGCGTACGAACTATACATTTGATATATGAAATTTTGCAAGCTGTTCCCGAAAGCTAAGCAGGTAAGTAAAGCTACAAGGTCACACTTCATTTGGACGAGAATAAATTAAGGTCGAGACATTTCTATGCAATTCACTTTTATCTGACATACCGTGAAATTTCTTATTGCGCTAAATTCACTTAAGAATGTGCATTTAAAATCATTACGGCTCTCGTTTGAAAATGCATGCCGTAAAGCACCCGTGTAGGTCCTCAGTATATCGGCGAAATACAAGTAACTGGCTACATACAACATGGGAATTAAATTCTAGACGCAACAAATTGCAGATGTTTTAGTATTTATTAAGCCAAAAGTAAAGTTAAATGTAAAGCACCTGGATATCATTCAGCTGATACACTGACCTCTAATCAGAGGCTTTAGCCGAGGAAGTAGGCCTCACGGGATATCGTGAACAGTCAACAAACTGGGCTGGCTCGGTTATAAAACACAGATTTCCGCATTCCCTACCTTTCCTGGCCCTTCTTCATAATGGGAACGGCGGATCGCAGAAGTGGTAAATCGGCGAACAGCTTGCCCAAACATTATGATTTCAAAGTACCTCAAGCACAACTACAAGTACTCAGCCGCCTTCAGAATGTACCTCCGGATGACGATGAAGAGACTTATGGGAATATGCCGGAAGTATCCAGGATGCATTATGGGTAACGTAGTATAAAAAGTTTCCAATTCATAGGATAATTAAATTATTATTCTATTATTGTCATTATTATCCCATTATTATGCCATTATTAAATGTTGTATGTACTGAATTATTTATCTTTAATCATAAAAAAATATAAAGTAACACAATTTAAAATAAAAACACAGGAATAGAAATGATAAATATCATTAAGCAGCCACTAAATATTAAATGCCACCAGTCTCATGAGCTTTGTCCTCCTTTTTGAGGCACCTCCCTTTTCTTCGGCGTTTTTTTGGATTTTTCACTAATGGTAATGGACTCTAAAACAGTCTCACCTTCTTGTCTCCTCCTGTAATTTTACTGAAATGCATTTCTTCTAAATAAATATACTAAATGTATATTTGCAGATGACTGAAAAAGTTTCTAAGGCCAGACTAATGATTTTTTCTCTTCCTGTTCAATAAATGACTGATGTAGAAAGCAGCAATTGCTAATTAGTGGCCTACTATTGGGGGTGGTCAATGTGCTTGAGATCATTTTTGGGACATTTTTCCAGTGGTTAGTATTGTTGCCTCACACCTCTGGGACTAGGGTTTGAGTCCCTACCCAGGAACCGTGTGTGTTGAGTTTGCATGTTCTCGCCGTGGGGTTTCCTCCAGGCCCCACCCAACAGTCCAAAAACATGCTGAGGCTGATTTGCGTTAATAAATTGCCTGTGAGTGTACCCTGTGATGGGTTGGACCCCCACCCTGGGTTGTTCCCTGCCGTGTACCCGTAGCTTCCAGTACAGGCTCCAGACCCCCCACAACCTGGAAGGATAAGTGCTTTCGGATGGATAAATGTTTTTGGGTGGCATGTTTGCGCTCTCATGCTGGGGATTCATATCTCTGTGAGTAGCTCAGTAAGTTAGGGTGGGTGCCCACACGTTGAATAATCATATCACTGTAAGGCCCTTCAAGCAGGGCTCTTAACCATACTGTAACTGCTCTAGGGGTGTTGGGTCCTGCTATATACATATGTACGCATATACCTACATACATAAATAGATAGATAGATGATAGATAACCTGTGCCAAAGCACAGTTAAAAAAATACAGAAATATGTATGTTTTGTTGTTTGCCCTTTTCATGACATTTGGGCCTCATGTAATGTGCAGATTTAATAGCATACTATATTAGAACCTGTGACTGGGTAAGTGAATGTACAGGTAGGTGGTTCTCAGCCTTGGCCAAAGTCCTCTAATTCTGCCAGTCTCTGTGGCATGAAATACAGTGTAGAAGGGGGAACAAGGACAGTTTGGTATTAAAGCCGTTGTTTCCAAGGAGTCCAACTTTGGTACATTATGGTGATTTCACTGATACAAACAGTGGTCTTCTCTTTCCAAGAACTTCGGCTTTTCTGTTCTTTGTGCTGGAGTGCCTTCCTTGATTACTTGATTAGTGTTGCAGCTGTTCCATGAAGTCTGATTAATATTAATATTCTTGCTTAATAATGAATGACACCTAAATATTCTTAGCAATTTTTTAAATTACGGTCGGACCTCGCTAAGTCGACCTTCCTTAAGATGAAAACCTCCCTATGTCGAACCACTCGATCGTTAGTACCTGGCCGAATTCCCATAAGACCAATGTATTTTAGACCTCCTCAACTCAAAACCTTTTCGGCTCCCAACCTCCGTTAGTCGAATTTTCTGTGGCCTTCGGGTTATTATTCTGAGGCAACATTTCAGAACGCGTGGTCCGGAAAACCAAGAAAAGGGACGCAAAGTCTTACCGTAATGCAATCCACGAGGGGTTAAGCGACTCTCTGAGTCCATGAGGCATAACCAACTGCGTGGTTTATCTCAAGAAAGACGTTTTTAACCCATTTTCACTTCACCTTTGTCAGTCTCTTGTCGGGAGGAGCCTTGAATAGTGTT
>JAODKM010000039.1:23971366-23987677 GCA_026780845.1 Petrocephalus sullivani
GAGAATTTTTAGGGGGGCTGAGTACAAATGTTAGGGGGGCTAAAGCCCCCCTAAAAATGGCCTAGCTACGCCCATGCCTTGAAGCAGATAGCTAAAGCACATTCTTTAAAGCTAAAAAAACAGCCAAGCTTGCAAGAGTCATACTTGTAATTTAACACTTTGCACTGATGCAGTCTATTACTGAAAACTAAAAATCACACGATCCTCAGAACAACACACTGGAAAGAGACAACAATGTAAAACATTCTGACAAACTTTCTGTATGAGATTTTTAAATGGCTCTTTTCATACTGTCATATCTGTCAGCCTAAGAGCTTTGTCCCTCTCATATTCACTCTCTCCTTCCTTTCAACTAAAGAAAAACACAGGATAAAAACCACAGGGTCATTTAAACTCAAGTAAACCTAAGTAAGGGATTTTTGCAGTATTCAAGGCTGACAAACCTTTATTAAAATCTCGTTCTGCTTAAGATGTCAACTGACTTCCAAAACATAATGGGATTTTAGATAGCTTGTCACTCATAAAGTTATAAGCAATTTTCAGAGTTTCTTTCAGCATTAAAGTTTTAGTAGCAGATGTGGGTGCTGTTGTATTACAGAATTTTCTAAAAATAATGAAAAAGCGGCTTTGTCTTGCATATTTTTGTTTGAGTAATATGCTAAAAATGCTGAATCAATATAAACCAGTTTTATCTCTGCTTATGTGCTGAATAAGTAACAATGATACCCACTCCAGAGGAAACTGCCTATCAGTGAATTCACACCTGCAAAACATTCATAAGCTACATACCTTTTTACTACAGATTGTGGATGAGTTGCCCAGGTGAAAAAGCCTAGACTCCCTGGAATAGGCTAGAATAACAACTTATCATGTAAATCACAAGTCAACAATCTTAATATGGATAAGCGTTTCTGTGATCATCACAGTTTGTTCATATATCTATCCATCCAATTTCTGTAATCGCTTATCCTACTCCAGGTTGTGGGGGGTTCTGCAACGTATGGGCACAAGACAGGGAACAACCCAGGTTGGGGCGTCGAATCATCACAGGGCTCACTCACACATCATTCACACCGACAGGCAATCTGATGGCTCCAATTGACCACAGCATGTCTTTGAACTGTGGGGGAAACCAGGGTACCCAGAGGAAACCCCACTACGATATGGAGAGAACATGCAATCCCCCGCACAGAGCCATGGCATGGCATGGAAAACCAAAAACACAGGGCACACCACAGTACACAAATGACATGGCACTCCAACAAACAACCCATCAAAATAATAATAAAAAAAACATTACAGCCGAATCTTTTTTCCTCCATTCTTCTGAAACTGCATACTCTTAACCCAAAGCCAACACTCTGGAGCTGTTCACTTTTAAGTCAAAATATCGACCAAAACATCTGCTAAAATCGACACATCGGCTGAAACTGATATCGTACATCTCTATGCCACATTTACCATACTTAGGTTAGCTACCTGCAGACAACTACTGGGTTTTTAAGGTTGCAAGCTATATAGCTAGGTAATAGTAATGGGACAGTAACTAACTTGGGGACAGCAGTGAGAAAATCTACTGTTCTTTTACTCAGTGCAACAGAACTTGTAGTCATCACATGCTCACTGTTGACTCAGGATCTAGATGAGAACTCTATCAGCACTCAATTGCTTATCCTGCCAGTTCCAAACGTTACTTCTTGAATTATGAAGATGCGACTATAACACACTGAATGCTTCAAACTGAATTTGTGAATTTGTGAAAGTGAATAAAATGAATTCAGATGACAATTATAAAAATGCACTTAATATACTGTATATTTTGGAACTGAATTGTAGAAGCCGAATAGTTTTGTATTGATTGTTTTACTAGTGAAATTACAATTGAAATACTTTCAGCTGAAATATTCAATGTTTAAATGTATGTTCACATTAAATTATAGCCCCTAAAAATTCAAGTATTATTAAACGGAATGAGTTTTTATTTGATTCGTGTATTTTTGTTTGTTGTATCATGTATGTATGTGTTTATGGTATCAGAGACATTTGTCATTAATTTACTTCCATAAGAATGCCCATGTTGACCCCCGTCTACTGTCAAAAGGGACTGAGCTCCAAATCGCTCCAATTCTGGTGTATATTTAAAATTGCTGTCTATCAAAAAGGGGTTCCGCCCTCTAGACAGTTCCTCCAATCATCATGCATCAGCACAGCATCCTGGCCGGCCCACTGCTCCATTTACTCCCAGAGACGCTGAGCTTCCCTGGAAGTGACGATTTTGCTGCATTTATCCAATAAGCATCTAGCTTCTCTGCAATGAAAAAAAGCTATTCTGTGCCATGCCATAGAAGTCCATTGAAGCTGTGTTTCAATAGGTTTTAATGATCTGTACTGCCACGTAGATGTATGAGAAGAAAATCGCATCAGATAGTTGATTCTGAACGAGCTCATCATTAAGTCGAACGCGTTTTAGCGCACTTTTACTAAAAGCAATATCAATACGATAGTGTTTATCTGAACATTTATTTTCTGACATATTTAAGGAAGCTTCCCTTGTAGTCTTAGAGCCACTAATACATACATATATACCACCTCTGTGAGAGAGAGAAGGAAACAGCTGTGCTGTACAGACAGCTTCCTGCCAAACCATCTAGCCATTTCTGTCTATGTAGGAACAGGAGCAATTTCCCATCATGCCCAGATGTTGAATCAGTTTTCCATGATCTGCTCAAGGGATGCTCAAGATAACTACTGACATAAATCCACTGAAAAGCAAAGTTGAGATTGGGGAACACGTCAATAATTATCTGGAGAGCTTAAATGAAATATTGAATGAAAAGAATATAGGGTGCCACCTACAGTAAGTGGCACTAAGGACTGCCAGGTGGCACCGATGGCACTAAGGACTGCCAGGTGGCACCGATGGCGCTAAGGACTGCCAGGTGGCACTAAGGACTGCCAGGTGGCACCGGTGGCGCTAAGGACTGCCAGGTGGCACTAAGGACTGCCAGGTGGCACCGGTGGCACTAAGAACTTCCAGGTGGCACTAAGGACTGCCAGGTGGCACCGGTGGCACTAAGGACTGCCAGGTGGAGGGCCACTTCATCTTCAGTCTGTCTTGATATTTGCAGCCAGCCATTATCCCATCTGTCTTATACCATATAGATTTCCTGTCCCAGGTGACAGGAAACAGGGCAGTTCATGATGATGCAAGTATTACAGTATATACATTCTTTAATTGCATTGTTAATGTTATGTTAGGTTCGTCATTTAGCATTGATATATCTAGTAAGCTGTTTTTCAGTGGACTTAAAGCAATGAAACACTTTCATTTTAAGTTATTAGATATTAACATTTCTCATTTTTCTGTGATTTAATCACATTAAGGATGCTCTTATGTTGCCCATAACTTTTAGTGTAATTTTTATGGCAAATATTTTCATAAATTTTGGATACTCGTAAAATATTTAGAACATTAAACTATTGGGAAACAATATGGTGTTTAATATTTCATTATAATGGAAAAATTACAAACATATGTTGTACCTGGACAGTATTTTGCGTTGTGCAGTGTAACAGCTTGCCTGCTGTTATATTAACTGAAAATGATTCCTAACGTTATGATTCCTAACGTATGATATACTATGTAGTCTGGCACCTAATCACACAGAATTGATTTAAGCTGCTTTTGCCCCATGGCCATGACTACCCAAGGGCCTAGTTTCAATTCCTCTCCTTGACAAGTGTTGGCCTGAAAGGGTAGAAGAGGGCACCTTGGCCTCCAGGGAGATGACTAAGGTAGATTGATTGCTTGACAAACTGGGAAGTCTGTGCTTCCGGGTGTCTTGTATGTTCCTCAAGGGTTCTTCACCTCCGTTTTGTGTTCTCTCTTTTTATTAACAGATTTTCATTTGTTATTGTGGTGATGGATCTTCTTTATGAAACTGTCCCACTGACGGTGAACTTAAGCCCCATGGCATTAAGTAACTGGAAATGTTTGTGGTATTTGTTCTGTGGTCTTGGTATGCATTCACGCCTTTGCAGTATAAATAAATAGATACAATTGTATATACCAGGGGTGGGCAATTTTATCCGCAATGGGCCACTATGTATGCAGGTTTTCGTTGCAACTCCCTAATTAGATCATTAATTAAGAGGACTGATTGGCTGAAGAATTCTCACAACTGGGTTTGAACAGCTGACCTAAAGGTTATCCCGAAAACCTGCATACACTCCGGCCCTTTGCGAGTAAGATTACCCACCCCGATATATACTATAGAAATGACAAGAATCCCTAAACCAAACCTGCATTCATGTCCCTCTCATAAATAATCATAAACCTCGCCTTCAGCCTAAAAGGGCAGTAGTGGTGTAATGGTTAGGGACACAACTGTGTTATTGAAAGGTTGCTAGTTTGAGTCCCTGACCCGCAAGTACTGCTGAGGTACCCTAGGCAAGGTACCACCCCCAAGCACTGCTCCCTGGCAGCTGCTTTAGCTGTTCACTGCTGTGCTGCAATGTCACATGAGTTAAATGCTGAGGGTACATTTCGCGGTGGTCTGTCGACAATAACAGCTAATCCCTGTTCTAAATGCTGCCCTTGAGTGCTATGGGGACACTGGACCAGTTCTGCTGGTGGTTTTTAGCATTGGGTCAACTTGAAAAGACTGCACTGGATACATAAGCCACTGGCTAGAGTTCTCACACCTGTTGCTCTTCTCCATATTCTGCACTTGTCAGCATGCAATGGTGTTTAGTGTGGTTTTATATGAAGTGTCTTTTCTGAGTGGATTATTATTATAGCTCGGCAACATTATGCAGCAATAAAGTGAAGCCAGCTTTCTCACATGAAAAGACAACCGCAAAGTCCTGACCTGAACCCCATTGCAATTCTCTGGTATGTGTTAAAGAAGACTTTATGGTTCAACTTACTTATCATCTATGTACAAGATATCGGTGAAAAATGGGTGAAAAGAAATTCTGAGATTTTGCATGAGCATGTGGAAAAATGTATGTTTTGCATCTGTGTAAAATATGCATTGTTCTTTTTTGCAAATTGCAGTGTGGTTCTTCTCTGTTGCTATATAATTAAGAGCTACTTCCTATATTTATGGGACTTCAGTCATGCTTCTAGGAGCCTGGCAGTGCACATCGCACCACTTAATGATTCCCATTCCTTATGAAAGTCATGTCATCCTTCGACTCATGAGGCACTGCTTCAAAAGTTGATGGTCATCTCTGGTATTAGAAAGACCTTTACCTGGCTGGTTTCTGGTCATTCCCATGTCCTGCTTCACATTGTTCTTGTGTAGGCTACTGCTGTCTTAGAAGCGTTGAACCTGGAAGCAACCTGCTTCTCAGTTTAGCCTTCTGCCAGCAGAACCAGGATTAAACCAGGATTTTAAAATGAGAGTTTAAAATTAGAGTTTTTTTTTATTGTGCTGCAGTCTCTTAATTTTTTCCAGGGCTGTATATGAAGGGAAAAGGAAGCTACTGTTGCTGTAGAGTTCTCTCAGCATTCCACACCCTATGTGGCAACATAGAGATGTTATGCTATAAAAAGTTAAGTGGTTTGCAATTGTGAACCATCATTTAGTCGTATTAAGTGATATTTCCTTGTATTCAATTGCATTTTCAGACATATTAGATACCAAATTTTTAAGTTTTTTTGTAACCCTGCTCTTGCTCCAAAGTGTTAAAAAAAACCTTTCAGTATTATCTGTGTGTAATTTGTGTACGTAAAGAACCCCAAACACTTATTATTGTGTCCCAAGTACTGTTGCCTCCTGCACCCTGTCATACCTTCCTGACCTTGACTCCTTTTCCTCCCTTGCACTGGAGTCTGCAACTGATACTCTAATCTCCTCCCTTTCTGCATCCATGGATCACCTCTGTCCACGGTATTTTAACCTCAGGAAGACAACTTGCCCTGTTCCTTGGCTTTCAGCTGCATTACACATTAACCAAAGAGAATTGCGAGTAGCAGAGAGGACGTGGAAGAAATCTAAACTCGATGCAGATTTGTCGTCTTACCCTACTCTGCTATCCAAATTCTCTTCAGATGTAACTGCAGCTAAAACTGCCTTTTATAAGAAAAAGCTAGAAATCTCTTCACAAGATCCTTGCAAACTCCATAACATCTTTTCATCACAACTCAACCCTCCAACTCCTCCTGCTTCATCCTCCCTGCCTGCTGAAGATTTTGCCCACTTCTTTGACAAGAAGATTGGAGAAATCTGCCGGACATTCTCTCCCTCCCCATCTACTACACTACATACCAAGGATTTCCCTTCCCCTTCACTGGCCCAGGTTTCCAGTCTTATAGCAGATGAGACCATGCAAGTCATCTCATCGTCCAATCCTACCATTTGCTCACTGGACTAAATCCCTTCCACAATGCTCCAGACAATCTCACCAGACCTTCTCCCCTTCATCACCACTATCATTAATAGCTCCATAACTTCTGGTCATGTACCAATAGCATTCAAAAAAGCCAGGGTCATTCCCATATTGAGGAAACCCACTCTAAATCCCTCGGACATTTGCAATTACCGACCAGTATCACTTCTTTATTTCCTTTCAAAAATCCTCGAATGCACAGTCTACAATCAGCTCTCTCTTTATCTCTCTCAGAACAACCTCCAGGATCCTAATCAGCTCATTCCACAGAGACTGCCCTCTTAGCAGTCACTGAGAAGCTACATGCTGCCAGGTTAGCCAAACTTTCATCTGTCCTCATCCTTCTTGACCTTTCAGAAGCATTTCACACGGTCGACCACAAGACTCTTCTGTCCATCCTTAGAAGTCTTGGTATTGGTGGCTTAGCGTGGCGATGGCTTGAATCCTACCTAGAAGGCCGATCATACCAAGTGATGTGGAAGGGATCCACATCTACCCCACGTAGTCTCTTCACTGGTGTCCCTCAGTGCTCGGTTCTTGACCCTCTCTTGTTCTCCCTCTATACTAAATCTCTTGGTGAGGTCATATCCTCACATGGCTTCTCATACCACTGCTATGTGGATGACACTCAACTCATCGTCTCCTTCCCTCCCTCAGACACTCATGTCTCCACTAAGATCTCTGCATGTCTGGCAGACATCTCATCTTCGATGACCGATCAACAACAAAAACTCAATCCTAGTAAAACGGAACTGCTTTTCATCCCAGCTGACTCATCCTCCCACAGGACCTTGCAATATCCCTCGACAACTCACTGATCTGTCTTTCAGTCACTGCTCGCAACCTTGGGGTTACCATGGACAATTGCCTGTCCTTATCCTCACATATCGCTAACCTTTCTCGCTCTTGTCGGTTTCTCCTGTTTAATATCAGAAGGATATGTCCATTTATTTCCACACAGGCTACCCAGATACTCTCCCGCCTTGACTACTGCAACTCGCTTCTAGCAGGTTTGCCACTGAGTGCCATTCATCCTCTCAAACTGATTCAGGATAAAGCTGCTCAATTTGTTTTCAACCTTCCCAAGTTCTCCCACACCACTCCATTTGTTGCACTCCCTCCACTGGCTTCCTGTGGCTGCCCGCATCAGATTCAAAACACTGATGCTCGCATACAAAGCCAAAAATGGTCCGGCACCATTCTACCTAAAAGGTCTCATCACACCTTACACTGCGCCACAAACTCTCCGATCCTCCAGCACTGCTCTAGTGGTTCCACGACCACTCAAGGCACAAGGAAAATACACATCTAGGCTCTTCTCTGTTCAGGCACCTAGTTAGTGGAACCAACTCCACTAGATGTCCGATCAACTGAGTCATTGAATGTCTTCAAACGACGACTTAAAACCTACCTCTTTCAGAAATATCTGGATTAGCACTTCTGGTTTTATAGCTCATTTCCTGAATTACTTAAAAAACCTGTATTTTCCCAACAGAGTATTAGATAGATGGTATTCATAGCCGGGGTTCAGGAAAAATTCATTGCAGAGTCTTAAAGCACTTATGTAAGTCGCTGTACATGTAAATGTATTGTATTCCAGGGCCAACACAAAAATGTAATATCATCTGTTATATTAGCTGTGTTTCATTCAAAATCAAAACTGGATACACAACAACTTATTTTTTAAGATATTTTATTGATCCTTGTGGGGAAATTGTCTTCTCACCTCCCCCAACCTTGCTCTCCATGAGAGTAAACTTGGCCATGAAGAGAAGCCACTTTGTGCAGTGCCCAGGGAGTTGCTCAAGGCACATGACTCTTCAGTCCTATTGAAATAAATTTTAATAATAAAAAATTTAGCATGTTGTAATGACTTCTCTGGGGCTGTAACTTGCAGCTGATAAACAATACAGGCCTCTCTTCACCTGCCTCATTCTTTGCCAACTCTACCATAAGTTCCTTGTCAGTAGCATCAGTTCGAAGCACAATTGGCCCTCCAATTCAGAATAACTCAGCAAAGAATCCTGACGCAGGAATTGTTTTAATTGTTGAAATGCCTTTTTACAAGGACTGTTTTGTAATGATTTCATAAGGGTCATACCACTTTGCTAGGAGGCAGTGATCTGTTGATGGTACCAGAAGAAGAACTTCTTGCCCAGCCTCATATTCGCACAACTGGCTCTGATGGTCATACCAGGTTATATGAACGTACGTGCTTCTGCTGTATTTGGCTTCATGGAGATGATGAGGTGATCAAGCTTCTCCCCACATGTTTATCACACAGGCAATGACATTCATTGGGGCAGTGGTGGCGTAATGGTTAGGGAAGTGACTGTGTAATAGAAAGGTTGTCCCAATCCTGCAAGTACCACTGAGGCTCCCTGAGCAAAGGTTCCCCCCCCAAAGCACTGCTCCCTGAGCGCTGAATTAGCTTCTCACTGTTATGTGACATATGGGTTAAATGCAGAGGACACATTTTGTTGTTGTGTGCTATAGTATGTCAGCTACTCACCTTTCTTAATCCATTGCTTCCCTCCTCCCTTCCATGCTTCTTTGGACACACCCAGAGGAGTTAAAACGGAGAAAAACATGGATGTATTAGGTACGTCACAATATATAAATAGCAGAAATGGTAGTCAGACATGCCTTGCACCTGTACTTTCTGGGATAGGCTCCAAATTCTTGTGACCCTGCATAGGACAAGCGGGTATAGAAAATGGGTAATTGGAGGGATGGATGGCTGTCGAGTGGCAGTCAGATATCCTAGTCATCTCCCAACAGACTCACAAATTTGCAGAGCATGGTTTTAAGGGTCTGGTTAAACCACACAACAAACAAGTGGACGATAAGGAGTACTACACTACAAACTATGTTTTTTATGCCAAAAAAATCTAAAAACATGTTTTAGCGTTAAGATGTTGCTGAGCGACCGCTTGTGTTTGTCATTATTCATTTTAAATTTATTTTTTTTAGTTGTTTGCGTATGTGTTGCAAAAATGGGAACTGTCAATTAAGTTACAAAAAACTCTTTCTGAGCTTGGTTATTAGACCACATACAAATACTCTACCTATTTCTCTCTGGAACAATTAGTGATGTTTTTAATTTCTGAGTTGCTGTTATGAAAAGTTTATCAGAGTCTTGGTATGGTGAATAACAATACAGAGTACCTTCAAGTCCTTCACTGTTGTCTCTAAAGACAACCTGTGACGTGCTTAATGTAGCCTCAATTACTTGGAATGCTGCGACCAGCTGTTCATCTGAATCTTCGAGAACATGATCATAGTCAGTTTTTATGACATTTCAACGGTAAGCGATGTGGACAAACATGGACAAACATGTCAGGCAACAAGACATTGCTTTAAGACAACCAGGGATAACTAATAACAAAGGCACAAAAACAAGCCCCAATACTAAAATACTGAATACACTAGAAAAAAATTAACACGGAGAATAAAACAGAGTTCTGAGACAGCGCAAAAAATGTCCAGCAATAATCGAGGGCAGATTTTAGACAGCCTTCAACCCATGACAGATAGAGAGCATGGCTCTCAGCCACACGCTCAGCCTATTCATCCATGCAGTGGCCTAGGGAAGAGGGGAACACACTAGGAAACAAACAAAATAATGGGATGACCAGGGACAATGCTAGCAAAAAAGGGAAACAGCAGATAGAACAGGACAAGACAGGAAGAGATTCTGAGACTTCCCTAGTATAAAATGGCACATGCAAAATGTACAGTATTTAAAAAAGACTGTTTGATAAAAGGGAAAGAAAAATGTAAAACAACATTGTAGAATTAATCAATACTATGGCAGACAGAATACAGTTATTGTGACTTGAAATGAAGTGAAAAAGAATTCCAGTATGATTAAGGCATGGTTACAATAGACTAAGGATATGTAGGAATTTGTTTTTTTTTACTGCTCTGGGTGAATCTTGCCTATGGTGCCAGAACATGGAACCCTGGGCCAGCTGGACAAGATGATTAATGTAGAAAGACTGTATTAATCCCCAAGGAACTGAAGAAAACTGAACAACAACATTCATACATCTCAAGACACAAATCTGTATACTACTGCATTCAAACGTGTTCAAATAGGGCTTAGAGGTCCCATTGTAGAACTGTTCTTGTGTCAAATAACCAAGGCCTTAATAAGCATTACTTTTTAACTATTATTAATGATTTTCAAACGTGGCAAAAGTATTGTAAAAGTAAAGGAAGAATAATAATAATAATATATATTTTTTGCAAACTATCTTATTACTGCTGTGTTTTCTGTTCTAATTAAAAATACACTACGACCTAGAAAGCTATATATATCACCAGATACCTTAAGCTGTGCAACAAGCAGCACGATAAACTGAATCTGTCAGTCACATTCCTGGGAGTTACAGAAGGTGTACGATGAATATATATGAATCTTTTGGAAGAAGGTGGGATGAGGTGGGATGGATTATGTTGGCAAAGGAGAAGTGCTCACTAACACAGATTTAAACAGATTTGTGAACAATATGGGTCTTTTGTGTATGTAGAAAAATTTTCCGATGTTTGAGTGGGAGCAAAAACAAGAGTGTTGCGTTTATATTTTTGTTCAGTGTAAATAGACCACTGGATCAATAATACCTAGGGTCTGTATCAATTTAAAATGCATTATTTGTATATTGTGGAAGTAGAGGATTGATATACTTTAGTGGTTCCACGAACTTCCATTTTCTCATCATTTATCCTAGTCAGGGCTGTGGTGGAGTATACCATGAATGGAATGATTAATCCTGTAGATATTGAAAATGTATGCACGACGGTATTGTGGAAATTTAACACTCTTGGAAACTTCAATAAAAACAACACAAATTCTCCAGAAATCTGCACTGTTCACATGTAAATGTGTGTAAATATGTATGACAATTACTAGGATAAGGAATTAAGGGAAGAAATTATGAGTTTTAGTCTTCTGTAAATTGTGATGAAAGTGGCAATTTATCAGCCTTGACATCAAATTTCTAAAATGACAGGGAGCCTGTAGTCTTCTGCACTTTAGAAAAAAAATTATTGGAGCCATCAAGCAATTAATAATGAGATATCACTCTCTTGGTTCAATAAAAGTCTGGTCATTCCAGGCCATTAAAAACATACAAAATAGATTTGTTTATCCTCACTGACCTCACTGACACACTTTTTCAATAGTCAAACCTACTATATATCTGTACTATTGAATTTTCTTAAACTAAACCAAGACAAAACTGATTTTATTATCGTTGGGATTCTTGATGCTGTCAGACTTATAGCTAGTGGCTTGGGCCCACTGTCAGCTAATGTACATAGCCATGTAAAAAAATCTTGGGTTTATTTGTGATTATTTTTGATTATTTTCGAATGTGTGACAAACAAATTATCTCAGTGGTTTGCAGTAGTTTCTTCCAACTTAAATAAAAACTCAAATATATAAGTGGAAATAGTCATTCACACTTATCTCATCTCGTGTTGACTATTGTAACACTATTGTTCACTACTTGGGAATCTGTCAGTCAAGTTTGTCATGCCTGCAGTTGGTCCAACATGCAGCTGTGAGGCTCCTCACAGGTACCAAGAAAAGTCTTTGCTCTCTTGCAGAGCATTACTCCCATATAGAGCATTACTCCCATATTTGCATCCTTGCACTGGCTGTCGGTCAAATATATAGTAGCATTTAAAGTTTTACTATTTATTTTTAAAGTTCGTCATGGCATGGCTGTCAGCTATATCTTGGACCTTATCAATCTCCAATCAAATCCCTACGATCATCCAGCCATTTAAAAACCTGTTTATTTTCCCAGGCATTTTAGTCACTTTAAACATTGTAGTTGGCTGTCTGTGCTGTCTTGGTTTATTCTGTCTTGATGTCACTTAGCTGTGTTTTTCTCGTAATTGCTTTTAATATGGTAGTCATTCTGTTACCTTCTGTTTTAAATTACTTATATATTGGCTTTGACTCTTAGTTTTATATTATGATTAAGATCTGTAAAATTTTGGTTATGTGTATGCTTGGCTATAATACTACATTTACCAGCATGCAGTGCTGGTTGTATATTCCCACTGTTTGAGGGTTTTTTTTTATTTTGGATGGACCAATTAAAATGGTCTGTTTCAACACCGCATAGCTGTTCAGTGCCCTCAAACCTGAAGTGTTAATTCCCCTTCCCTTAAACTTCTTCTCCCCCCTCACCTGAAAGGAGCAATCCACTATTTCCCAAGTGAGCACCATGGTCAAGAACGTTAATATTTCAAGCATGCAAAAGGCCTAGATTCTGATGGTGTATCTTGTTCATTACATACCAAATTATTTTATGTTCTGATTAGCACCAAAGTATCTGAATAAAGAAAAGCCAAATGTGAATATGTAAACATAACATAATAGCACTCATGGTCGTGCTCTTAGATAAGGCTATTTGTCTATGTTAATGTTCTAAATACAAATCTTAGATACTGCTTCTGCTGTTTGTGCTGCTGAAATCTGTGGAAAAGCATCCGCCAAAGAAATAACTACTGCAATATTTCATTCACTGTGATGCCAAAAATGTGTTCGAAACATAAATGAACATGTCAGGATTGTTCAATATTTATTTATTGGATTCTATTTTAGTCTATATCTCCAAATCATTTGCCCACAATGTAACAGTTCCTCTTTTAATGGAATAATCTACAGGGGCCATGATGCATATGTTCTCTACATGGTAACAACACCAGCGTAGAGGTGTTAATAAACAGTGCTAAGCAGATATGTATCTGTAAAGGAATTTTTTAGCAGTCTTTTTTTAAGACTGGCAGATACTCTAGATAACGTACACGTACGTTCTTTCAGGTGTGAAATTCCTGCTCACTTTCAATTTTCCCTTTTATTGATTTTAAGGGAAGATTGAAAATGTCAGCCTCAGTAGAAAGAATTAAGGCTTCAGATCTTGCTAAAGTAGAGGGCAGCATTTGAATTAATCGAAAACAGAGGCCTCTTACTGGATTGTGGGAAGATGGAAATGAGACATTGTTCTCTTGCGAAAGTGAGCTTTAAAATTCTAAGCATGTTGATGATCAAGGGCGTCATTTTTCACTAACTTAAAATTTTCCTTTTAATATTTTTGTTTTTCAAGTTAGGTGTTGGTTTGTTGCTTGAGGTGCTGCGAGTAAAATGCGTTAGGGTTTAAAAATGAAGACTTTATTACTGGATCTGAATCAAGAAACAGTTAAACTTTTCATTATGGATAAAAAGTGAACGAAAAAAGTGAAGAGAACCTATGAAAGTAAATCTTTCAATGTTAACTTCTCATATTAAAAGAACAAATGAGACATGCCTAGCAACTGATGATTGCTCCAATCTGGGGGTGTCAGTCTTCCTTTGCAGGGTTTTAAGCCCATGCTGGGAACAATCCAGTAAGAAGAGGGAAGCCATGTGTACATGTGTGCCTCTGCTGATGGAAATGGGAGGATGTCCACCCCAAGGGAACCACTGCCTCCTATAGAACCCAGCTGCCTCCTATAGAACCCTTGTTGTATAAACATCAATAAACACCTGCTGTAATCTGGCTGTTTGCAGCTTTGTCTCAGAGATCTGCACATGCAGTTAGTATGCCACATATCTGCACTTGATGCTTAAGAAATCGTTATATTATAACTATACAGTTGATATATATGATGACACATACATGTCAACTGAAATAAATTAACCTTTGCTCTAATGTTGCTAAATAACTGTATATACAGTTGAGTACAGATGTAATGCATACAGCATTAATAAACCATCAAATAAAAAGAAGTAGTAATTTAAATCTGAATTGCACTACAATTCATCCTTGTATTTTTTAAAAGGATTTCCCAATTACATCTAAAATAAACAGTTTTATATATACATATATATATATATATATATACATACACACACACACAGTGGTTCGAGTACTAGTATTCCAAGTTCATAGACATCAGACTTTTTTTGGAGATAATGTACCATAAATATTTCAACTCAGTGTTTAAACTGGAGGGCTGTGGGACTGGCTTGTACGTATGATGGTGCAGTATGATACAAGGTAGTAGCATACAGACAAAGGAGTGTTTATTGGTATGAAGAGCTAATCAGCCTGTAATATAGAACTAGGATTCACTCACATTCTTTGTATGTTTTTGTACATTTGTACAAATTGCTGTACAAATCTGCTTCTTAAGTCTGACACATCACATGGTGTCAAAACTGTTTCTGAGGCACAGTGGTCCAAACAAGCCACAATAGTGGAACCAGCAACATTAACACGATAACTGCTTTCTTCGGGAAGACATTGTTAAGAATGAAAAGGTGGCTAAATTTCTTTACTTCAAAGTGATGAGTGTAGCTGGTCTCCCAAGAGGAATTATCAATACATTGTTGCACATTCAGTATTCAGTACATTATTTTCGGTTTGGTACACGCAATGAAACAAATGAAGACCTTTCTTGACATGGCAGAACCTAAATTCACAAATAGCTGTTCAACATGGAAAACATGATGCTAATTGTGGCTGTGAGTTTGTTACAGCTAATGCTGCCTAGAATGTTATAATTGGCAGATCGGGAATATTTTGGTAATAAATTACAACAAAACTAGAGAGAGAATAGCTGATGAAACTTAGGGTGCCTTTTAGTGTTATACCGTTTTTGGATATGTTCCAGAAAACACATCCAACGTGTTAACTCATTTGAGATCGCATCATCTGAGTGGGAGTATGACAGGAGCAAGGCAGAAACAACCTCTGCAACTTAGTCTCTTCATGACATTTAACCTCCTGAGACCTGTCAAATTTTAGTTCTGTTACTGTAAAGTAGAATTGTCTAGGAGTCACCATATTCAGTGACATCATTTGTAGGTGGCCTTAGGGCTTTAAGCCTGAGATCAAAAGGCTGCCAGTTCAAAACCTGTGGTCGGAGGAGATGTCGCATTGTAGGGCCCTTAAGCAAGAACCTTAATCCTGAAAAATGCTCCAGGGGTACCAGATAAATGGTTGACTCTGACCTCAAGCTTTGTTCTTACTTGAATCTGTCAAGATGGGATGTATGAGAACTAAAGAATTCCTACGGACTTCTACATATTAATGAATACGGTCACCCTTTTGTCACGACCAGCCCCGCACTGCGTGTCTCTTCCCTGCATTTCCCTCAGGCGTGGCTTTTAATCAGTCACACCTGAGCCTTGTTAGTCTTGCCTCTTGTTCCTCCCCTCTTAGTAACCGATCACAGTTGCCTTGTGTTTGCTCCTGGATTAGTTCCCTTTATAAGTGTGTCTCAGTCTCGCATTCCCTGTCTGGTCATTGTGTAAGCCGCCTGTGTTTTGGTTCCCGTCAGTAAACACCCCATTGAGGGGTTTTGCCCTGACACCCTGCATCCTGGGTTGTTCCTCCCCTTTGCAACGTGACACCTTTTTTGTGCCTATAAAGTGAATTAAAATTTAGCATATTTGGTTGTTCCTGACCCTATAGTAAAAGAACATGTCTTGATTGCCAAAAACACACTGGTGTACTTGAGAAGATGGATTAATCTTGGGAAAGTTGAAACCCATATATACCATACTGAGTCTTGGAAATTACGAATCCTCACGGTTTATATATGTTGGATGACATGACTATGCCCATCATTTAAGGAAATGCCACCTCACTGGACAATTAATTAGAAATTGCTGTTATTGTCGGATTTTACTTAAACAAGAGTATGATGTTCCTCAAAATATTATCTGAACCTGAAATATTATCTGTTGTTCAGATAATTTATATGGTTTAAGTCAGTGGTTCCCAACCTTTCTTTGCCTGAGACCCCCTTTTCCCCCAGAAAATATTGTAAGGCCCCCCTCTACATTTAATGATATTATCGCTCATATAAGTTTGCAGTAAGGATGACAAAAAATGTTGTTTTCAAACAAAC
>JAODKM010000039.1:24006320-24018992 GCA_026780845.1 Petrocephalus sullivani
CCTGTACTTTTTTTGTTTTGTTGTATTGCAATGTACCAGAGAGACACCAACTGCCGGAAAAAAATTCCTTGTGTGTGACACACACACACTTGGCCAATAAATCTGATTCTGATTACCAAAAACCTCTAGATAGCACTGCGGCTGTAACGCCTGGCAACCTCACACACGGGATTAATCTGTCCCCAACCAGTGGAGGGTGACCATATCCTGGCCCTCTCGCCAATGTTATTTATCGTATTCAGGGGCCCCTATATAGTGCTGAACCCCCCAAGTCTGTTAGGGTATCCATACCCTTCCAATGCCCTCGTGAAATGCCACAGTGTTAAATAAGGTAGGAAATATAGAATAGTATGGGAAGTCATCTTCTAAGAATCATTAGAGCCACAAATGCTTAGGGTACCAACATGAGCTCATAATGTTCCCATTTAGCAAGATAATAGCATCCTCATCCACATTATTGACCAAATTCAAAAGTGTTTTTATGAAACACCAGAATGAACTGAAATGTTTTCAATTCATAATAACCAGGATCAAATATCCTTGAACATTATTATTTGTGCAGTGCAAGATCAATAGCATGCTCCCACACTGGGAGACAAAATTCACAACATTACTTGATGAATCATCCCTGCTCCAACAATCTTAATAAGTCAAGAAATCAAGTCCTATAAGTCAAGAAATCTTAACTTGATGAACTGGGACTGGCATTAGATGGCCTCTGCCCTTTGCTGTCATCATCTGCAGCATCTTTTAAAAAATGCAGACTGACCTTCTTGGAAAAAGAAGGTTTTATTTGTGGATGTATGAATGTAAGATCTGTAACTGTGAGGTTTATTAGCACCATGCTCTCTACTGTAGTGACTGGCAGATGAATAGACAGATAAACACATGCATGTATTATTTTATATTAAAGCATCTCGCATTATTCACAATTATTGCAACCATAATTAGCTAGTATCTGAAAGTATGGGACTCATAACTTCCTCCTATCCTGCATGGCATAAGCATGCTACATTATAATTACTTGCAGTTTTCCATTCCTTTCCTTCCTGAAATCAAAAATTACTTTTGCTACCTTTACTTACATGAAGGCTAAAATGGAGGTACAATAACAACTGCATGTCTCCATTTATTCACATTTAACTACTTTGCTTGACAGTATCCTGTTATATTTGAATCTGTCTCTCTAGAATAACCACTGAAGTACCCCACCCTGCTTCACAGCTCCTTGTCAGAATTCCAGTCCATACTTGGCAGCAGATATGCTGCATTATATCACTGCAAAATGCCATTTTATCTGTTTGTTTTCTAAGCAAGATGAAGGCATGCACATTTTCATCTGTGTCCATGTTAATAAATGTTTTAAGGTTTAATACACATACACACCTGCGATGGGTTGGTCCCCCATCCTGGGTTGTTCCCTGTCTTGTGACCATAGCGTGCGGGATAGGCTCCACCCCCCCGCCCGCGAGACTACAAAACATGGATTTTGGATACTATTGTTGTTTGCCTCTCTTCTAAGGAATCGGAGAAATACACTATAGTTGTACACTGTTTTGTATATTTTGCAATAGCGGTCCATCTTCTTTCACTGTAGTAGTGCATCCCATTCAGGATGTGCCCTAGGTTTGTGCCCTGTCCTTCTTGGGATAGGCTCGAGCCCCCACTAAGGACAGTTAGCACAGTTTTTATTAATAGTAGCATCCCCTTATACTTATTCTGTTTTTATTTTCATCTGTTTCAAAGCCATTCTGCTGGCTGCTCTTAGAGCCCACAATCCTGAGCACTAAAATAATTCTGGCCCATCCCAGCTAGATTCCACGCTGCTTTGTATTGGCAGTGCTAACGTGTGGGGAGGAGCAGAGGTTGCCTTTATCAGGAAAACAGCGCCGCGATTGGTGTTCTGCGACCGTCTGCTTACAGCTCTCTCACTGTTTGCACGTAGAATAAGATCCAGATCCTACAAGCTCTCATTCCCACTGTTATTAGGCTATCACTGCAGTTAAGGGAGCAGAGCAGGAAAGCTCAACCCTTAAAACATTCAGCATTATAGCTAGAATCTTTTTTTCTTTGAAAAAAGGATTTGCAGAGGTCAACTCTGGGGATATTGACATTTATTACTGCACAGTTGACAATACGGAACTAAAGTTTTATCATTGTTTTACTTTTATTTTTTTTTCCCTTTCGCGTTGATCAGATATCTGTGAAAGAGCATGGGACTGTTATACGTATTCATCGTCCTTTTCGTAAGCGCGACTGTCCCGCGGCAAGGAAAAGGTGAGTACGAGAGCAGCTCGGCAGCTGATGGCTTTATATGTGAGCGTCGGTAAATCTGCAAACAGCTTATGATGGCACCGCTCTGCAGGGTGCAGGCTACCGTGTTACTTAAACGCAGAAAAAGTAGAGTAAACCCCTTCTGATTTTCTTTTACAAATAGAAATGTAGATAAATACCCGATTTTAAATCATGTGCCTTACTTCGAGTATGCAGTTGTCCACCATGGAAATAAGACTAACTGAAATAATAACAGGGATACTACTACTACTGCTATTAATAATAATATAAAACATGTTGTAACCTGATAACGTTACGTTTGAGGTGTTTTGCGCATTCTCTTTGATTGCAGGTGGTTATTCTTATAACTGAATTTAAATAATATACTTTGCGAGGTGATTACTTTTAAAATGCAGTTATGGTTTCTGTAAAGCCTACATAAGGTGTGCACCTGTTCGAGCTACTTTGCTCTGCGTTATTACTTTTCTGTGAGATGCACAAGAACATATGTAATATACAACAAAATAAAGTATTTTTAAACTTTGAACACAAGTGAAAATAAACATAATGTGCTCGAGGTTCAAACAAACAATTACTAAGTTTAATTTTTCGGTGGACTGGCTTTGCTCACGCTTTACTTTGGTTTCCTCTAATCGCAAAGTGAATCAAGCACGCGTACATTATTCCTGGTTCAACTGGTTTGTGGCCGTCGAATCGTCAGTGTATTATTCAAATTTGTGGAATCGTCCCAAATACAAATTATAAAGCGTATAATGTGACGCCTGAATTAGATGTACAACCTAATTATATATGAAAACTGTCGCCGCATTAATGGAGTGCAGTTATTGTACCTCTTAATGGTCGGAAAACGTGGTGATGAATGATGAGTGGAATTATTTTGACTGGTCTACAGTTTGCACATACATTTAAGAAGGGATTAATTGCTTTGTTGCAACCTGCAAAATACATTTTAAGCAAGCGGATTATCCATTTGATGTAAATATCTGACTACTAGGGTTAGGGAATCAATCAAAGTCCTGGCTGTAATTCAATGAGTGACGTCACCAGTGTAATTAACTTATACATACTCAGTAAGCACTGCTATATTTATATGACAAAAATCTATCAAAATGACACTTATGTAGTTTATCAGCAGATATTATGATGGTTAATCCCAGTAGGGCATTTTTCTTCTTCCAGTTACCAGTGGGAAATGTCTTTCCTCCTGTTGTTTTTAGGAGTCCTGAGGCTTCCGTATGACCAGTAATCCAGGGATCCCAGGCGGACTCCATATTTTAGGTCACTGTATCGATATTTGATAGATATTATTATTACATTTCATAAAAGGCATGGCAGATAGTCAGAACAAACTATGATTTATTTATTCATATCGATGTCTCCTAACTGGTAAATATAAAAAATGCATCTCTGGAAAAAAAAACAAATTGACTAAATATCCAAGGTCCTGAAATGCAAACAAATATTTTTTTTAAGTATTTACCAATTAGATTGTACAGTTAAATGTTTGTATTCAAAATACGACATTAGCATATTTTCAATGGTGTTTTGTTCCTCTGCTGAATGGTTTTACAAGAACCAAGAACATAATTCCAAATTAACTAAATATAAGTGCCTGAAAAAAAAAGTATTTAACAACCAGGTTGTGCAAAAACAAATATGTGCACCATAAACAAAAGGATGTTGTTAAGACCCACAAGCACGGTATAGTGCAGGCAAAACACCTGTAGGGGACTTTATTGAAGCACAACACCGGATCACAGGCGCTGGCAGGTAACAATGACAGAACTGGGGAGCACAGGACTGGGAAACACTTAAATACTAGACTAACGAAGGTGCAAACAAGAGGCAGCTGTGAATGGTTACCATGAGGGCAAGAACAAGAGGTAAGAGGTTTTACAGCAAACCATATTTTGGACATTTTCAATAAATAAATACAATTGATATAGAGATACATTTACAAAGCCATTTTTTTTAAAGGTGTATTGAATATATTTGATATATCGCCAAGCTCTACCTGACAGGGTAGCCCTAATTGCAGTATTTGCGGGGGGGGGACTTTTTGCAGAAAGTCAGAGTTGAGTGGAATCAACATTGGTTTAGCAATAAAATACATGATCGGTGGACCTCAGGTCGAGGCCAACTGGATACCGACCGGTTTGTGCTGCCTCAACTGCGTCTGCCAGGCATTCTGAGTCCTTCTGTTTCCAGCCCTGTCTCCAGTCTCTGCCCAGTCTCCCTTCACCTGTGCCCAGCCATTTTGTGACACATATGGATAATCTGCAATTTTAAGTATAAGCTGTGTGCCTTAGAGTTTGTGTGTATGTAATTTGATCATTTAATGCATAAATAATGGTAAAGGGAGGGAAAATAAATCCCTCTACCACGCAACTGCTTATCTTGTCCTGGGTCATGTGGAGGTTTGGACCTTATCCCAGGCAGCATAGGGCTCATGGAAGGTTTCACGCCAGGCAGGATGTCAGTCCTTCACAGGGCTCTCTCTCTCTCTCTCACACACACGCACACACACAAATAATAGCATTCACTTTGGGAAATTAAGAGACACCAGTTCACCTGAATACATTGAAGGGAAAAGGAACCTGCAAATGGCAATACCCCAAAAAGGAACCTGCAAATGGCAATACCCCAAAAAGGAACATGCAAATGGCAATACCCCAAAAAGGAACCTGCAAATGGCAATACCCCAAAAAGGAACCTGCAAATGGCAATACTCCAAAAAGGAACCTGCAAATGGCAATACCCCAAGGAAACATGGATAACATGGGAAGAATATGCATTCTCACACATAGAGTGGGGGAGGATTTGAAACCTTAACCCTGGAGCTGTGCACTTAAAAAGATTAAAAATTGAATCTTATTAGGTTTACTGGGGCACTGTTTATTTTGTATGGGAGACAAATTCATAACATCTGTTCTCCTTTCATGTTCTAAACCTCTCCACCAATTGTTAGGTCATCGAATTCTGAAACCCTGCATTGCAAGAAATCTAAAAATTATTATGTTTTTTACATAAAAAAGCCCCATTTTATATATAGTCAACCCTTCTGCATTACGACGGTCCCCATCCCTCTTTTGGTAAATAATGGGGTTGGCATAAGAAATTAAATGGGAATTTTTTGTAAGTTTTGCAAAAGCCGCAGACAACACGCAAAAGTTTAGTAACTCAGAAATGCATAAAATATATGTACCGTGCTGTTTGGAGGACATCCAGTGTGTACACGTGATGCCTTGCAGTGATCTCGCTGTGATTTTTGTATCTCGCATTTCCCGTATATTTTTGCATCATTTTAGTGCCCAAAACTTGCATGCTTGCTTCGCTCTCCAAATGGACTAGAAATATTACATGTTTTTTTCCAAATATGGGGGGTCTGCTCCCCTAACCCCTGCAATGTGGAAAGTTAGACTGTACATTAAATTTTTTGACTGGTAAAATCTGTGGGGTGTTATGGGATGTCACAATGATTTTGTGGGTAGCACTGTTGCCTAAAAATAATATTCTTCTTACAGTAAAATGGGTATTATTTTGCTTATAGGGTGTTTTGTAGCACTGCTGGTTAGGATTTTGTGCCTGTGATTGGAAGGTATTCAGTTCAGACTCTGTGGGTGGCACTTAACCCCAATTCATTCAGAGACGGGCTAACCCTGCCCTCTCACTTGTATGGTGCTTTGCGTAAAAGCATATGCTAAACAGAAATGTAAACGTAGTATTGCCAGAGATCCTTCAATATGTAAATTCGCTGTCAAGTTTCAGTTTTTGCGGGTTCTGTTGCCGGCAGTAAAACTCAAATATACAGTATTACAAATAATTTAATAAATAACAATTTAATAAATTATTTGTGCGTAATTGCTAATCTATGCCATCTGTTAACAGCTCCGCAGGTTTCAAACTGACACTTTAAGCCTGGTGACAATAACAATAATTAACAGTAGATATTAGTTAATTTATCTAAGGAGATGCTAAGGACAGGTTGGTGCATGGATATCACTGTAGCCTCCCGGGATGTGGGTTTGATTTCTGTGTCTAGCCTTGTCTGAGTTTGCACATTTTCCCAGTGTCTGTATAAATTTCCATTGGTGCATTTGTTTTCTCCTGCCGTCGAAAAATATACAGTTAGGTGAGTTTGTGCCTATAAACTGCCCAAAGTAGATTTTAAAAAAAAAGTTTTTAAAAAGCTTTTGTGGAGTCATTATTTAGCTTATATTTTGTGCAAACAAGCAGCAAACAGGCCTGAAAAAGTATTACGCTTGTGTAGAACTTCTCTGGGGGTGTTGGAAACGTACGCTAAAAGGCTGAACTGAAAGCCAGATTATAAATCTTTCCCTTATCTTGTTTTGTGTGAGGCCTAAGCCTGCTTCCCTGGCAAAGGTGGTAATCGCTGGTTAGTCACTGTCAGATACCATCTCCGAATGACTAGTCTGTTATCGCTGGTTACTGTTAAAATCAATATCAAACGGGCTAGCCCAACATTTGAAGTGGCATTCTAGTGGCTTCCAGCTGTGGGCAAGTTACCTACAAACATTCTATTTTGTGAACAAAAAGAAAATATTAGTTTATCCTTAGTATTCAATATTGTGATGCACTGTAACTTGTACAATGCGGTATTTAAACCTATAAATTTAAAAGGATAGGTTGCTCTTTGTAAGATCAATAGATCTGAATATGTAGTATTTTTTTACTTTTAATACTTCAGTACTTTTTAAACCAGGTACTTTGTACTTTAATAACATTTCACTGAATGACATTTACTTCATTGATGTTTTGATGTCATATCTGTAATTAATCTCTACTTAAGTATGAAAACTGAGTGCTATTTCCAAAACTGAATTTCTATGAAATACATTGAATCTGGGAAGGCAACCTGGGGCGACAGCACACGAAAAAGGCTTTGCATTTGTACTCTATTCCATCTATTTTCAATGTATGTTCCCACATCTGGTCACTGTGACAGCTGAAAAATATAAGTGGGACGCACACAGAACCCTGACTGGTATTGTGCAGCTGTAAAAATGAATGACAGGAATACAAACTGCTGTAATGCGCAACATTTCATCCGAATGTAAAACGCATCATATATTCCGTTCTTCTTGGGATTGTCTTTTTTGATAGTGCAGCACTCATCATGGGAAAGACAAGGATAAAGTAAAAGGCTACAAGTATATAGTTAGATGGCCAGTATGAAGTTGTTGTCTTCTGAATACTTCTCAGATATTAAGATATTACGGTGTATCTCGAGTATGTGGTGTATATTAGTTGATTTTAATGATGCTAAGGTATAACAAAAAATACAATGTGCCATTATTACAGTACTTTAAGTAATTTAAGTAATAAAGCTTTTACTGAGCTTGGGGCTTTCTGTCGTATAAAATTCTTTCCATGTAAAGTTCCTTTTTGATAATTATAATTTAAGATCAACCATTGTTGTTGTACTCTGGGCTAATGACAGTCACACTTTCAGGTGGATGCTAATTAATTCATCTACTGTATGTTAATTTTTTTCAAAGCTTGTGTACTGAGAAATCATTTAATGAATTCTGTTATTGTTTGTCTGTTGACTATGCCATTTTGCTCAATTTCAGAACCGTCTTTTTAAATATTGTAATAACTGGCAGACCCAGGCAATGCGGCAGCAGGCACCAGACAAGGCAGGTGTATTTGAACGGTGTATTTGATGCTCTTTATTCATAGCCCTTAAAAGGACTGAGCACAAACACCAAATACAAACTGCTCCCAACATACACTACCCACTGTGCTGGCCGTCTCAACCAACCCAACAACCCAAAAATGGTGGACGCAGGCTCACCTCTATTTATAACAATGAACATTAACGCTACACCTGGCATTACATACAGTACAATGACACCACAATGCATGACAAATACAGGGCACTATTTACATTATTTACATGGTTGGCATCTGTCCAACATGCCATGCTGCCTGACGGGTTCCTCCAGTGCCACAATTTTATAAAAAGAAAAGGAAGCATATTTCATGAACGTCGTGCCTTATGTTGTTTGGGATAGGCTCCAGGCCACCCAGTGACCCTGTAATGGGAAGCAGTTGGAAGTTGAATAGATAGAATATTGTCTTGAAATCTGGGGGGAAAAACATGTCAGCTCTGATGGTATACTAATGCAGTGCTATTGGACAGGCAAGAACATAAGGGTGGTATCCTCTGGGACTCCAGGAGCTCCTCCTGGATATCAAGATTCATCAGAGGTCTTCAATAAGCAAAGGGCTGCATGCCTTCCTCCACGTCAACCATGGGATTGTGCCATCAATCTGCTTCCTGGAACCAGTATTTCTAGGTGCCAGATTTATGCTTAACATATTTTCCATGCCAGAGTCTCAAGCTTTGGAAAATTATAATCAGGAGACACTGAACCATGATTTCATCCATCCATCTACTACAGCTACTGCTGACAGCACCTTTGTGGAAAAGAAAGATGCTGTTTTTCGATCTTGTATTCAGTATCATGGCCTGAATAACATTATAGTGAAATATTGTTATCCTGTACTCCTGGTTCCTCTAGCCCTCAGACAACTTGTGAACCTAGACCTGTGAAGTACTTACAACTTGATATGAATGCACAAAGGGGGAAGAGTCATATGGTCTTGTTAGTGCACCTTTGGTCTTCCAGGCCTTCATCAATGCAGTTCTGCATAAGTGCCTTGGGAAATTTGCCATTGTCTTTTAGGCCTCCACGATGTGTAATGTTAATATTAACATAGCATGTTATGTACATACATCACAAGAACCATGATAGTCAGCTGGTCTGAGATCCTCATTTAGAGGATTAGATTAGCAGTTAGAGAAATGTGAATTTTCGAAATCTGAAACCCTATGGTATGTGGTGAAAGGTCAGTCAAGAAGTACAAATGGACTTTGGAAATGTAGGAGCATTGAAGTATTGGCTTGTGAATATTAAGGTTTTATAGATATTTGTATTGTTTTCTGACTAATGTTCTGGTTTTTGCAGATCTATACCTTTTATCAGTTCTTTTGCAGCACAGCTCACAGACCTATTAAATGGAGGTTCTCACAGGCTCATTTGGAATAAAGATGCTGACAAGAACGTCAGTGAGTTGAAGAATAGATTAACCAGTGCTCTGGACCCCTTGATACAATGTGTCATGGAAGTCGATGTTTCCAGCTCTAATGGGGGGGGGGGGTAAATTTGACCCAATGGCAAGGTGAATCCATTTTAAGTTGCATTTTATAGGAATCCCTTACCATTCAGCTGGCCTTTCAGGGGTGATGACCAGATGTGTGACAGTCCTGGGCCAATTGGGGCTAAAGCTTCAAAAAAATCTGAATGAGTCCCAAATTATTTTTTAGCTCTAATGTTTTAACAACGACATTGTCAGTTTGAGAACCCTCAGACATATACGTACCATTTACATTTACTTAACGCTTTTGTGGGGGAAAACCAGAGAACTTGGTGTGCAAATGACAGTTGTGAGGCAAAAGTGCTAACCACCATGCCACCCACTACCAAGCTACTAATACCTCTAGACCCTTACTCACCATAGCCATTAATTTTGCCATGGATGTCCCCAACTCTTAGGGTTAAACTTCTATGCATGTGACATTAAATAGGTTGTTGAATAGGGCTGTTGAATGATGTGCTACTTCCACTCTGCATATAAGACTGCAGAGCTTCTGGTTCACCTTGTCTTTTGGAGATATGGGTTGCAGGAGTTGATCAAGATCCTCAGTTTATGTCTCAGGTATGTCCTGCTTTTTTCCCTGCGTAGTTTGGATACCACCCTGAGCCCACCAGCTAGGTCAAATGTCATAATCAGCGATGTTTCTTTGCGTCTGTTCTCACTTCCACTTAAAGAACCAGTGAACGTTCCTTTGCTCGGTGGAATATGCCTGAATTTTACCATTAGTCAATCCACAAACATGACCCGATTCCGGTGTATTTTAGGTTATATTCCACCCCCGTGTGCATACAAGATGGATAAATGGGTACAGTTCAGAGAGCAGCTGTGGTTAGCTACTAGGGGTGAATGATTTTAAGAAAAAATCTAATTGCGATTTATCTGACAGATATTGTGATTTCATTAGTGATTTTTTAAAACTCAGTTCAGTATTCACTATGTGTATAAAAAATTAATTGAGCACAACCATACATTGAAATCTGAACTGCGCTATACATGAATCCATAGATAAGACTGGGAATATATTAATTGAATCCAAAATGTATTTATTCTAACAAAAATTATATAGAGCATACACCCAATAAATAATAGAACAATTCTCTAGCAACCCGAATATGGTAAAGTGATTGTATTTTTACATGCACATTTTCGACCGCTTTTTACCCTTAGTAACGTGCATCCAGAAAGTCTCACGTACACAAGGGTCAATTTAGCAGAGAACAATGAAGCACAAAAACACACTATCACAAATGCCGCAACTGGGTTAAATAAATTTAAATAAAGTTGAATAAAGTAATGAAAATAAAAACATTAGGGATCTTGCGGCTAATGCTGCTTGGACCCCTAATAATAGGACATTTCCGGGAACAATCTCTGAATTAGGTAGGTACTGTAGTTCACTTACAGCTAAGCAGCGAAACCAATATTTTTCTGCACTGTGAATGTAACATTTTCCTTGGGATTCTGTGTCTGTTGTTTGTGGGTGTATACGAAGCCACTTTGGGTCACTTTCGATTGGTGAGCATGAATGGCACTTGAGGAGGACGGAATGAATTTGTAAAACTATTCTCACGACAGTTTTAAACCCTGGGTCAGACGTGCTGCATAATGCATATCTTAAATTACAGCTTTTGCGATTTGCTAATTGCATTGTTTCAAATCGCGATTTCGATGTGAAATCGATAAATCATTCAGCCCTCTTAGCTACCCATGTGTGTATCCAGTGTGCCGTGTGACAGAATTATAATGCAGACCAGTGCTGACGCTGCTCATCAGTACCAGCCCAGTCAGGAAGTCCAGCTGTCCTGCCAAGATCTGACTCAGGCTCCCACCCACAAATTAAGTTCCTAGTTCGCTGGCCTTTTCCCATTTATTGGACAGAAAAACCCTGTATCCTACCACCTCAGATTACCTCCTACTTATGCAATCAATTCCAGTCTTGACTCCTGACATCACCAGGGACTGGGAGGGATGTGGGCTAGAGGAATGCTCCTGAGTTCAAATGTAAGGTATCTTGGATCCCTCCATCATTGAAAAGTTCCATCTTACCCACCCTTGCATGTCCTTTTTGTCCTCTTTGAACCTGATTAACAGTAGCCTGCCTTCAGACTGCTGTGTACTGGAATTCTGGTTCTTAGAAATAAAACATTTGGATATGCAGTCAGGGAAAAAATGATTGGAACCCCTGCTGATTTTGTAAGTTTGGCCACTACTGCGTATCATAAAACAAGCTGTGATAGGTCATTTGCTGGACTGACGGAATTGCTTTACCTGAAAACACTATTTTTTTGGCAGGGTCCAGCACTCTAAAGGTTTCAGACAAATATCTTTCAACTTTTCTGCTCCTTCAGTACCCAAACCATTCATGTGCTTCTAACCTTGAAATCATTCACTTTCTTGGTTAGTCAGTTTTTTTACATGAATGGGAAATAGCATGAGGGCTCCAGGCTGCATGACAGTTCCTGTCAAAACCTTAATTACTTTTTGGAGTTCATTATCTCTGAGAGGTGGCAGGGTGTCTACTGTTTTATCTGCCCTTGACATTTTGAACACGATAAGGTCAAAACCTATAAGAAGGTAGTCCATAGGAATATGAATTTGTCCTCCTTATTTCAAATATAGTAAATATATAATATACTATAAGGGTATCTGCTGGTAACGCTTAAGTGCAAACGGTAACTTCACATCTCTGTAGTTTTGGATTCCAATCTCGTCTCAGCTCTGTGTTGGATAGGGTTCATAAGCTAATTGGTGTCTGTAAATTCCCCAATGTCTGTAACTGATTGTGTGATTGCTTGTATGTGCTGGCATGTGGTGTAGGATGTACCTAGGCTCTTGGTCTCCTGTGACCTTTACCATGATTAGTAAATTGGTGATGGGTTGGACACCATGAAATCCAGATAAGTTAAAAAATATACTCCAGAACGTGAACAGAATGTATCCAGTGATTTTTTTTTTCATTTATTTATGTGTTTGCGGTTTTTGAAAAACAAAACTGCAAGAAATTGTTCTGTTTGGAGGAAAAATTGAAGCAATAAAGCTGACAAAGAGGGTTTATTGTAGTTAAAGTATGGCTCCCATGTTTTATGCACCTACAGTATACACTCATCTAAAGGATTATTAGGAACACCTGTTCAATTTCACATTAATGCAATTATCTAATCAACCAATCACATGGCAGTTGCTTCAATGCAT
>JAODKM010000039.1:24019092-24052058 GCA_026780845.1 Petrocephalus sullivani
ATATGGGCCAACATTTCTAAAGAATGCTTTCAGCATCTTGTTGAATCAATGCCACGTAGAATTAAGGCAGTTCTGAAACACCGTATTAGTATGGTGTTCCTAATAATCCTTTAGGTGAGTGTATGTTCCACAGTGTTAAATGCATCAAAACTACGTAAACATATATTCCACTGTAATCTTTGTGCCACATTTTCCTTAGTACTGCAGAAGAAAAAGGCGAATACATCAAATGGTCTTTTCATATGAATACTAACTTCTTCACTTGCTTTGGCGCAAATTCCCCCCCGGCTCTGTGCCTCACACTATAGGCCTAACTAGGAGTGAGCGGCTAGCTAGAACTAAAACCAGTGTCTATATAAGTGTGTTTTTAGTCTGGACTTGAATATTGAGACTGATTCTCACACATACGCTGGAACACCTTCTGCAGTTCTTACTACTCTAGGTACTAATATGTAGATATCGTGCTCCTTGAGATTGAAGCAGGTGAGGATTGTAAGAGACCGCTTCCTTACTTCAGTTTTCAGGCTTAACTTGCTGTTATTAGCTATGCCTTAATAAGCTGAAAATGTGCTTTTATAAGAATAAAATGCATTTCTTAGATATATTGCAGTGATGAGAAGTAATTGTGCAGTAAAGTTGTACTCATTTCTTGCATAGAGGTTTTAAAATAAATATTAAAAAGCAGTACATGCACTGCTTTATATTGGGGTGTATAATTAACATTGGTTTTCATACATTATGTTGAGAACCAGAGGATATTCAGAATAACAAATGTTTTTTTTTTTTTTATTCTTCCAACTGTGTATGGATGGCTAAGTGGAATATCTCCAGTGCAGATGGTCTTTGTTACAGATAACGGATAATCCCCTGTGAAGAGTACAGATGGTGAAGTCGTAAGTCGTAAAGGGGAGGGTAGAGTATCACCACCTGCATATACTAGCTTGCGCTTCCCACCCGACTTTCATTAAAAATATAGTCAGCATGAAGAGTAGCCTCATGCTGTACTGCTATATTCAGGGGTGTAGGAACCTGGAGGTGGGGGAGGGCGATGTGTATCCACATTTGGCTTCACTTATCCACCTATTAATAGACCTTTGTCTTTATATTTTTAAGTTGTGCCCCCACAATATCAAACTCTCTCTTACACCATTGGTTATACTAGTTATTAGTTATTTGCTAATAGCAAGAAAATAATTTAGTGTTCCGTCAGAAAATGTTTTATAGATTTTTATTGCTTTGCATTCTTCTGTTCAAACTTCTTTTCTGTACATGATTGGCATGCAAAATTCACAGTTTAGTATACACCTCAGTTTTGGGTTCAGGGTTCAGTGCATTTTCGGTATAGCAGGAAAAAAATTTGTTTTGAAATTGTTTATTATTCAGACTGGAAAGTCAATTAAGAACAGCTGTAAACTGACCAAAAGGCAGTGTGTCTGTCAAAGTGTCTGAATAACAGGAGAATGATTTGTAAAAATATGTACACTAAATTAGAACTCTAAATTAACATGCATCATAGCAATCATAATGAACGATATCCTGTTTAAATATCTTGTTCTCTACTATTCAGTATTGCTATATACATCCAGAGTGACAAACACCAGGTCTGAATTTCCTGGCAAAAGTTCCTTAATAAATGCCATGGAGAGGCTTGCAAGGCTGTTTCTGCCCTGCTTTAGTCATACACACACTGAGCTACTACTCTCACCAGGTTGGTGCAATATACTAAGAACCAGAATATTCCCAAACCACTGATTTATGTGATGTGGGAGCATCTTAAAGCTCTCCCATTGCCAGTATGACTGACTGTAACTAGCATTAGCCATAATCAGCTCACAGTTAGCATAGAGTTTTCTGTGTTGAACATCTACTTGGCACATGTGTATTGTTATAGCCCTAATATATAAATAGCTTACAGATCTCCAAGAAGTAATGCAACTGCAATAGCACAAGGTGGTGACATTTATTTACAGTGGGAAAAGTGCAGGGGGCTATGCTTAAATTTCACATGGTTTAATCTGATCAAGAACTGAGGAATTTCCCGAATCACTGAACTACTCAACCCATTACACAGCAGCTTCATTTTAGTCTCTTATAATTAGGACCTTATTGTTTTCCTCACTTCATCATATATTTATTGGTATATCAATCCATTCTTGCCCCTTTCCAAAAAGGAGCTACCCACTCTTCTAAGAGAGTCCCACTGGAGTTAGACTTGGAGGTGCTTATTTAAATCCAGGCCACTTCTCACTCCTTAGCAAATTGCGAAAAAGCATGTGTCAGTGATGACATTCAGATGAGGCCACACGGATGACGTACGGATCTGCCAAAGGCAGAGGTTCTTGTCCTACAAAGTAAGCACATTTCCAGCCTAAGCTGCGACTTAGAATATTGTCCAAGCTCATGACAAACATAAGTGGAGACATACACTTGTCAAAGAGACTGATATGCACGCTGAATGAATCTGATACTCAGAGTGGTGCATGATATTATCCTCTGCTAACAATGAACAATCTTTTGCACTCATTACCCTCAATAGGAAATCAAGTGAAAATCCAACAATGAGACACAGATTTGTATTTGGTAAATGAAATACTCAGTTGCTGTGTTCAGTTACATATATTTCAGATATTTAGTCTCATAATTAATTTTTGAACAGTGTTTGAACAAAATTTTGCCATGCAGTTTTAGGCTTATTTTTATCCTGGGAATAAATATGTTGATTAACACAAAATAAAACAATATGTTAAAACGTATTTTTGTTAGCAAATGCAATAATGCAATACTTTCTCTGTGAATTTGCAGGATTTAAACTTTGCCAGCTAGCACACTATTTGAAGCTGTCTGCTCTGGCATTTCCATTTTAGCCTGTGACAGTGTTTCTTATCTGCAGAATTTTGTCTAGATGTCGTTCAGATATAATGTAAGTTTACTAGTTTTTCTTAAGATTAGCTTCTTTCCTTGTATACTTTTTCTATTTAATATTACTGACTAGGGACAATATTTCAACACAGTGGTGACATTAGAGATGCAGATAACACTGTGGCCCATGGGCTATTAGTAATGTGTTTGAACGGGATCAACCAATCACTGCATGGTAACTATTACGACTTTTGGAATTTGAAGTTTTACTTCTTCCACACCTACAGTACCTGATACTATGGGAAAAAACTCAGTCAGTAGTATAATCCATGTTTTCATACAGTATTTATGTTAGCTTTAGGTCGCTTGAGGTTTAATCTACAAAGCTTGTTATTGATTCATTTACTTGGATTGCTTCATCGACAGTTTGCATAATGTTTTTGAAATAATGGAATCCAATGTCTTTGGATTTCACTTTGGATTCAGTTTTCTCTATGCTAAAGTGTTTCAAAATGTAAAAGTATTTTTAGCAAAAAGGCCTCCAGACCATTAATGCTGATACTTTAAGCAAGTCTTTCGTGTTTCCTGACATTATGTGACCACTAACCACTCCAGACATTCCGTTGTGGTGTGTATTAATGCTTCTCTTGCAGATGGCACAATGAACTCGAGCTTTGGACTGAAGATGATTCAGCTGAACTAGCAAAGGATCAGTTTTTGGGGTTTTTTTCCCAGTGAAATATTTATGGTTTGTGTAGCTTTTGGCATTAGAAATGTGAAAATATCCAGATGGCTGGGGACTGTTTCCTGCCATTTATAAGCGCATGACCAACATTGGTAGTAATATTAGCATTATTTTTAAAAAGCTCACATGTATTTTAATACATAAGAATATCATTGCTTGCAGTTTGCAGTGCTTATGTTTTTAAAAATTTTGTGTGTCACAGATTGACTACTTGGATTTAATGTTTACAAAATATGTCGATATAAATATATAATTTTTGTTTTTGGTACTGTTTGAATGTCTCAGTGTTGTCCCACAAACATGACTAAGTAAGATGTTTACAAAGTGCAGCAATTTTCATGTTTTTTTCTTGTATAATGCAGTTATTTATAAATCTGTTTACTTTTTTATTTTCCATGCACTTAGCTTTTAACAGAACAGTGCCTTCTTCGCTGTTGATTACAGTTAAAAGAATTAGATTATGTGGTTTTGATAAGTATCTGTTTTCCATTAAAAAAAGTTTCGTAGAAACACTGATCACATTAAACAATATAACAAAAAAATAAAGTTCAGGACCTTGCAAACCTGTACTGCAAGAAGAAGTCTTGCAGCCGTTGGAAAATTTTCCTTCACAGAGGAAGAATTTGTTGGGAATAAAAGCCCGAAAATGTAATTAATGTCTGGTCTTGTGGTGGTTCTGTAGTGTGCTGCAGCCCTCCCCCTATCACCACTGTGACCAGAAGCCATAATGATTACAGTGCTTTTCATGATGCCTTGTACAGCATAGACAGCAATGGTAATGGAAATGCTTCAAACTCTTGTATAGTACTTAAGAAAGGATAACCTCTGGAGTATTATTATGCGGGGTACAAAAACTACAAATTTAGTAAAAATCCATACCAGTTCTGGGGCTGGCTTGGTTTTTCTATTATTTAATTATTTAAGTAGACATTTGACACATTTCAGGCACTCATTTTAGGTCATTCCTCACCAATACCTGTAAATTCTTAATGCAAATTGTATGTCTGAAAACTTATATATTTGTAAGTCCTCAATACACTTGTAAATGTTTGCAATGTTAATGAAGGGAAACTATCCATCTTCCAACTCCTTATCCAGTACAGGACTTTGGAGTGAAACAGGTTTTTGCCATCATAAATGTTTTATTTTGAATGCATTGATCTTTGGGAATATAAATATTTCATCAAAAAGGTTAACCAGTTACTTTTCTGCCCTCTGCTGCATGAATTGCCCCATGTTATTTATTTAATGGTGGTACCTTTGGGATTATATCTCTTCTTATATTTCTGCAGGGGAAGAGTGCCAAACAGATGCAACTGAGAACAAGGTCCCCTGCATGTCGTTAGCTGATGAAGCATTCACATGTAAGTATTTTGTTGGTTTCTAATGTGAAGGTGAATAAACAGAGAGACTATGGAAACCCCAGTTAATGATATACAGTAAGTATCTCCAGTCTATCCCACCGTTTGTCCCCCTGAAGCTTAAATTTTTATCTTCTACAGATGCCTGCCTGGCCTAGCATGGCAGAGTACATTATTTCATTCTGTTTATAGATACGTCCTTGCTCTTATGTTAATATTGGTGTTTAGTGCTGCCAGCACAAATGTAACCACAGCAAATGTCAGCAGAAGGATAGTGTTCCCTGTCCCATACAATATTAAGATTCCATCCAGGTTGCAGATAGCCGATGTATGCATTACACATACCTTCATGATGCATTATAATGCATTCATAAAGTATTGTAAACCGAGCTATAACTATTTGTAAAAAGGCATAACACATTATAGCCATGTGTATTATGCATTATGAATACTCTATGAAGGTCTCATCTATAAAGCAGTATAAACAACTTAACCTTTTGAAAGTGAAATTCTTTAATTTTGAGGTTCCTTTTATATTTGGTAAAGTACAATTATTTAATCTATTTCCACATGGTCTATGATAGAGTCCAACAGCAAAGATGAGAATGATTATGATTGTCTCAGAGAGCACATGCAGAGCTCATGTAAAAAAAGTGGCTGTAAACTTTAGAAAGAGACAAGTGGTAGAACTTGCGAGTTCTCACATTGAAATGCTCCCAAACTTATGATACTTTCTGCCATTTTTTACCACTTTTCTCTTGCTTTCACTCTATTCAAGTGTTTTATCAAGTTATTAACCTCTATTTGAAAGGTGGCTGGGAGAATCTGGTAGTGCTAATTATATGCATCACAGAAAACTTAATTTTGTGTTGTCAAAATGCTGTTGTAACCTGCTGAGTTTAATGACATTAAAATTTGCTGACCTGATTTTGACCTGATTTTAACCTGAACACTACTAAGTAACTCTGTTCAAAGAGACTAAATAAATGTAATAAAATGTCTTATGCACTACTTTATGAGGGTGGCTTACCCATGTTCACCACTGACAGCATTTTGAAGGTGCTCCTCATGTGCCATCTTTGTGTTAACGTTTTGTATTTTGAACTTGATCAGTAAATGTTTACCTTAGCAGTATATACAGATGCCAGTTAATGTACTGACCATTTAAAAATCTGTTGTTTCGATTAAATTTGCTAATTTGTGCAATAAAATGTTGGTTTTTGTGACATGATCGTTGTTTATATAGTGACTTGGTTGGAAAAAGCTCTGTCATTTATTCTCACAGATTACCCGATTAATCATAAAAATAATGGATAGAATTCTCGCTTATAAAAATGATTGATATCTGCAGCCCTAATCAGCATACTTATTATCAATCACCTATTACCATTTTGCATTCTGTGTTAGATACTGAAAATTTCCCCTCACAGTTTTTACTTTTTACTTACATTCACAGTATAAATTTGTGATGAATGGTACATTACAGTATGTGATACTGCCTCATCATTAGTGGAGATGTTAACATGAAGGATTGTTTTTTGTTGTGTCCCCTTTCTGTTAATTTGCTCATATCATTCATAAGTAATAAGCCAGGGAATTTGTACAGAGTGGGGAAAAAAAATTTTAGAAAAATAACTTGAGAAGGTAGGCATCAATTTCAAAGATAAAGATATTGGCTCCCAATACAATAATTTAGTTTATTTTACAGATAAATATTCGATTCACTCTTCCTGTGTACATTATCTCACTGGTTGTATATTTTAATGTTGGATTTCAAATAAACATGTCGAAGTAACGTAACTGTTGAAAATATCTTCAAATAACATCAGCAAAGATACATTTAATTGCTACAAATGCATTACTGGAGCATGCTGCCTGTCTTGAAATGAAGAAGCATCCAAGTCTGGCTTCAGAGGAAATTTTTTGCTGTTCTGGGGTGGACAGAAGTGAGCCCAGATTTCAATCCATGAATCCATTATAATCATTAGATATGTATTTACTGATAGAATGTGCTTAAAATAATGTATTCAGAAAGTGATATTTATAAAATGACCATCTCATTTCATTAAATATATAAGTATATATTCTGGTGTGACCTACCAGGAGTCTGCCATACAGTCACCAATCAGCACCGCGTTGGCAGGCGGTTCACCATGGTCTCTGTAAACCACCTTTAAGGGATGCCGACTGGAGGGAGCTGGCGGCTGCTAATTGCCCCAACTGGGAGGGGGCGGGGGAAGTTTAAAGTCTGTGCTGGAGAGAAGGACAGGGAGAGCCAAGAGTAAATAATTACTTATGCTCTCCTTTCACACTCAGTGGGCAAACTTGGTGGCCATAACCCCTTGGTCACTTATCTCCTGTGGCCATTTTCCCCCTCATCCCTAAATAGATGTTGCCTCAGCTGGGGTATTTCTGTGCTATTGTTAATGCGCTAATAATATTCTGAACTATATGAAGTTGAAAAGTGAAGGTCAAGACTACAATGCCAGCTGGTGCAGATCATTTGAGGGCACGTCTCCAGCACTGTTAAACTAAACTGAAAAAAACCCTTGGTTCTTTAATATGAGGCCTGGAGTTTGTTCAAGTATAACCATTGTCTTTCTGATGAGGACATCATTAATTACATAAACTGAATGAAGCATACATTTTCACTAAAAAGGTAAACTAAACATAGTCCTTACACTTCAGCCAGTATTTGTATGACCTGAAGTAAATCCATCCATCCATTTTCTGAAACCGCTTATCCTTCCGGGTCCCAGAAACTACGGGCTCAAGACGGGAAACAACCCAGGACAGGGGGCCAGCCCATTGCTGGGCACACTTACACACTGTTCACGCCTATGGGAAATTTAGTAACTCCAAATAGCCATGTTTTGGGACCGTGGGGGGAAACCAGAGTACCCGGAGGAATCCCCATGACGACACAGGGAGAACTACACACACTTGGAACCTGGGCGGAGACTTGAACCCTGGTCAATATCTTAGGGATTAGGGATCTAGAGGGCTTCACGGTGGGATTTAAGTATGTATTTACGTGTATTTTCCACTTACATAAAAACTTCTTCCAATCTGGAGGCCATAACATGCATGTTTAAAAAAGCTTCAGTTTTAATATCAGAGATAAAATAGAATTTAGAATATGCTTTAATTCAAGAAGAAAAATAAATTATGTTTTCAATATATTAATTGCATGAATGTTTTGTTATGTTTACTGTTGGATCTTAAGACAATTAAAACTGCATGATGGAACCACAGATGACAATTTTTTTCTCTTTTGTTGTTCTACAGCAGCTGATGGTGAGGATCCGGGCGAAGCAGGTGGGATTTATTTCTATACCAAGTAACTGTTTGTCTTCCCATATTTATCATGCTCTCGGTTCTCTTTTCGTTCTTAATTATTTTTCAGTATTTGCTTTGTAGAATCATTGGACAACTTTGCAGTAGCTTCAATTGGAACTTCAACCACTTTTAAGATTAGATAATCGGACATCAGTTTTGACACAAACAGGTAATAATTAGCAAGTCATATGCCATTCAAGGCATAGGATTATTGTAAGTCAGTTACAGATACACTGCCTCAGTCTCAATCGTTCATTATGGCCACTGTAGAGTAATTAATTATCCTAAATAGCAAGTTTATTATAGATTAGTTATTGTTGCAAAGGAAGTGATAAGATTATTGCAGGTGGAACGTTCAGGTGCTGTTAAACAACTGTAATTTGGGATGTGCGTTTTGATTGCTCCTGTTTTGTTTGTTTTGTTTTCTTAGTAGTCCTAGTTTTCATGCAAGTCCGTTTTTATTTTTTGCTGCAATTATCCTTCATCCATTCACAAAGGTTCCAAGCAGCAGAGGAGCAACCCTATAGGTCAGGCCTGGGCAATTATTTTCTGTGGGCAAAATCTGAGCATCATTATGTTACTATGTAAGCAAGAACTAAATTTGGGCTTTTCTGTGTCAGCAGAATGAAAGCTACAATAGAAAACTTGTCCTTTTTCAGAAAGGCTTATTTTCATGTGCTAGTGTAGAAGTAGCATCTATATTTGTGATTATTGATGGGAATTAAATATGAAACTTTGAGCACTAGGTTTTGCCCAGGTCTGCCATGGGATGATTATGACACAGTGTTCCCTGGATAATGTGCAGGTGTACACTTGTGCCAAAAACAGTAATTAGGATATATTTCTTTATTTATTTAAGTTATTCATTTATTGTACAAGGCTATAATTTTGCCAAAGCCCAGATTTGTGTAGCATCTTTTCATTTTTCATATTCACTTTGAAGGGACACAGTTAGTCAGGATTCTTTGGAAGAGCTGAGCCAGGGTGTCAGAATGACAACAATGTATTCCCCAGATAGCCTTGTCACCTGCTTCACCTTCCAATTGCTTTTCATTCAAGTTTTTATTAGAAAAAGGTCCAGCAATTGATATGTGAATAATAAATTAAACTTTACAAAGCAACAATCAAGGCTTGGGTGACTCAATTATGAGAAATCCTCCTACCAAGAAATTTCTATCAAAACAGAGGAACAACATTCTCCAAGATTACTAGCATACACAAGGGCTGATTGATAAGTAAGGTCTCCTACCATGTGGCATCTCTGGTAGTGGGGGAAAATTTTTGATAGCCGATACTGTATAGTGTGAATGAGTTTAGGTTGAATTCAATGTAAGTTCAATGTAAGCAATAGTGTTCATTAGTAATGAGTGCTACGTTGGAGTTTGATACAAAGCAACATTGAGTAAGAGGTTTTCACACTCAGAAGTCACGGCCAATTGAAATTTATGACGATGGTTGTATGTTTACAAGTGGGTCTGGTGTGCCAAAAGCTGTAGTAAAGTTCAAATGAGTCTCTTTGATGAGCAACAACCAGGACGACCCATTTAAGTGACTCATGATAAGAACCAATGGAGTGTGGATGCCATGACTCAAGAAAATCACCAAATTAAGCAGAAAAAAATGCTCTAAAGCTAAAAAAATTTGTGCTAGATGGGTCCCATGACAATTGACAAGACCCCATGAAGGAACACAGAGAAACTGTTTCTCAAGAACTTCTTAACTGATAGTTCCTCGAAATGGATGATTTCCTCATGAATATTGTCACTGGTGACAAATCCTAGGTTCATCATTATGATCCAGAAAACAAAAGACAGTCTATGGCATATCATCATCCAGGTTCAACGAGCGTAAAGAAATCCATGCTCACCATTTTTTTGGGATGCAATGAGTGTGATTTACATGGAATTTCTGACTAAAGGAAGGACGGCAAATTCTGAAAAGTACTGTGAAGCCTTATGAATACTCAAGCAACGCATCCGCAGAATCAGAAAAGTAAAACTTTACTTTAGCATCATGACGCATGGCCACATTACAATGGACAAACGAAGGAACAGTGATAAGCCTGAAATTCACAATCGTTCCACACCCTGCTTACAGCCCAGATTTGGCTCATCTGACTTCTGGTTGTTTGCTAAATTGAAGGAGACGTTGAAAGGACAGCACTTTTCCTTTTTGGCCAAGATGAAGCTGCTGTGTCCAGAAATCAACCGGGAACTTTCTTCATGGATGCAATGAAAAAATGGTTAGCTCGTTTCGAAGATACCTAGCTAACGTTCCCTAATATTCCCTGTTGTTTTGTGTTTTGTGTCTTTTTTTATCTATTGTGCAAAAGGTGCATGCAGTCATGAAATTACATCTTTTGGGTCGTGAGGATTAGCGTTTGCCCCCCCCCCCCCCCCATACCTCCTTTTCAGCCCATGCTCCGTTTAGCGGCAATTGTTGCTCGAAACTCTGCTCAAAAAAATCTATACTTTTGTGTCAATTAAATCAAACTTTATCAAACCTAAGGGGGTAGACTACAAAGAGAAATGAACATACACCAGTATTAATCCCCGCGAGCCGGATCAACGCATCATGAGTACTGCAATCAGTGTCAAGTGGTACTACTATGGTGCTTATCAACTCAATAAGTTGACTGAAGGTTACTTATTCAGGATCCGTGCATGCACATATAAAAAGGGCAGTGTCTGCACTGTGAACCATGCATTTCGAAGACATCACGGTGCCTTAATTCAGTGAGGTGCGAATACATGGTTATGAGGAATCTAAAGAGAAAACAGCAAAAAAGTAATACAGTGACCATTGATGAATCCAAGAGAAACTTGCCAACAGTGTGTTTAAATGCATAAATTAGAAGACTAATAAGAATAATTGCAAAGTAGTTTACCGTTTATTTACTGTTTGCTTTACTACAATTAAAATGGAATTAAACTAGTTTGCTCATATAATCTATTTTCACAGTTTCACAGAGGAGCTTTCCCTGGTATCAAAAAATAGAGGAAGACCAAAACTGGAGGGAACCCTGGGGGCATATTTTGTAGATAGTAAATATAAAATGATTTCCGATTTTATTAAAGACCTTTGTCCCCCACTGCCTGATTCCACATACATTATTTTACTGTTGTTCTAAAAGGAAGAAAATTCTGATGACAAAGAACACCTTCTCTGACCAGGCATGTCCAAACTTTTGACTTGTCAGGTACTGTAACTGAAACATTGATGGTGTGAATTAGGCTTGGACGGTAATGTGGTATATCCCTGTATTCAGCAATCCTTAAGTTGTAATTTCTAATACCATTGAGGCGATGTATTGTAGTGATTGGAACCTCACTTAAATAATAAAAAAAAAAAGTTAAAGAACACATATGCATATGTTAAGGCCACAAAAATAAAATGTGCCTGGAATTTTCATGCCACAGTGTGGTTACTGCCCCTTTTTCGGGAAAAACAAACAATTGAATTTGAATGGCGGCTAATAAGAGTTCACAGGTGTTAGACAATAAAATGTGTTAACGTTTTAAAAATGGTATATGTTTAGTTGAAGTGGGAGAGCAAGAGAGTTACTTGCATACCTTTGGTGGCTGATGACAGGTGTCTGTGTTACGATAACCTTTGCGATATTGGTGATTAGTGTTCTTTTGGCCGAACCTCGGAATAGATTAATGATTCCACTCACTGTCTGGAGATGTCATATCCTGACATTTATAACTACCTCATCGAGGACCCAGGTAATGTCGATTTCTGTCATATATGACTTTTATTGCTGTCTAGGTTGTCATATGTAGTTGCGTTCTTAGTCTGTCCCTGTTGTTTACTTTAATGCTGATAATATGCGGATCCAGTTTGGCAGTTTCTTTATTGTACTGTGAACTTCACGTATAGTACAGATATCGACGACGTCGCACGTGACTTCAGTGCAGTGGTTAATCAAATTTTAGACAAAACAGCGCCTTTGAAAAATAAAGTTGCAAAAACCAGACACTCCCCATGGTTTAATGCTCGCACATGCTCTTACAAACGGGAGTAAAGGAAGATTAAAGCGCAAATGGAAATTACAGGTTTAGTGGTGTTCAAGTTGGCATGGTCTGACAGCCTACAACAATACAAGCGAGCTCTATAGGGCCTGTTCCGCCTGTTACTCTAACATTATTGATCACAATAGAAATAAACCTTTATACTACCTTTTTAAGACAATAGCTCATCTTTTTTAATATGGGAAAGAGGGATAGAACAGAAGAATGAAAGGGAAAAAATTGCAATGAAAGAACCAGTAGGTGTTATGCAGTGAATTATAGTATGTAGACTGTTGAGGTTGCAGACAATGCTTTCCCCTTAGTGGTGGGCCTGTGTTGTGTATGAGCATGTGTTTGTATGTCTGTGTCTTGTTGCATGTTGGCACTGAGAAAAGCGATACATTGGGAGGTAGAGATGGAAGAGAGGAGTGGAAGGAACAAAGGGAAGATTGTTTGGGGGAAGGTTGTTGTTTGGTCAACCAAGGCAGGCCGGGCCCACTGTGCACCATGAGTGCACCAGAAGGAGAGGCACGGCATCCCCCAGGACAGCACCCCACCCCAGACTGACCACACCACTCACACTTCATGCTATCACTATTTTAGGGTGGAGTCCCTTGTTTTTTTTCTTTTTAATTTGTATGTGTGGGAGAGAAAGGGTTGATGTCAGATGGGCCAGCCCAGAGCAGGAGAGATCAGTGAGGAAGAGAGCAGCCCCTGGAGGGCCACCACCCCAGACCAGCTCAATGACCCACCCCAGATGCACCGGGTGACCCAACCCCTCAGAGGCACAGGGCAAAAGGGAGGGGAGGCAGCAGAACCGGCTAGAATGTTTTGGAAGTGGTGGGATTGGAGAGCTAGTGAAGGCACTATTGAAGGAAAGACGGAAAGAGAGATGGAGAGGGGAAAATAAAGAAAGAGAGGACACAAGGGAAAGGGAATGAGAGATAGAAAGAAAGAGAGGCAGGATTGCATATATATGTGAAGATTATGGACAATGTGAGCTGGTGCAACTGTAAGGAAAATACAATAAAGTAAAAATAAAGGTGATGATGGCAACAATGAGAATAATACTTACTGTATATACAATAAAATAGTGTCATGGCAATAGTAATAATAAATTAATATTATTAATATTAAGCCAATAACAATAATAATAAAGGGAGGTAAAGTATGTTGACAGTGATTACAAAATACTTTGTTATGACCATCACTAAACTTGAATATAACTATAAACATGAACCCTAGTACTGTATATAGTGAAGGGAAGGAAGGGGAAGAAAAAACGTGTTAAAGTTGCTGTTTCATAGGTAAATATAGTGATTGGGTACTGTACCAGGCAAACCGTGGCAAAACAGTGACAGTAATAATAATAAGAAGGATAACAACCACAAAAGAAGTAAAAAAATAAAATATTAAAAACAGGAATGAGGGACTGTGGTAAAATAAATGAAAAGTAATTATAACTGAATAGGTAATATGACTGGAGTGGTATAGGGACTGTGTATTTAAGTTCTACCCAATATAAATATAAATGCAATGCATAGAAATATTTCAGTGTTGAGTGATAAGGTATAAAAAATATAATTACGTACAAGTACTGCTCCCACCCCTGCCAAAATATAAACAATCAACAACAATAATAATAACACTGAATCACAAAAAAATTATTTCTGTCTGCTACGTTGTCTAATACATGTGTTCTACATTAATTCCAGTGCACTGAATTGAAATCTGAAAACGCATTTTGTCTGTCATATCAGTGTCTTAAGACACTGATATGTCTTAAAAATGTATTCATTGTGACACACTAGTAAAAACAGAAGTTCACCTGAGATTTAAATCAAGACATAATGTACTGTGCCTTAGGCACTTGCTTTTGCGAGTGTGAGTGCCCGTTGTTGCCCGCTGCAGAAACCAACAGTAGTCGCCCATCATGTTTGGGTTACAGCGGCCTGTGTCCCGTCTTGACTTAAATCGAGCTGAAATCAGCTCACCGACAAGCCTAAACCCACACAACATATGACGCCAAGCCATACACTCGGCGTGAGCCACGTGCGAGTCGTGCGACAGCGGCCCCGAATCTCGCCCTACATCGTGTGCTCTGTGGGAATGTGCACAGATGATGCAGAAGCATTAATGCAAGCAGGAAACAATACTATGCCTATAACTTAACCTCTGGACGTGCTAGGAAAATTCTGAGTGCAGATCTGGACTCGGCACAGTCGATTTCATGTAAATCACATGCTTTACTTACAGCAGCAAAATCTTTGTTTTCCTGTGTAATAATAACCATCGTCCCTATTCAGTCGTTTCCCTTTTCCCATTCTTTTCCTTCCTCCACAAACATACTCAGTTGCAGTCATGACAGGATACACATGTACAGAGATGAACAGATGCAAAATGTATGATGTTGTAAGCACAGTGATCAAGAAAAGGGAGGGGAAGAAAGAGATTATGTGTGAATGTTGGTTTGTGTGCGTGTCTGTGTGTTTGTGTGTCTGCGTGTGAGTGTGCGCATACATTAACAGTGGTTACTAAATGTATCTAGGAGAAATACCATTGTGAACCAGGCAAGATGAAAATGAAGATGTTGAGAGGAGCACTGGATTTGACAGTAGTGTAGATCAGATATATAAAAGAGTGGACCATGAGTGAATTCTTCTAGGTGATTGGGTGGTGGTGGTGGTGGTGGACAGACTTTTCAAAAATAAAAAAAGAGATTTGCATAATGTTTCCTTTTTTTCTCTTTTTGCCTAGTGCAATGTGAATAAGAGCCATGAGGAGAAGTCTGGTAGATTCCTTGTTCAAACTAAAACATGTTGTATCCCCTAGCAGGAAGAGTTTCGGTGAACGAGGGATGCAGCAGCCCAGGACGTCTGATAGTGATTTTGTTATTTATTCCCAAAAATTCTGGACGCATGTGCATAGCCAGAAGGCATGAAAAAAAATGCCTGGGGTGTTAAGTGTGCACTGCGAACAGATATCAGACTAATCCCATTCTAAACATCTCGTTACTGGTGAGGTTGACTCTGTGGATAACCTTGTATTGTATCAGCTGAGTGTTTATGTTTTTGCTTATTAAGAATGTGCTTTTACAAATGTTAGTCCAGAGATCTAGGTTCGGAGTAAAAGATTTTGAGGCTGGGAGAGAGATGGGCAGGTCATGATTTGATAGAATTTTGTAGATTTTAGATTGTAGTTTACTTTTTATGGTAATATTGAGAATGCCTGAGATCAGCAGGAGTTCTAAATCAGCATCCTATATATTAATTTAGCTCTCACAGAGTATTTCAGTTGAAGATATTTGAGAAAGTGTTGACTGTCCCAAATTTCTGAACCAATACTTCACTAATACCTTTGTCAGACTTAAAGTAAAGTGGTTTTATATTGACGACAAAATCTAGGCTATTCCAAATGTGTGTTTTCTTGGAAGGTAGAAAGCAAGCCTTAGTGATATGGTGGAATTTCCACCATGAAGTAAGAGTCACTTGTATTGATGAGCAATTAGAACTTGGGTGGTGCCTAATGGACTGGCTAGGAAAAGGTAAATCAGAGTTATGAATTTGATTGCATAGTGTTTGCCCAATGTCAATCCAGTTGTTATCCAGCGATTTGAGGATTAATACATCTGATGATATACTGAAGTTGGCTGGCAAGATAGTAGTGAAGGAAGTTTGGCATTTGGGTTTGTGAACCATAGTCAATTTGATCCTGTTTTTTTATTAATAATTGAGTCCAGTGATCTCAGCCAATTAGCAATTGATTGTAGTGAGGTCATCGTAAATACCTAATTTGGGAGAACATAGATTTTGATCGCTGCAGTCCTGCCTGTGAGTAGATTCATCCAATGTTAGACGTCATCAGAAATGGTTTTAAGGAGAGGTTCTGACAGCTTGGGGGAAATCTGAATGCCTAAATGTATAAAGTGACCAGTGCACGTTGGAATCAGTGTGGTCAAGGCTGTTGTAACCAATCCTTCGGACGATAACCGAAGGATAGTTGATTTGGACAAGTTAATTGAATAATCTGATATTTTAGAATATCTTTCAGTCACCTCAATTATTCCTTTCAGAGAGGCTATTGGATTCTTTATGAAGAGTAAAATAATATCAGTATAGAGATTAATCATATGTACCACAGTGGCAGTCGGGATCCCTCTAATGCCTGTGTTCTGACAGATTGCTGCTGTGTTCAATGAAAAAAGCAAAAAGGGAAGGAGAGAATGGACATCCTTGCCTAGTGCCCCTGTGCAATGTGAAACTTGAAATTTGTCCATTTGTGGTGAATGTGGTCTTAGGTGAGTTATACATAATTTTAATCCAGTGAATGAATGATTTCCCAAAGCCAACTGTTTTTTAGTGAGGCAAATGAAAATGTCCAGTTGAGTCTGTCCATAACTCTGGCAGGATTCTTGACCTCAGTGTGCTAGCAAGCCTAGCTCGGTCGATTAACACTGCTACCCTTCGTGAAACTTCCAGTCAACTTCGACTAACTTTCTAAATGATTTTGCTGCTTTCTAACATTTTTATCTACGTTATCATCACATCTAATATTGTTAGGCGATTTTAACATACATATGGTCAATAATATTAACCCTTTACATCATGTCTCGAGAGGTTTGGACTTAAGCAGTACACTGATGTTCCGACTCACTCTAAAAGGCATATTTTGGATTTAATTTGCTGCAATGGTGTTATCCCCTCTGATACTGTACAGCAGTTGAACTCCCTATAACTGATCACTTCCTCCTTTCATTTAATGTTAAACTCACCTTTTCCATTCTTAAGCTCCCTCGTCTCATTTCCTTCCATAATATTAAGATATCAATTTAGTTATACTTTTTTTCTAGTATTGGACATTCCCAATTTATCCATCCCGGAAGAGTTGGTTTCCTGTTATAACTTCATGATGATTCTCTTGCCCCACTAAAAACCAGATCGGTCGCCTTTTGTTTTTCTGCCCCCTTGTTTACGCCTGAACTTCGGCTTTTGAAAGCCAAAGGTCGCCAACTGGAGAGGCTTTATAGGAAAACCGGACTCTATTCATAAAGAGATGTTCAAAGACCATATATTGTATTACAGGGATTTAATTGCTCAAACTAAATCCAGTTATTACTCCCATATAATTTCATCAATACAGGTAATGCTAAGGCATTGTTTTCACTACTCAGCAAAATCACCCAACCCCCAGATTTTTTACCATCTCACCTTTATTCAACTGACCTCTGTAATTCCCTTATGTCTTTCTTTAATGAAAAAATACAGAGGATCCACCGGGACCTTGGATCAACCTCCTCTAGTAGTTCATTTGAACTCTGTTTGCCTACTCACTCATTTTCATCCTTTCAGCTTCTCACCCCTTCTGAAATCTCAGATATTACCTGTACGTCCAAGTCATCCACCTGTCAGCTGGACCCTTTACCCACAGATTTGGTTAAAGCCTGTCTCCCTTCTCTGGTTCCTCTCATTTCTGCCATCATTCACTCTTCTCTTACCACTGGAACTGTTCCTCCATCGTTCAAAACTGCTATAATAACTCCAATACTGAAAAAACCTGGTGCTGATCCTACTGACTTCAATAACTTCTGTCCAATTTCTAATTTACCTTTTTTTTTCAAAAATTCTTGAAAAAATTGAAGCTATTCAACTTTATTCTCACTTATCTCACAATAATTTGTATGAACAGTTCCAGTCTGTTTTTTTCTCTCTTCACAGTATAGAAATTGCACTTATAAAAATCACTAATGACCTACTCATGGCAGCTGATTCTGGTTTACTCACTATTCTCATCCTTCTTGACCTGAGTGCAGCTTTTGATACGATTTGTCACAACACCCTCCTCAATAGATTATCTTCCATTGGCATCACCCACACTCCATTACACTGGTTAAAATCATATCTCTCTGGCCACACTCAGTTTATTCATCTCAAATCTTTCACATCTCAGTCTTCCACTGTCACCTCAGGTGTGCCCCAGGGCTCCATCTTGGGGCCCCTCCTTTTTATTATTTACCTCCTTCCACTGTCACCTCAGGTGTGCCCCAGGGCTCCATCCTGGGGCCCCTCCTCTTTATTATTTACCTGCTTCCACATGGAAATATCTTTCGCAAGCACAATATCAATTTTCACTGTTATGCGGATGACACCCAGCTCTGCTTTAGTAGCAAACCCAACTCTGTCATTTCATCTTCCTCCCTCATTGATCCTCATCCTCTCCTTAAACTTTCTTAAATTAAACAGTGACAAAACCAAGGTTCCAATTGGAACTAAATCAGCACGATCCAAAACTGACTATTTTTCTTTAGTTATTGATAACTCCACTGTATTCTCCTAAGAGTCTGGGTGTCATCCTCGACAGTACCTTATCTTTCCAATCCCACATCAATAACATTACCAGGGGCCTCATGTATAAACGGTGCTTATGCACAAAAATGTTTCCACGCTCACGTCGAAATGTATAAAAACTAAACTCGGCGTGCCGCCACGCACATTCTCACGGCAACCCCAGACAATGCGTACGCAAGTTTCTGCTCGATTTAGCAAACTGGAGGCACCCAGTGGCACAAGAGTGCTACTGCAGTTTCACTGTGTCAGACTCACATTCATGACGCGGTCTGTATGAAATACACCAAAATTAATTATACATACAGTAGTTCATAAATGTACAGCACCTTATTTGTAACAATAAAATGGTGCAGAGAAAGTACAAAATATTCCAACTACCATGGTTGCTCTTGCGTTATTAGAAGACATTGCAAATGGAACAATTAAAAGAGAGCGTCTATTTAGGTATCATAGTGATCTCTTGACTCATGATGACGACTGGCTTCTAAGTCGATTTAGATTTCCAAGAGCTGTGTGCTGAATTGCGGCCAGCTTTACAAAGGCAGACTCTGAGAAATTGCGCTTTACCGGTTCCTTTACAACTTCTGTCCACCCTCGGATTTTTAGCCACAGGAGTTTTTCAATGTGAACTTGCGGACCGATCACTGAGCCGGGCCATGACAGCTCTATGGGATGGTATAAACCACTTGTCATCCAGATATATAAATTTTCCTTACACTGTGGTTGAACAGGTAAACATTAAAGCGTAAGTCGCAGCAATGTCCGATTTTGCAAATCGAGCGATCAACTGCACGCACATTGCTATAAAGGCGTCTTCAGAGAATGAATTTGCGTATGTAAATGGAAAGAATTTTCACTCTATTAATGTGTGAATTATCTGTGATGCGAAAATGCGTCTCATTAATGTTGTGGCGAGATGGCCTGGCTCAACCCATTAATCGTTTATTCTCAGAAATAGTAGTGTTGGGAAGAAACTTGACAATGGTGTGGTGCGTGATGGCTGGCTTCTCGGTGAGAAGACATTTCATATTTTATATTTATATTTCAAAATTGTAGGTGTTGTGTATGATGTAACCACTTTACAGTTCCTTAGGGGACAGTGGGTACCCACTGCAGACGCGGCTTCTCACCCCGCTCGCAAACCCACAGGCTGAACAAGTGCGACGTTATAACGGCGTTCGGGCGGTGGTATTGTGTACTATAGGGCAGCTCACCCACGCTGATGTCGGAGTCCCCGTCACCTGCGCTGATGTCGGAGTCCCCGTCACCTGCGCTGATGTCGGAGTCCCCCTCACCCGTGCTGATGTCGGCGTACTCCTCACCCACTGGCAAAGTTGCTGCTATGACCGTGGCAGCAAAGCCCTGCAATTCCGCCACCTCTTCCAGTGGTGTTGAGCTGCAACTCGCTTTTTTCCGTCGACTTTAATATCAGACCATTTATTTTTTATTATTGTGCGACTTTCCGGAATTACATTTTTAAGTGCCTCAGCCACGCTGTGCCACTCTTTCTTTTGTTACTAATGCCACTACTTAAAACGCCAAATAAAATTTTTTTTCTTGCCTCGATTTCGCTAAGCAAGACCTTCTTCCCACGTGCCTTGGCCACTGTTTGTAACAAAACCCCGATCGAAGAGGATCTGCATATTGATTTGCATATTAAAATTTGTAGAATTATGGGAGGAGTCGAGGCGTGGCGGTGGGCTTGTGCACGTCCATAACATTTCCCGCTAATTGGGATGTAAGAAGGGAAAGAGCAGAGAACTTTGCGTACGCAGAGTTTTATGCATCTGGATTTTTTCTGGCGTACACAGATTTCTGGTTTTGTCCGTACGCTATGTTTTAGTGTGAATTCCACGCACACCATTATACATGAGGCCCCTGTTCTTCATATTTCCACCTACGTAATATTAATCGCCCACGTCCCTCCCTTACCTCCCATACCACTGCTATGGTACGCCTGGATTACTGCAGTTCTCTCCTTTTTGGTCTCACTAACAAATCACTCCATAAGCTTCAACTGGTTCAAAATTCAGCAGTCCGTATTATCACCCAAACCCCCTCCATCCACCACATCACTCCCGTTTTGCAGAAGCTCCACTGGCTCCCAGTTAAGTTTCACATTGACTTTAAGATCCTGCTGTTAACATTTAAGGCCATCCACAACCTTGCCCCTCCATATATGTCCGACCTCCTCCATGTTGACACTCCCTCTCGCACCTTCAGATCCTCATCCTTTGTCCATTTCACTGTCCTCCTCGTTCGTCTTACCACCATGGGGAGCAGAGCGTTCAGTCGCTCGGCTCCCTGGGTCTGGAACTCACTACCATCTGAGCTCAGAAATATTTACTCACTCCCACTTTTCAAATCTAAACTTAAACTTGCTTTTTCTCTGTGAATCCAATTGCCTTGTCTATTTTACCCTGTTTTACATTTCTGTATTTTTTGTATTACTTATTGTTTTATTTTATTCACTGTATTGTGTCCTTGACTGTCTAGAAAGGCGCCTATAAATAACATGTATTATTATTATTCTTCTTATTATTACTATGGGACCCTGACACCGATGACTGACTGAATAAATCAGGCCCATGCTCCCCAAACAGCTCCTGATAACACAGACTAATTAAATTCATCCCCATCACCCCTGGGACCTGGGGGGATGACTTACTTAGGGGGTCCTTAGCAACCAAAATGCCACAACATGGGATCACCTTACCACCCAGTTCTACATCTAGTATTCTACATCAAGTATCCCAGGTAGGTAGAAGCTGTAGCTAATGGCAAGACTGGAGACGAACTGGGCACCATGGGTCAATCTGCTCCTTAAAGAAAGACTCTCGCAGACACCACAGAATCAGTATCCAGTAAACAGGGGATCTGAATCCTTCCCATTAAAACATCTACGTTGGGGCAATTCAAAATCAGTCTAGACATGGGACTCCCCTCACTCCTTGTAAGCCCTGAGCCTGCACATGCCCCTACCGTACTGTGACTTGACAGTACGGGAGGCACTAGTTTACCAACTGCCAAGAGCCTTGGGGCCTGGCATCCATAGATGGTTGCACTGCATGAGGAGGGACCGTGTCCCCTTCACATTCCCTTGCATAATGGCCAGGTTGCTGGCACCTACAACATATAATGGAGCTCATGCGGGAAGAGCAAGCATGCTGACTCTGCAAAGCTACCAAGCTTTGAGTAATTTGGATGATCTGGTCCTGTTGCTGTTTTACCAAAAATCATAAACTCAACCATCTAAGACAGACTGGGGTTACCCACAGATGCCCCATGCACCCTGTACTGAATACCACTGACATACAGTAAGGGAGTGAGTAACTCCACCTTCTAGTAACACTGGGCATGCCCTCCCACTCCCATATAATAGCCTTGCTATGGACATCTAGCAGAGTAGCGGTCGGCTGGTATTGTATAAACTGTTTCAGTTCTCTCACATGGTCAATACACAATCAACAGCATTATCTAATAAAGCAATACACAACCTCAGCATTAGGTACAGCATCTGGTGCAAACTGAGTAACCTTCCCCATAAGACTCAGGAAGGCTAAGGAAAACTCTTGCAAAACTTCCCCCTCCTGCTGGCACCTAGAAAAGTCACATAGGACTGTGTATACCCATATAAAACTCCTGCAAAATGGCAATAATTCTCTCTGGGTTCTCCTTATCTTCCCTTGGCAGATGCTTAATCTATTCCCTCGCGTCCCCTTCTTTACAGTGGCCCTGAAGGCCAAAACACAACGACATTGCAAAAACAGACCTACATTTAAAAAAACACAATGACATTTCAAAAACACACCCACATTTCAAAAAACACAACGACATTTCAGAAAACAGAAAGGGTAGGACCACACTTCTTGTTCATGATTGGACAGTACCCTTTGAGTGATATGGGTACTGTCCAATCACAAAGAAGAAGTCTGGCAGTACCCTTTTCCTGTTTGCGATTGGACAGTACACCCATGTCACTCATGACAGTTCATTTCCTGTTTCTCTGATTATTATTACTGCGCAAACTGTAACTGTAATTTAGCTTTTGACAGGATGGATGAGGATCGAGGGCATTTATACAAGGTTATTATCGATTTGCCTGCTACGTACCATAACATTAACTTTTCCTTAAGCACCCTGGAACCCCATTTCCGCCAATGTGAAGGAAAAAAATAATATCCCGTTAGCCATTATACTGGGTTAAAGCGATGCATTAAAAAAAAGCCAGCGCTGTAAGCAGCTGCATGAAGTCGAACGAAATAACGACATAGTATCTCGAAATAACGACTTATGTTTACCGCGGTGAAATCCATTTTAGGTTGCCCTGATTTATGAACCGTTAATGTATTACTCTCTGAATAATAAAATACTAATTTCTTACATGCAGTGCAAGAGAGTGATCCAAATGCAGCTGCAAATTGTAGTGCTACCTTAGACACAAAGAACACCGCAACATTTATGCGTTTTTAACCTTTCATGCATGTTATATGATTTTTTTCAATATAAATTTATTTTTCAATAGCTTCTAGGCTATGGGAGCAAGTGACCCAAACCCAGCAATTATTCGTAGAAGTACCTTAGCACACTACATTCATTCATGTTTAACCCTTTATGCTTTTTATTTATTACACTACTGTTATGTTACTATGTTGGCTGCGTAGTCGGTTTAATAAAGATTGTGAATTATGCCCCCCAAAAAATCAAAATGCTTAATAAAAGGCTATTGAAAGAGAAACATTTTTTAAATAATAAATAATAATGAAAGTTGTTGTTTCCTGCATGTCTAAGGTAGCACTACAATTTGCACCTGGATTTCTTCCATGCCATGCGAGCCAGCATGGCATGGAAGAAATTAGTATTTTATTATTCGGACAGTAAAACGAACTTCACTGCGGTAATACTAAGTTGTTATACTAAGTCATTATGGTAGCGCCACATTTCTTGTTCGTGATTGGACAGTACCCATGTCACTCCAATCACAAACAAGAAGTGTGGTCCTACCTTTTCCGTTCTCTGAAATGTCCTTGTGTTTTCTGTAATGTCGTTGTGTTTTTTGAAATGTGGGTTTGTTTTTGAAATGTGGGTGTGTTTTGACCTTCAGGGCCACCGTACCTTCTAGTTGATTCATCATAAAAAGAGCTTAGTCTGTAGGGGCTAGATGATGGCACGAATATGGCACGATGGCATCAATACACTGAAATTGGGGCACTTCCTATACCTAGAATAGAACACAAGTGGTTCCACCACAGGAGCAGCAGACCTAGTGGGTAACACCAGGGGTACACTACAAACGCTAGACTGTTCCGTGTTACTACTTAACGGCCTGTTTACCACCCTCTCCTGCTGTAACTGCTCATTCTTAGCTTCCAGCTGGACAATCAGCTCTCGCAGTTGCTGTACTTCCTCCTCCATACTATCTGAAACTAATGTTAATCACCAGCCCAAGAACCTCACACAATCCTATGTTTTGTATTCTGGGAAAAGGCAAACAACCCCTTAGCAAAGGGAACAAAGAGGAGGTAGGACCAGCAACTGAGAAGCTTACTAATCACTGACACGCTGCTGTTTTGTCTTTTCCCAGCAAAAAACACTTGTATACAGAAGCACGTCTCTGCCCTTGATTCAGTGATCCTGCTGTCTACACCAGATTGTGGTGTTACCAAAAATCCTTAAGAGCAGCATGCAAGCACACAGGTTCAGTCAACTGAAGGGGCCAGAGAAGTGTTTCAATAAATTTATTTTATTACATTTAGAGAACAGTAATCATACACAGAACCCAATAAAATAGGGGCATCAAAAGGAGGCACCAAGTTTGTGAAACAAGCTGGCTAAAAGGGCACCAGGGACAACACCAGTTTGTCTGACATGGGCTGAGGTAGGATGTCCACAGTTGGGCTGCCTCCTGCATCCAGTGTCAGAATGCTCAGGTGCATCCAACATACCAAGGTGCCATTGGCACCTTTTATGGTGCCCAAGCACTATTTTGACCATGTGCAAGTGGACCTGGTCAGGCCTCTACCCCCTACCCTAGGTCTCACCCACCTTCTCATGGTGGTGAAGAGATCAACTCGATGGCCAGAGGCCATTCCACTGTAATCCAACACTGAAGTAGATGTGGTCAGGGCAGTCATCGGTTTTTGGGTCTCCCATTGTTGCTGGGTTCCATCCGACATCTCATTGGACATTGGGAGTGAGTTTACCTCTGAGTTTTGGACTGTGGTGGCCCAGGGCTGGGATGTTTCCTTCCATTGCACCACATCTTACCATCCACTGGCTAATGGGCTGTATGAAGCTTGAGAAACTTTGTTTACTCAATTCTACTTGACTGTGTCACTGTTGTTTTAATGTGATTTACAAGCTTGTTGCTAATATGATGCAGTTTTTTAAGGGACAAGACTTGCATAGCATTTTAAGTCCATCCATCTTCCAGGCAGTTATCCTGAGTTGGGTAGTAGGGGAGCCTGGATTCTATCTAAGGCAGCATAGAGTTAAGGCAGGGGTATGCCAGTCCATCACAGTACACATACATGTACATACTCATCCATGCAGTCATACAATATGGGAAACTTGAAGCTGGGTGGCAGTGTGGAGTAGCTTAGGAATTTGTGCCTTTGCTTGAAGGGCTGTGGGATCACATTCCATGGCTAACAACCATATCACAATTGGGCCCTTGAGTAGGGCCCTTAACTGCTCCTGGAACACTGGCTGACCCTGCTCTCTGACCCCAGAGTTCCCTCACTTGTAGGCTTCTTCAAGGAAAAAGGTGTCTGCTATGAATGTAAATGTAATGCAATTGATGAAAATTAGCCTAACAACATGTCTTTCTACTGCAGGAGGAAACCTGAGACCCTAGAAGAAACTCATGCATCATGTGGAGAACTTGCAATCTCCACAGACACAGAGGAGAGGTGGAATTCAAACTCACAATCCTGGCAGGGTGAGGCTACTATTCTTCTCCATTTTCAGTTACTTCTTATCAGAAAAGGGAATATGACCATGCTAACTGAATGGATATAGGATAGTAAGTAAAGTAGACAGTGTCCTCTGGTGGTCAGGTAAATAGGGATTTTTTGTACCCTTGACTCATGTCACTACACCACATAGGGGCCATAGACAGGCTTAATAAGTTCACTGAAATTTTGTTGTGCATATAGATTATAGATCATAAATAATTCTTATGAGTATAGCTCAGCTGGGTATGTTATTCTTTTGCGTTGCTAAGGTGCTACTCCTCTACGTATAAATTCTGTTTTTATTAATTAAATATTATATACATTTAAATATTCTGCTTAGTTGATGAATTAAATATCACAATTGCAGTTTACATTCAAATAACCAATGCAATACCAATGCATTTTGCTTCTCAGAATAAATCCCTGAATAGAATAGCTTTTAGCATGCACTATAACTATTTTATTAGTATTCAAGCTTATTATTCCACACACTGGAGCAATGCTGGCAGTTCTGAAACACTGGAAATGAGGCTCCAGATCCCCCTGAAAACCTGTACTGGATAAGAAATTTCAAGATGGATGGATAATTATTATATATAGGAATGTATCATTTCAATACCCGTGCATGCTCTCTCACACTGGGCTTTAGGTGGCACTCTAAGACAAAAATTGAACAAAATGCTATAAGCCGATTCCTTTTTTTTTTTTTAAACCAAGTTAGGAAAGAATTTTTTATTACCTTGAAATTGTGACAGATATGTGATTCCCAGTTAGCTGAAACTACATGTACTTAACTTGTTGCCTTTTTAAAAACTTACCTGAATAAGAATAATAAATCGTGTATACATCTATTGTACCAGAAAGAATACAAAATTAAAATATATATACCTTAGAAATTACATAAATATAACAGCATATTATTTTATCAAACTTCTTATTCTGAAAGTGTGTGAAATTGGCTTTTTTTAATTCATGAAAACTTGACACATTGTAGCAGTATCCAGAAAACTCTCATAAGCCTAAATCCTTACAATGAGAAGTTTCTTGTTTCAGTGCAGCTGCCAGTAAATTAATAAGCCAACAATAAAAAGTAACAGTGGCATAACTGCCAAGCACCTTCTATTTAAAAGGGTACCATTCATTGTACAGTACCTGGTTCCGTTAATGCTATCCAAGACATAATTGAGAGGTAAAAGAAATGCTGTTCAGCAGATGGTGCTTCATCATGATTACATGCACAGCTAGCCCTGCATACACTCAGCAGATACTTTATTAGATATCCTAACATAGTAGAGGTAGGGACTCGAGTCATGGGCTCGCAACTGGACTCAAGTAATAAATTTGATGACTTGTAACTTGACCTGGCAAAACTGATGGAAAGACTTGGACTTGACTTGGACTTGGCAGATGACTCAAGACTTGGACCTATTGATTTTTGCCTATGAAGACTAACCTACAACATACAGTGGTGGGGTTTTGCTGAAGCGAGTGTAAATCACTGTAGAGAAAAAAACTGACAGTCCAAAAAGACTTGAGGGCACATGGCTTGAGATTTGACTCAGACTAGCCAAGGAGTGATCCCTGCTCATCCCTGCTAAATAGTGACAGGTAGGACCATCTTTCTTCAGACAGCCATTTCAAATTTTGAAAAGTTGCGTGTTTGGTGATGCTTTTCTTCAAAGCAGTGTTTTACTGAGTGTTTAATTTCAGCATTTGTGGCCTTCCTGTTAAATTTAACAGGTCAGACCATTCTCCTATGACTTTGGCAACAGAAATGCTGACTGGACGTTTTTTTTATTTAATCCATCATCTTATGTAAACACTAGACAGGAGGGTGGCTATTTCTGTAATTCTGGAACCACCATGTATGACACCGATGATCGTATCATGTTTAAAATCACTTGCGTCACAGTCAGGGATCCTCAACCTGTCTGTATAGGGACAGACACGTCCATGGCGAGACTCATCTGTGTCCTTGGCAAAATATTTTGATTGTGAAAAGAAAAGTTTTTAAATACCATGTCTTAGATAAAAATGACATTTTGATCAAAATATCTGTCCGAATATGTCATGGTGTTGACCCATGGCCACAGCTATTGTACTGATTAGACACATTAACTAAATCTCTTCATTGATCACTGAGTGAACCACATGCTGTATATAGAGTTGCAGACACAATTGGCTGTTTGTGTTACCAAGCACCTAATAAAATGGCCACAAAGTGTACATGTCACATCAGGTAGTGATAGCATTACCCATCCATCCGCTATACCAGCTTGACTTATGTATGGTTGCATACATATACTATACTATACTATACTATACTATACGATATACTATAGGTGCGAGGCAGGGAACGTTCCACGATGGGGAGCCAACCCATCAAACATGCAAATTCCACTTAGAACCAGAGCAGAGACTGGGACCATGGTCTCCAGATGTTTGAAGTGACCCAAAGTCAGCTATATAACAGATTATTTTCATATTTGTAATTATTCAACAGTTTTTAAGCATTATTACGAATAGAAAAGAACCCCAGAGAGGCCATTGACTATTTTGTAAAATATTTTGTGCTTTTTTGTGTTTTTATATATTTTTTTAAATTGTGTGCACAATTTAGTTTAACATACTCTTGAAATACTAAATTGAGCTCACAAAATCCCTAAATGTGTGTGTAATTTACATTACATTTACTCAGTTTGCTATCTTGAATTCTGAAATTAATTTGTGCTCTTGGTTATCGGTGTTCTTGCGTAAACATCCCCTTAGAGCCAGAAACTGAAGTATTGGGACTGAGTCAAGACATCCGCATTTAGTTTTCAAGTGCGCAAGAACTAGTTGTAAATAATTTGTTACAGAAATTCATAAAATAAACTACCTGTTACATAAATAAAATTACAAATACAATTAAACATAAATACAATTAAAAATATAATATAATTACAAAAAAAAAACTGCAGGGGAATAAATTTGGAGTGAGACATATTATGCATTATTATAAAGATATGGACTCACAGATGTATGCATATATTGGTTATTACCATACACAGTATTATCAATTGCATGACCATAACCCCTAATTTCCAACAGAGAATTGGTTGAAACTTTGTACAAATGGCAGAGCTAGCAGAATAAGACCAAGTTGCAATGGGAGACAGGTATTAGGTATTATGACATAAATCGAAGTGAATTTACTACCTTAAATCCCTTTGTACACTTCACTCTAGCTCACATTGTAGGCACATTGTCTTTAGGCAGGATCACAAATAACCAAAATATGAGTGCAACTACAATCTGAGGGCTATAAATACCAGATTGAGAGCCTGAAAAAGCAAATTGTGTACACATTTTAGGAATTTTGTGTGCTTGATATAGTACAAAAAACTGTCCATGACTCCTTCAGAGATATGTAGAATTGTATATCTGCATGTTGACATAAAGTTTTATTTTGTATATTGGGAAAAGCTCCAAGCTGGCTATGGCCTTCTGCTGAACAACCTGTTATGTCTAAATTTTATGGCTAAGCCTTTACATCAGCAGTGACTTGTCACTGGTTGTGAAAAGTAATATTCATTGCTTTGATGCACATGTTATGAACTGTCAGTGTTCATCATTACAAATTTCATATATATATATATATATGTGTGTGTGTGTGTGTATTTAATTAAGATTTCTATCCTATATCTAAATATATATCATACTTTAATGCCACAATAATATCTGCTGATGTATATGTATATGATAAAAACTTAATTTTAATGGTAGTTGAACATATAAAAAGTATTAAGATATTAATTTTTTTGTGGTTTTCTGATGTCTAAAATGTATTTGTATTCTATCACAGCAAAATCTTTGTAATGCACTACTGGTCTAACATTTTATTTCAGTTCAAACACACTGCTGAAAACCCATGGCAGACTGGATAAATTAATGTCCTCTAAATCGTAAATATTCAAGATCTATCTGTACCCTTTACACTTTTCTTACTTACTTTACCTTCAGCAACATTCTGCCATATGTTCATTTTTTTATGGAAATGAATAAGTTTCCACATGTTGCTGGTGAAGGTTGAAAAAATTTTAATTATACCTGGACGGTACTAATTCCTAATACTTAATATAACAAATGGTGAAACTGTGCTTGCCTGTTCCCAGGGTAATTGAGACTTGCTGTTCCCCTACAGTTTCCTAGCGTCTGCTACATTAATTAACAGTGCTATGAGCCCTGCTACAAGAGGTATATTATTTGTTCAAATACATTCCCCAGACAGTTGTGGTGAAAAGAGGGAAAACTGGTGATGACGAGCACAGCTCACACCTGGGAGCCCTTCATTAGAATTTTACGCTACACATTTTCATTCACCTACTTTGTTCTAAAGAGTGCAAGATGACATGATAATGTGAGTTGCCTATATATTCTAGAATAAAAAAGAAAATAGTAGAAAAATGCAGGTAGATAACAAATTTGAGCACTTTCTTCACATTTTTCAAAAGCATGACTACTAAGGAGCTGGCCCTAACATGCATCCATCACTTGGATTGTAGGAGGAAACTGGAATGCCTACAGGAAACACATACAAAAATGTGGACAACAAACACACTCCACACACAGCGCAGAGGTGGCATTCAAACTCCCAACTCGGGAGGTGTGAGGCAACATGCTACCCACTGTATCACTGTGTGGTCATTGAAACACAGTGCAGTAGTAATGCTTTGGGAGTAATACTGCAATAGCAGTAAAAGACTATCGAAAGCTTCAGTAATTCCTAAGCTCTGAAAACTGCTGTCACAAGGAAACAGCTCACAGTTACATGCATGTGGAAATGGATTCTTACCCACTATAGCAAAGCTTAAGCTATAATTTTGAAATTTAGGTTATTTTTATACAAATATTACAATGGAAGATGTGATTGGTCATCTTTCTATATAATCAACTTTTCCAGGTCCATATTAAAATGGATTTTCCCCTTTTTTATCAAACTGATTTTGTATCCCATTGCTTTGTATTAAGTGCAGTTAATACAACATTACACAAAAAAGTACAGCACCCATTAAATCTTCAAATTCAGTTTAGGTATGGGCATTGACCACTTTAAACTAACACTAACTTCAGAAATATAGCAGAATTTTTGATATCGCTACACAAAAATGTAAACTTGTTATTTTACAGTTATTTAGATAGATGCCAGTAGGTATGTTTCAAGTGGCACATAAATACATAAAAATATCACTCTTATGTCCAAATTGCATGAAAAAGCATCTGTGTGTGTGTGTGTGTGTGTGTGTATATATATATATATATATATATATATATACAGTATATAGAAAGAGAGAGAGAGTCCCTTACGTGACAATTCATTAGCCCTAAATTGGCCATACAGCACTAACTGCCTGTGTTGCCAGTGCTCTCTCTTCTAGGCGGTGTCTCCATCACAAATCCTCAGAAATACATAGTAAACTCCAAGGCCACCCAACTACCATTCTTTTTATATCCATTGTGATTTTATTCTGTGTAATCAACTGCAAAACTGCAAAAAAACCTCTTTACATTATGACCACAACATGAACATGACATAAGACAGAAATCAAGGAATGTGCAAGAAGCTGATAAAAACAATACAGTTGTTTCTTTGTATACTAGAAAATCATTTAATATTTTCAAAAGCTAATCAGTTAGTAAAACATTTTTTATTCAACATTCAATTCATCAATTATGGGTTTAGACTTAAACAATGAAAAGGTATCAGTTTTTATGTCTATATTTTTATACGACCTTGTGGGGTAATACTGCTTACATTTATACAAACTTATTCATCTCTATCGTCTTTGCTATTAATGTGATTTAATTTCTATACCCTAACCCACATCTGACCCGGAAATATACTACAAGCAAAGCCAGATCTAAAAGCAGAAATTTAAATATACATACAAACACAGATACACAACATACACACACTATCATTAGTGATTGAAATAATTAGCCTGGTTTGCGGTACAAAATGTAAGAGCCATTCATAAGCCATCCAATCATCCCTTTACTAATGGCCTCTCCTCCCATAGTCTCTACCATTATTTTGCTTAATTTCAGCTTCCCCATTTTCCCTTATTCTGTTTTTAAAGAGGATTTCACAGAAAGGCCTGTTGTCCACCCACATAAAATTCCTGCTTCCCTTTCATCCTTTACAATAGAAGATAATGGCATTGAGATAGGATTCAATGAATGGCTTTGTGTTCTGAAAACACATTAAAATTAGCTATGTTTCTTTTGTTTATTCTGTAGCTCTGTCTGGGTGTATATGGTTATTTGCTTACACATTGCTCATATTAAATGAATAAGCACGTGTGTATGTCTGTTTGTGCCTGTGTGCTCTCTGCAGCCCCTTTCTGAAATTTAAAGGAATATATTGATCCTCTGCAGAGCCTATTTGTTGTTTGCGATAGCATGTATATTTCTGTATTTGGACTGTTAATGAAGTGCTTTTCTATAAACATTAGAAATATGCATCAATGTATTATGTTTAGAGGTGTGTGTGTGTGTGTATGTGTTTACATGTATGCATTGGTCTTTGTTTTACAAAGGCAACTTGTTTTTTTATTTGTTTTTGAGCTAGGAAGATGAGTAGGAGACATCTCTGAATGCTGTTGTATGTCTGAGAATACAATAGAAATGTGTGTTTTTGTATAGAACAACACACATTCTCTCTCTCAACCAGCTGCCACGATGTATGTGTTGAAACATAAGCTGGCGGCTAGGAGTTGCATGTTACCCACACATTGTCAATGTTTCTCCATTTTATTGGTAAACAAGAAAACTCAGTTTGGTCAATAAATGATCTGTGGGCGTGCTGTACTTAAGAAAGCTTGTTACAGCTATTCAAGAGTGCCCTGCTGTGGTTCCTTTTTTAAAAAACAAATATTCTTTAATGAGCCTCCTTTGCTGTGGAGCTTTTTTAGACATTAGCAGCCAAATGCCTTTTGTTATTTGCTGCAGCTATTTTGATTCCCGCCTGATGCTGGAGTGGGTAAAATATAAGTAATTGCTGGATCGTTTGCAAGTTGTTTAGTTTGTGTACCAAGCCAGATGAGAACAGTTAATGAGCACAGCTTCGAGCGGCAATTAGTGAAGCAGCCGTGTATATCACAGATGATTTGCAATTAGTGGGCAACATCTATACTGGCTGGGTTGCTGGTTGGGTGGAAATGGAAGTGTGGTAGTGGTGGTGGGCGGGGGGGGGGGGGGGGGTGGTAGTGAAAAAAAGGGGGTTTTAAGAACCCGCGCGAAAGATAAATAACGGGGGGGGCTGACTTGTTACAGAGGCAGTGGGAGTTGTTTACTGTTCGAGGGGGGGG
>JAODKM010000039.1:24065903-24076303 GCA_026780845.1 Petrocephalus sullivani
AAATAAAATCCAGTCTTTTCACAAGATCTAAACAGATTAAGTCTTTTAACACCAGATTGTCAGTCATTCAGGGAGTAAAAGGTATCGAAAGCCTGCACTACTGATATTAAGAATGCAACATAGAACTTCTGTGTTTTCTGAGTTTAAAACCCTCTGCCCCATTAATCATGTAGTCATTGACTCCTGTCAGGTTCCTCCTTAATCCTGCTTGTTTTCAGGTCTCTTAGATGCTATTAAAAATAGGCACTGAGAAACAAAACTTTAAGCATTCTTCTGATAAATTCAAAACATTGCTGTTATTCCTGTATCATACTTGCTTGTTGGTGTTTCTATATTTGTCCATTGCCATCTCAAGAATGGTTTGCGCCAAGTCAAGTGTATGAGCCAACTTTAAGTCTTTGACTGAAGAAAAGGAGAATGTGGAGTTACAATTATGTTCACTAGATCAGAGCATATCACAATGATGAGCCAGCATATTCCATTTGCTCTGTCTTAAACAAAGAATTCCTATTGATTATTTTAACTATTTCTTGTCCTGCACAGTTAACTAACAAAATTCATGTTAAAAAGTATAATAAATTGATTATTAATAGCATACTGCCTAGAGGAAACTCTTGCTGATTTCTTGTCTGGCTGTTATTACCTTAATTTTCTTCATTGCATTTGAGCATTCCTAGTTTTGGCTAACTACCTGGCCAGATTTCAGCATCTTCAAATAATCAATTATGTTGTTCTGATTAATAACAGCCATAAGAGACAAACAAATTATTAGTATAAATCAAAATAAAAGATTGAAGTTCCTCTATTTATAACAAGCAGAACAGCATTCACTTATGCACTCAAAATAAGTTTAAGTAGGCTTACTGAAGTATGCAAGTACTCAGGAGAGGATAAAAAAAGAAAACATAAGCAATGACATGGTGGGAGTGGTAGCTGGGACACCTGTATCCAAAGTTACGTAAGTGGCAGGAATGCAAACCAGGCCACTATCATCTGCTGTCATTCCACTAAAGTTTAAACTACAGATTTGAGTACTCAAGGCGTCTACCAAAAATGAAAAGAGTATTATTAAAAGTAATGAATAAATGCATTGAATTTTAATTGTTAATGAATGGCCATGAATAAGTGCACTTGTACAACTGAAACTGACTTTCTTGCTAGAGGGTGGACATCACAGATTTTTGGGTGGACCACAGATTTTTAGCAGTTTAAAAAAAGACAAATACTCATCCATGTTTAAACTATAGGGCTGCAAGCCACCTTCTCTTCCCAAGGCACAGTGGCTTCACCCCTATACACATTGTGGTTTGAATCCCATCCTAAAATTAGGCAATTGCATTGTAAGTGGATTTTTTCTTCTTACCATGAAGAGAAACAAAAGTAATAAAAGTAATAAATTGGCCATTCTATACAGTTCAATTATAGGTTCAATGCCTCTTATGGCTGCTTTGTTTTCAATGTCCATCATGAATCTTATTCATTGATCCAGACAAGATTTTTATTTTTTTATTACATCCTATATTAGCTAAGGCAGATATGGAAGCCTCTTAGATGCTTTGAGATGTATACTGTTTGCCACCTTGGTAAATGTCACACTATAGCAATAGTCATTAGTTATCAATGGGTTTTAAGTTTGGTGATGAAGGGGGTGGACTGGTCATAATTTGATCATCCTTCAAGCCAGCTAATCCAAGGAATGCTGTGGTGAGTGAGAAAGGGCATTGTCCTTCATGAGTGTCATAGTGTCATACCCTTTTTGAAAATTGCTTTCTTCTTGTACCACTGTATGAAGAAGGTATCCTGCAAAATTGAAAATTAGAATGTTGTATGATTTGAATGTTAGAAAGGTCCTAAAGAGTTCCTAAGTGTTAATTGTAGCTCACTGCATCAGTCCTCTGCCAGGTGGTGGGTGCTTGATTCAAAATTGTTGATTATGTCCTTTTTATAATCCAACCTCAAGGCCATCCATCTGTTCCATCAAAAGTCAATCTCATCTATCTACAAAACTTTTGATGAAATTGTTTACGCTCTTGTTCTTGATTTTTGAGCATTTTTGTGAGCTTGTGTGTCTTATTGAGTGGATGTCCTATTTATCTCCCGCATTGTACCCAGTGCTTTTGGAGATCTTGTTTTAGGCTGAATTTTTGAAAAATGGCGGCACTAGTTGCTAAAGGGTTCCTGGATGGGTTTGAGTGTTCGGATCATTTTACCGACTCGGACCTTTGAGTCTCGTTCAGCAAAATGAACGAATCTTTTTTCGAGTCATTTCGTTCATTTTAGCAAAATGTAATTAAAATGTTACCTGTTACCTCCCTAACACATCTACTGCTTACACAAATGTTGATCATACTACAAACAAGACAAAACTATAATGCTACTGTATAAGAAACAGAAAATATTAATTCATTGCTTACCTGGGTCTTTAGTATATGATTCGCTCACCTCGCCTCTTATCTGACAAGTTTTCGGGTTTGAGTTGTTCGTTCATCACGTGACAGCCTAATTAGCTAACCAAGGCAGTCTGAGCAAGAAACAGAATTGATTAGTTCATCTCTCGAGTCTTCCGGCTCAGACTGCATAGGTTAAGCTTATGGGGCTTTCACGTGATGAATGAACGACTCGAAAAACCCGAAGACTCGAAACAGGTGAATCAATAATTCCAATACAATAGGAAGTTGCACAAATGCGCATGCGCGACTGAACGAATCACTCCCACGAGACGACTCGTTCTTCCCAAGTCACATTAAAGATTCGTTCAAAATGAAGGAATCGTTCAAGAATGACCCATCACTAGTTTGAGTATGATCATATGTACCAGGCCACACTGCAACACAGATTTTGGTGTTTTATTCCATTACCACTTAAGTGCCTGAGCTGTTGATTGAAATAATTACTTCTGGTTCTCAGGCAACAGAAGCATCAGTGCACCTTAACATGCCATTACTAGTTAACATGACACTTCCAGATGCCTACCATTGGCTAGTAGCTACCTTAAACACGGTTAAAATGCCTAAATCTAAACAGACTAAAACTAGAGTGTGCCTGTATTTCATTCAGAAGGATTCCAACACTAGAATGTTGATATGTAAATTAGTTTGTCTCATGCCCACTTCCCCTTTGTGTACCTAAACTGCAAGGTGCAAAAGGGAAATTATCTAGTGGTAGTTTTTGCAATGTATGCCCAATTTAGCTTGTCATGTGGTTGCAGAACAATAATGGATTTTCATCACTGGACCCTTATAGAGGTACAAACACCAATTTCAGAATATTTTGAGTGGTGGGTGCTTTGCTATACATATAAATAAACAAGAAGGCATATTTTGCTTGCCAGCCATTATGAAACATTACACAATATTTTTATTCGTACATTATTTCAATAAGAAATTTGTTTAAAATGGATATCCATTTTTACATTTTTATAATGTTAAAATAATGTTTTATATTGTTTTATATTGTCCTTAGTGTTCAAGTTTGCACACTAACAGTTATTTGTGATTATTCTACAGTTTCTCTCTACAGGCTATTTCTGCCTTGTTTAGCTCTTGGCCACAACATGTATGATTGTACAGTGATCAAATCTGGCAGTTTTTCATCAATTTTTTACCCATTGTGAGTAATAACAGTTTGCATACTAATTGTACATGTAGGAGTGTAATGATTCCTCAAATCTCTGGTTCTGTTTCTGTATTCTCTGGGCTGATTCTCTTGCTATTTCACTTTCTGGCAGTGCAGTATAGTATATTTTTATTCCAGCTAGTAGTTTTCCCAGTGTGATTTGCACTTTACAGAAATATATTAGGTAATGCCTAGTAGCTGCTCTGTATGTATCATCTTAAATGAAACCATAAACCTTATAAAGTGTTCCTCCTAATGTGGCGTTCCTCTAAATAAATTTCCCAGAATGAGAGTGTGTGTCCCCAGTGATGGACTAGCAATCCCATCCAGGGTGTTCCCCTACCTTGTGCCATCTTCCATTTATCATTTTCGCGTCATACAACCCTGTTTCAGTCATCTTTTTGGGAACTACCTGGCATCATGGTACATACAATATAGTTTGTTTTATTGCACTACTGACATTATAGACCAGGATATTTGTGGCTGAGGTATCAGATTTTCGCATTACTGATCGATCTCTGGCTGACATGTTTACATGTCCCGCTCTTTAAATCTAACAACCTTTCTCCAATCTCCTGGGAATGCACTGCTTCTAAGAAATACTAATGTGGGGTGGGGTGGGGTAACCCAGATACATATTTTAATTATTTAACTATCCTTATCTAAAATGAAATCTCAACAACAAAAATGTATATTTTGCGTGTGCAAACCCCATTTCCAGAAAAGTGCAATGAAAACAAAAATCAGTGATTTGTTAATGCACATGAACCTTTATTTAACTGACAAAAGTACAAAGAAAATATTTTCAGTTGACCAACTTAACTGGAAATATATTGATGGCTATTAAGGAATATATATTGATGAATTTGATGGCTGCAGCACACTCAACAAAAGTTGTGGCAGAGGCTTACTTACCATTGTGTCACATCACCTTTCCTTTTAATAACACTTTCTAGTCATTTGGAACTGAAAATTCTAATTGTAGGAATTTTGCAAGTAGAAATTTTGGGCATTCTTGCATGATGTAAGACTTTAGCTGCTCAACAGTGGTGTGGCGGTTGTTGTTGTTGTCTGATTCTCCTCTTCACGATGCACCATACATTTTCAATAGGAGATAGTTCTGGACTGCCAGCAAGTCAGTCAAGGACACTCATACTGGGGCTACTTAGCCATGCTGTAGTATACCATGCACACTGTGGTCTGCCATTGTCCTGCTGGTATAAGCATGGATGTCCCAGGAAGAAACGTCACCTTGATAGCAACATGTCTCTCTAAAATCTTAATGTACACCTCAGAGTCAATGTTACCTTCACATACTTGCAACTCACCCATGCCGTGGGCACTGATGCACCCCCATAGCATCACAGATGCTGGCTTTTGCACCTGTTGCTGAAAGCAATCGGGATAGTTGGTTTCATCTTTGGCACTGGAAACTAAACACCCATTTCTTTTTCCAAAAACAAGCTGAAATGTACACTTATCTGACTAACCCACACAGTTCCACAGTGTTTCAGTCCATCTGAGATCAGCTCTAACCCTCCGTTTATTTCCAAAATACAATTAAGTTGGTCAGTGAAACTGTTGAAAATCTTTTCTTTGTACTTTTGTCAGTTAAATAAAGGTTCACGTGAATTAACATATCACAGATTTTTAGAAAAAAATCCCACCTTTTCTGGAAATGGGGTTTATTTGTATGTATGTACTGTATGTATGTATATAGATAAATTAACAAATAATCAGTTAACATTAACTTTATAGTACTAGATGGCTTAATATGTTAGGGTCTTGCAGATGTCTTAATTGAGCTCCTCACCCCAAGTATCTCAGCACATATAAAATCTCATTATTATATATTCTGTTCTCCAATTTATCATATTTCATATCTACAAGATGAATTATTTTCATATATATGACTTATTGCTGTGGCCATTACTATAGCAGTAATATATTCTTAATGTCTTTTTTAATTATTAAATGCTCACTATAGGTATTTTATGAGACCCTTGCACACATTTTTAAAATGTTATTTTGCTCTTATTTTTCAAAAAGACACCCCCATATAAAGCAGTTGTAAGAATGATTTAAGATAGATAGATGTATAACTATATTAACTATCTATCTTAAATCATTCTGGCAACTACTTTATAAGAAGGTGTGTTTTTGATTTGATTCCCTGTTTAGCGTCCCTGGAGCTGGATCCAGGCAGCATAGTGCACAAGGCTGGCATACATCCTGGATGGGTGGGGTGCCAGTCCATCATAAGACAAACAGTCTTATATTATGGGCAATTTAAATATACCAGTGAGCCCTACTGCAGGCTGACGAAGTACCCAGCAGAGGTGAGATTCAGACTCCCACCCCTCGGGCCATCGCACTGCACCAAGCAATTAAATTTAACTCAGTTGACCTTAATCCCACTAATATCTAGTTTTCTACTGGAAAAGTTCACATTAAGAATTTCAGAGGAGAAAATGTGGTGGAGTGTCTGCTACAAATGTAGCATTTTGGCTTGGGGCAGGGGGAGTTGACAGATGCCGACTTCCATCCTTTGTTTCTTTACTTTTAATGAAACATAGCTGTTCTATGCCTCTGCTCTTCTTCAGCTCTTTCTTGGTAGCAGTTTACTTCTGCTATCTGTTTCCATTTAGTTGAAATGTTTGGGTATACTACAAAGAATTTTCAATACCACAAAAACATTTTTGTTGTTCTTTTTTGTCTCAACTTAATAACTGGGAAGATATTGTGATTTTACTAACTTTCAAGGGCCCTTTAAACTGCATTCCTTGTTAATGCACTAATGCACTTATCAAAAGTCTGTTAACCTGAAGCTCATCCTAGGAAAAGCAAAGCATCCATGTAACAATAAATAGCAATATACTGTACAGACAAAAGTTCACCTAAATTACATATCTTACAACCAAGCAGGTCAAGAATGTAAATTTTTTACTGCTATTCCTGGGGCTCTAAAACAACAGTGGTACCAAATGAGCCACACAACCCTACAAACATACACTTTAATATTTCAAAACACTATATATATTTTTTTCTTGAGACCTGGAACTGGTAACTTTCCAATCACAGGCACAGCACCCTAACCCACCAAGCTGCACACCGCCCCCATTCAGATTTTAATAGACTTTAACAATGAATAATACAGTGCAGGAAATGTCAGGGAAAGTATTGCATAAAATTCCATAGTAATGGTTCAGAAATAAGTAGTATTGCACAGTGAATTTTGTACAGTGGGTTGTACCTTGAACAAATCAATGTTCTGTGAATGAGCATATTCGGTTGTAGTCCGTTCAGACAGTTGGTTGTCCCCTCTGTAATAGAGTGACTAGTTGAAGAGTGTAATGCCTGAAGGTATGCACAACCTTTTTTAGCACTCCTTGGAGCAACACATCTGTCTAAAAATGATCCTCTGTTTCACCAAGATGATCGAAAGAGGATGGAAAACATTGTCCAGTATAGCCAGCAGTTTCCTGAATGTCCTCTGTTCCACCACAGTCTCCAGTGAGTCTGGACTGGCTTCTAGAATGGAACAGGCTTTCTTAATCTTTTTGAACTTTTTGGCACTCGTGTAATTTGCACTGATGCCATTGGTCCACCACATTCGTGGCAACTGCAGAAAATTTTGATTGGGGTGGCCACCACACCATCGCATAACAGACTGGCAGCGATCAACTGTTAGAAGCCATGTACTGTAGGAATGACTTGCATAAACCAAATGATCCCAGCCTCCTTGGGAAATAGGGGTTACTTTGACCCTTCTTGTACACACTCTCCATGTTAGTCCTCCACTCAAGTCTGTCATCAACATGTCTTCACCAATAGCACTCCGTTGTCTTACTGATGTTGAGATACAAATGGTTCAATTTGCACCACTCCACTTCACTAGGTCCCTGTATCCATCATTCTGCCCTTCACTGTCACACCCAACTATTATTGCGATGTCAGAGAATTTCTGCAGATGCCATCAGTAAATTTTGTAACTAGTCTAAAGTGTGGATGGTGAAGAGTAAAGTTTCCTATGAGGCAATTGTGCTGCTCGTGACAATGTCTGATATACAGTTCATAAGATGCAAAAACTGTGGTCTGCTAGTTAGATTATCTTGGCTGTGAAGGATGTATCCACCTGCATTGAACTGTGTTTCTCCAACTACAACTTGGGTTTCATGATGCTGAAGCACCATGCTTCCCCGCTTACTCAGAAATACTGCTGGAGTACATTAGCATGTCTTTATTTTCCTATGTTTCTGTAAAATCACAATTAAGATATGTGACTCCTTTGTGTCTTCTGTACAGACATGAATGAATGTGAAAGAAACCCTTGCAAAAATGGAGGAATCTGCACAGATTGGGTTGCAAACTACTCTTGTGAATGCCCTGGGGAATACATGGGGAAAAATTGCCAATATAGTAAGTATGCCTTTTTTCCTCACTAGCTCTCCTGCATACCAATAGTGCTGTTCAAAATTCACAGCTACAAAGTCAACCGTTTTCAATCCCATAACCTGGAGGCTTGAATGCCTATGATCTTTCAGTCCATCGTTCTCTATCTGGGTCTCTTCCTATTTACATCGGTACATTGCACAGGTTTTGCCTAAAATGAATTGGCAAACAGAATATATAATTCCAGCTTCTGACATTTGTGAAATCGCTGTCAGTCATGCAGATGGACTTCATCAGCTCCAGGCAATTCTCGGAGGGAAATCTTAAACCTATTTGAACGTTAATCATGTTTGGATTAATTTTCGTCAAGCCTCAAGGTAATGTGGTATCATTCAGGGTGTAACTGATTATATTAAATAGACTCACATTTTGGATCCAGTAGATATACATTTATTAAGTGTGGCATTACAGGCATTAGTTGTGGACTAAATAGGAGTACTCAGTGTATATCTCATAATATAAAGAAGCATATATTAAAGGTAGTACAGCTTTAGTACTAAATTAACATATATAATTAGGGGCATAAGTAATTTTGTTTCCTTCTATGCGCTTTTAGGAAAAAGGCATTCCTTCTTGTGTCATACTGCGGTAATTTGTCACAGTACAGTGGTTGGCACAATGGTACATATGGTAGTGTTGATGCATCCCAACCAGAGGGTTTTGGGTCTTGCTTTGCCAGCTTGTTACAGATCACACAACCCAGAAATTACTTCAGAGACACCATTTCCGCTAAATCACATCTTTGGGGTATGGGGAAACTGAAACACGGCAAGAAAGAAAAAGAAAAGAGTAAGAAACCTTCACACAGTGAACTAGGCCAGGAATGAAACCCACGATTTCCAAGGTGTAAGGCCCCAGTGTCATTCAGCTATATATAGGCATAGTAGTCTGAAAAAATATAGCACCTTTTTGGGTTGTCCTGGGTGATTACAGAACCAACTGTTGCAGTGGTGTGTTGCTCTGTGGATTAGATCTCCAGAGGCGATTCTAGGGACACTGGGGACCCTAATAAAAAAAAAATCCATGGGGCCCTCCAACTCACTTTCTCTCAACATGGTAAAATTTATTACCATTATTTCAGAGTGAAGTCTAAATTAATCATATCAACAAAGAGAATTACACTAATGCTTTATTTTCACTTTTGTGAGAAACGGGATATATAAATAAAGCACATTTGTTGTCTCAGTGTATTATGTGATCAGCGGCCCATGGGGGGGCCCATGGGGGGCCCATCCCACCTCAGGGCCACAAGCAGTTGCCTGCCCTGCCTGTCTTTTTGCTACTCCTCTGTAGATCTCTGCACCTGTGATCACCAGCTCAAATCCCCTGGTCAGCAGAGTAGATTCACCATTACACCTTTGAGCAAGGCCTTTAATCTCAGTGGCTCCTGGGACTGGTTGACCCAGCTTTCTCAATTGTAATTAGGTAACACAAAGAACATGCATATTAAAACTAATTAGGAACAATACCCGTACACCTAATTCACAAGTCAAAAATCACATGAATATATTGCTTAAAAATATGTAACTTAAAATGCATCACCCTGACAATGTTGGGAACAGAACTAAGTGGGGGTTGTGACCCCCAGAGGAGTTGGAAGACACCGGCAGGGGAGGTCACAAGATGATTTAATTTGTTTGCAACAAATGTACCATGAAGACCTCCGAAATCAGCAAAATGGTTTTGGGCTGAAAAGTTTGGGAACGCATGCTTAAAAATATAGAAATTGTGATAGATTTGTTTGTTTTTACCTTTGTTAATTAATCTCCAGTAAACTTTTTTTCCGGTCAGTTTTTTGATTGTTTTGTTTATGTGTGTGTCTTATCTTCTTGAAAGAATGCTCTGGACCTCTTGGGATGGAAGGGGGCATCATTTCCAATCAGCAGATCACAGCATCTTCCACTCATCGTGCATTGTTCGGGCTACAGAAATGGTACCCATATTTTGCCCGGCTAAATAAGAAAGGGCTTGTGAACGCCTGGACCGCCGCTGAAAGTGACAGATGGCCATGGATTCAGGTAATAATTAGGGCCCAGCAACTATAATTGCATATTTACAGAACATTGGCCTGTTAATATACCATTTTCAGCAGGGGTAGGAAAACTGAATTGATTATGATTCTTGTGGTAAATATTACTTTCAGGACCTGTCCCTGCCCTCGCTGTCATCCAGGTTTGGCCAGCAGGTGCCGCTGACCATCCTCTTCCAAGTGATTGAGCCTTGAGTGTTTAGTAATGATGACCCTCAGCAGTGTCTTGTTTTCCCCAGCCTTAGTGTTTAGTTAATTGTTGCGGTCTGCCCTGGCCCTACTCTTTGTCAATCATTGTCGATGT
>JAODKM010000039.1:24076403-24091276 GCA_026780845.1 Petrocephalus sullivani
TGTTTTCCCCAGCCTTAGTGTTTAGTTAATTGTTGCGGTCTGCCCTGGCCCTACTCTTTGTCAATCATTGTCGATGTGGTTAGAGTTACCTAAATTATGGACCACAATTAGTGCTTCTGTCTCCCCAGTGTTTCCCTGAGTGTTAGTCCTCACCCGTGTTTATTTTTCCTGCCCAACTTGCCTTTGGTTTTGACCCCACGTGGCCCTTCGATTTGCATGTGGTTTAATTTTTAAATGAAGCCCCGTTGTCTCTAAGCTGCCTCATGGGTCATCACTCAGTCCCAGTGCCCTGATATGACAGGTGAATTATAAGTAATTATAAGTTCCTGTGGTTTTCTTGTGAGTTTTGTGTATGCTCCCCAGTTCATTTATGCTGGTGAAGATAATTCACTACTATTAGCAGCTGGAAGATCTCATAAGCCCAGATGGTACCCAAGCAAGGCACTGAGAGAGAAGCAGCTGGTGCGGAAAATGATACATGATAACTTGTAAACTAGTGTAGCATTGGACTGCGCATTTTCTTCTGTTAATGGTGCTGTCTCTTTGTCAAACCAAGAACAGATTATATACTGAAGGTTGTGTATATTGGGTTGGGTTTTTTATATAAGATTTTAACCATTTATGACAACTGAATTTTTACATATTTTAGCCAGTTACTTGTAATTATTACACCTCTGTAGGAAAAGTGAGACTGAGGTATCAAAACCCATTATAAGTGTGTGATTAAGCACCAAAACTTTTTTTTATATATAATTTTTTTCAGTGGAGGATCTAGGAAATTTTAATTTGGATGGCAGAGCTTTTGCAGGTGGCCAGACAAAAAATTAAAAAATAACACAAATGGAAAAGGTTCAAAAAACGCATCTTTACAAGGATCCAAAAACTTGACAAATTAGTTTCCATTTTCTAATATTTTTCAGAAAGTGTTTTGATCTGATATACTGTAAGTCATTCTTCAATTCCTGCAAATCTCTTCCATAGGCATCTGTAAATAACAAAAGTTTCCTTTTCCAGGAAGTAAATGCTTGAAGGGTTTCAGGCCTGTATGCCCTTCATTATGTCACAATTGGACGTTGAGAAGCATTTTCCCAACTCACCCAACACTGGATTGACAATTTGGGAAAAAATATGTGCATTCTAGAGGCATTTTTACAGTCAGCTTGTGTTTTCTGTCAAGTGAAGCAACATCACTACCATGCAGGCTACTAAATAGTCTCTTTGCTTGTTTGCTCTTTGGTGGAAATAGAAATGTGGCATCTATCACGTTTCAGTAATTGTTTTCCTTAATTAATTGGAGTTGTCCTCATTAAGATATTCCACAAAGGTCAGCCTAAGGGCTTCAATTAGGTCGACAACTCTGATTAGGTCACGCTGTCCCAATGGGACCAAACTGGTCAGAGGATCTTCAGCAGTACTGCCAGATTGAGCCATAAATTCAATCTGGCCAGACCCATTAAAGAATGCCCAAACTAATATGAAACGATATTATGTTTGATGAATGAATAAAACAAAATTTACCAGATCACACTGATGTACAATCCAATGAAACTGAACGAATCTCAAATGGATCAGTTCTATTGCACTTGATGAAATTATGAAAATAAATTTTCATAAAGTTATTGTCTTTCTTGTTGTAAATAAAAACATATTCTTTAAATAAGAATGTCAAACAACTTTACATTTCTTCCGTTGCACTGTAAAAAGTATTTTTTCACCACATTTTCCACCCATTAACAGTTTAGCCTTAAACTGTTACGCACTAAATACTCGCACACATTAAATAAACATACAAACAAACAAACAAACAAACCTGCAAAAACCTGCACTGTTTATGTAATAGACAATTTTATATACACAAGTACAAACTAAAATCTTCAGCTTAGCTTCTAAAAATAGTAATAATAGTAATGTCATCTTGGATTTTTCAGAGAAGAGGTCTGGGGTAGCAATCCAAAGGAAGGGGTGGCAGCTGCCACCCTATGCCACCACATAGATCCACCACTGATGCTTTTTTCAAAATAATATTAAATGATTGTATATATTCTTGTGAACATGAAATTGATCAGTGGCTTTTCTTCAAATGCCTTTCTTCACTTGCCACATTTTGTCATTTCTGCCCATAATCATCTCTCTTCAGTGTTCTTAGAAGCAAATTGCACATTCTATACCAATACTAGATGTACACTTTTGAGTTCTTGCACAATTAGCAGAAAATCCAAGCACTATTCTGCTTTACATCACTTGGATATTGGGCTATTAAAGGAAACTTTTATAAAGAAAAAATCGAGAAATTCATTGAACAATTCGGTAACACTTAACTTAATGGTGCTCGATGAAGGCTGTATGACACCAACATAAGCCCTTCATGACAGGCGGCTTAACTTGTCAAAAGCACTTACAGTATAAAGGTTTGTTCCAACTTTTGTGGCTGTCATAAATGCTGACATTGGGAACTCTTGTGTCAAGCTGACATTTCTCCTGTCGACAGTCATAGGTTTATGCTGACATAAGGTTGTTATGACACTTTTTTCATTCAAGTGACATAGAAGGTTATAAGATATGTAAAGCCAGGTGTAAAACAGAAGGTGAATAATTTTCTTTTTCTTTCTCTCTTTCTTTCTTTCTACATTACAAACTAAATAATGTAGCTGTCATAGAGCACACTTAAAGTTTTATCAAAAACAGCACTTGAAGTATAAAAATATGTTTTTATTTTGGGGTTCAGAAAAAGTCAGAGAAAGGTCATAAATAAGTATTTTTTCTTAAGGGTTGGTTTATTTAAATATTTATAAATCACTTTTATCCAAAGCAAGTAAGGGTCAGCAAGCATCTCTGGAGCAACTGAGGTTAAAGGCCCAGTGGTGATTAAATCATTTTGCTGGCAGTGGGATTTGAACCTGCAACATACTAGACATAAAAATATAGCCGTAATCCTCAAGCTTCATACCACCACACTCATGAAAATAAACTATTAAATGCTCAGTCACCATGTGGCAATCCATATATATGCAAATAAATTGCAGTGCTCAATGAATTCTGTGATAGTAGTGAAAGGCATTGCCATAAATTTTAATCCATTATAAACACATACAGCAAATATATTTTTCTAGCACAACAAAATTAAATATCTAACACTGGTCTGTTCCCTGACCATAATGACATCATAATTATTGTAGTCTGATTTTTATGGTAGCCATTTTTAAATTATATTTATTATATCTATGGGTCAACAAATTCCTTCTGTCCACAGACTGAACCTTAAAGGCCCACTCACTCACTCGCGAGTCTGCATGGTGTTACTGTGACTGGCAGCTCCTACCAATGAAACAAAATAGCACAAAATTGCAAAATTCTTGTAACAAGAACATACCGACTGTTCTAGATACTTAGCAGGTCAAAATAAAATCAGTGGGAGCACACATCTGTGTAACACCTGCTCCCTAATGGACATGTATGTTGTTCCAGGGAGTTATGTCATCTAAGGAAAAGCATTTGATAGCTTTAGGAAATGACAACAACTGAATGAGCGAATTTCTTTTTACATGCGCTTATAGCTGCTAACACTCATTGTTTTTCAAAGTGTTTCATCATCACCCATATTCACTGGAACAAAGGAGTAATACAGTCTTAACAAAATCAGTAATTGTAAAATATGTTACACTTTAGAAATAACTGGTACGTGTTTGGAAATGTGGGAGATTTTGATCCTCTATGTCCAGGCATTTATCCAGCAATGAGACATTCAGTTTGAATGAGATTTCTGAAAAGATCATCGAGAGGGAGTGCTTGTGGAAAGGATTTTGCTATGAGCAGGGTCTCATTTAGTGTGCATTTAACAAAAAATCCATAAAGAAAACAGCTCTTCTCAGTAATGCTGTGGCAGACTTCTGGAGCTGTCTCTTTCCTCATGTATTTTATGGAAAAATAATTTTAAAAAGCATCTCTTCCTGGTTATAAAAAGATTGCATGCAAGTTTTCAAAACAGTTTCATATGTCTTTTTTATATGCATGACCGAAATATTGTAAAAGCATTTCTCTGTTATGTTAGCCAGATTGTATTGAAGTTATATTTTTAGTTTTTTATATATATATAACTAAATATATATATATATGCAATGTTCATATGCAGTTGCTGTAGAACAATTGAAGACATATGAAGAAAACATATGAGATAAATATGTGGGAAATGTGCCTGTGATGTCTGCCTTGTCTTCACCCTCATACTTTCACACAATAGTAGATGAGGAGCTCATATGCACAGTTCTTGTTTCCCATCATCACATAGTGATGGGGCCATTGTTTAATCATCTTTTTTCTTTCAGATAAACCTACAGAGAAGAATGAGAGTTACAGGACTGATAACACAAGGTGCCAAGCGCATAGGAAGCCCAGAATATGTAAAGTCCTACAAAGTGGCTTCTAGCGATGATGGGATGACTTGGAAGACCTATAAATACAAGAACACAGGTGAAGACATGGTGAGTGTTTAAAAGCCTTAATACTGCCTGTAACAAACTTTTTATTTGAATAAATAATATTTTCATAATCAGATATTTCATTTCTTTTATTTCACAGCACCAGCATTACACTGTTTACAACCCTACTATTTTCATAAAAATAGATACTCAAATACTTGAAACTAGAGTATATAATGTAAAATATCCTTATGGGCAACAATTAGTGACTTTTAGTTAGAATCAGGGCTTTGACTATGCCAGGGATCAAAAACGTTGTAATTAGGCTACAACAATTGCGACGTATAAATGAAATATACTTCTTTCACCTCTTATCACACATACAGGCCAGATAGTGGTGCTGTATGTCAAACTAAAGGTATTTTCTTATTGGCCAAAACCCATGTTACCTACAAATACCATGTAACCAAGAAAAATTATATGTAAATTTAAGTAGCTGTAATTAGTAAGCTAGATTACAGAACACTATAGACATGCTTAGAAATAGCCAGATAAAAATTGAATAACTGCCTACCAGGAAACGTATAGCTTTGAATATATTTTGTATTTCTTGTTGCATTTATTATGGAGTCCATCAACTTTCATGCATGCAACACTGGACACTTGCATGACTGAATCAGTCATGCAAAAATTGGCAGTCTTCAATGCACTGGTGGGGGATATTGCAAAGACAAATGCTGTCTATATACCACAGTATTTGTACCATAGTGAATTCAAATTGGCCTGCAGGATTTTATGCCACCAGGCTCATATAAAACAAAATTTGCTAAACATCTGCAGATTCCATCTGAAAGCCAAAATTTCCATTTGCTGTTCAGCTGACCATATCATTCATAATGAATCAGATTCTTTGTTACAATTTCCTAGTTTATATAATATTATTAATGACAACAAAGTATCATTTTATTTTTGTATCTGACTCCCTTCTTTCCATTTTCACATACAAAAAGTGAGGTTTTTTGAGTTCTGATAAATGTTACTGATGCACATTTCAGTCATTGATGTTTTAAGCTCTTGCAGCATTGAGGTGGATTTATTATTTGATGTTCACTTTAAAAACACTCAAACGTGCTTTTCAACTTTATTCCTAACACAAATTCATTACAATTTGATTCCAAATCCAAGAGATCTATTAATAGACAGTGGCACGGCAAATCTATATGGCTTTCTAAGGTCATTCTAAATCATCTCTGCTTTAAAGTAAATTAATTTTTGTGTTTCATTGTACAATTTTCTTCAGCTGAGTCAAAGAAACAATAAAAAAGGTATATTATACCGTTTTTATTTTTAGTATACTGGAATAGTGTTACATACTACTTTTTAATCGAAATAAGTATGCCTTTTGTAACAATGCACAATGTGCCAGGCTGAGTAAAATTGTAAAGAGTATGTGTGCAAGTGTTCATTGTTGCACATACTACAGTTTGGTGACAGCCTAAGAAAGCTATTTTATTCCAGATCTCCATTTGTGTCTTTAAAGATTTTCCATGGAAACATTGATAACAACACGCCCTTTGCCAACTCCTTCACACCCCCACTTCAAGCACAGTATGTGCGGATTTACCCACAAGTCTGCAGGAGGCACTGTACACTCCGTTTGGAGCTACTAGGCTGTGAACTCACAGGTCAGTGGCTACTTAAGGGACCTGACAATATTTTCTTGCACCATTGTCAAAAATATGCAGAAAAAGTATGGTAAACACAAATGGCAGCAATAACTCATGTATTATTTATTATCTATTTCTTTTATTTTTTAAAGGGTGCTCTGAACCATTGGGAATGAAATCTGGTCACATCCAGGATTATCAAATTACAGCATCCAGCATATTTCGAACTCTTAACATGGACATGTTCACATGGGAACCGGGAAAGGCCAGGCTAGACAAACAGGGCAAAGTTAATGCATGGACATCAGGGCACAGTGACCAGTCTCAGTGGCTGCAGGTAAGACCAATTTCTCATGTTTAAAATTTATCAGTAGCCTTCACTATGCCCTTTACGCCCATATACTCTGGCTTGTTGTCTATAGCTGCTTTTCTCTGGGTCTTGCTAAGATAGATTACTCGTTCAGTTCTATTAGAATTTATTAATGAAACTGATAGTGCTGACCTATGAATCATCCTGGAACTGCTTGATAGAAAGTCCTTAAGAGAGAAGTTGAACACGAGGACTTGGATGTACAGGGATTCTTCTGCTTTAATAGTTTGTTGTTAAAATTTAATTTAGAATTAATTGTAATTAAGTTATAATTATAATTTAAAAACTACTTAATTAATTTTCAATTTTTTTACCTAACATTATATTACATATCTGTACATTAAATAGTAAGCAAATACCCATAAAGCAAATTAATCTGTCAGTCACCATGAAAAATATACATATAGCATGTACTGGAGACAGTTTGAAATAAAGGCTTTAATAATTACGACTTGCTCAACGCAGAACAGTAAATGGAATTGCTTCTCACAGGAATGACAGGAAAGAATAGTGGCTTTATTTACAGTTGGTAGCAAAACAATATTGTTGTTTTGGCAACAGAGCTTTGAGAAACACAACATGATATGCGTTCAGGTGTCTGGGTGCATGTGAGTAAGACATCAGATGTGCAAGTAAGGTATTTAAATGTCACTTGAAATTAAGTGTATATAGGTTCATTTGTTATTTGAGATTATAGGTGTGTATGAGCAAACTAAGTTAATGAAGGGTTTGTCAGATATTAGAATTTTGTCTATGATGCTCTTTTGTTTCAATTATAAATTCAAAGAAAGTTAAACTCATCTTTATTAATAACTTTTTAGAAACAATTCAGTTACACTTTATGCCTGAAAATCTATGCATGCATCTGGCACTTGATAGTCACAGGCTGCTAGTAGAACACAGGGAGTGGAAAATGCCAAGCTCTAATTATAGAGTAATTATAGAATAATTGGCCTTATAGCCGTAAAATACAGTTTAGTAGCAGAATACTTGTGTAATGAAGCATTTTAGAGAATCGTAAACATGGATTTAGTAAAGGTGGATCTTGCTTATTGGAATAATTTGAGTGAGCAGCATACAGCAAAGGCCGATGACAGGTTCTTTACAAGGTAAACAAGGTAGCATCCTGATATGAATATAAAATCATATATTAAGAAACGTGATGTCAATAAAGCTACATTTATGGCTGTTTCTATTATTATTTTGTATTTTACTGCATAATACATTATATGGATTAGAGATTTGTTTGCAGTGCAACGCTATGTTGTATATCCAATGTCTCTAAGTGACACTGGGTAGGAGTAATGGCTTACCGTTCTCCCTTCTTAATTTTTGTATACTTTGAGTGAACTGGAAATGCAACCTAAACAAGTATGTCGTTGCTGTTGTTTGTTATTTCGATGAATTGTGTTATTTAGGTAATTGCATGTAAAGCCGTATATATGTTCAATTAGGTATTTGTATTTAGTTTTTATTTAGTGCATGATTCATATTTAGGTAAACCTGAGATGGGTCTACGTAAATGGGACCAGTAAGTTTTGGTATTATAACACTGAGAAGTTTTTATGTCATGAATGTGAATTGTCACACACTTAGCTTTACCTATCATGCAGTAAAGGACAAACCTGTTGATGGTCAGATTAAATATCACATGAGGTCTGTGTGCATTCCTTCCTGTTCTCCTCTGACACTGTGAAGCACACTGTGCATAACATGACTTAGATGCTTGACATAATATTTAGTTTGTATTCATTTAAGCCAGAGTAACACATGCAGCTTCTTCAAGACATTGTTTTGCCAGTGATCGCTGTGACATGACATTAGTTATGTATAGGTCAATCATAGGATTTTTATCTGTCAGTTTTAAGCAGAATGTATCAGAGAAAGCGATCTGATTCTAAGTGAATTTGTCCTGGTTTGCATTACATTTGCATTGATTTTTTCGTTACCATTTGCATGGAATTGGTCATAGAGCATGGCGTTCTGTCAAAAAAGATAAACAGTTCAGCACAATAGGATTAACAAATAAAATAATAATAGCCGCAATAAAAGTTATTAGATATTGCAGGCTATAGTGTGTGGGGAAAAAAAAACTTTTTATGTAGAAGGTAAAACTATGGAGGAAATAGTGTTCTCTTTGTTAGAACCCAGGGTGACACCTCCATTGTGTAGAAACATCTTCTGAAGAATGTATTGAAAGAAGATATAAGTAGGATCACCTTGGCAAAGAAAAAAAATCACCCTAAGGAAGGTGTGACAGGGCTTTATCACCCCCCAAGGGTGTGAGTACACGCACAGAAATAGCAGTTAGCACTTCCCTGTTCTCATATGTGCAGAAACAGGCAGACCATCATTGAAAATATGCCCTGCTATATTTCCCTTAAACACACAGACTCAAAGTCCAGTTTGCAGATTTCCCTGCTCAAACACACCTTATTCAGCAGGGAAATCTGCAAACTGTGTCGCAGACTGGCCCTCCAGGACCGGAGTTGGGGAACCCTGTACTAGAGTCTCAAGCCCATAGTGAATACTCGAAAAAAATAGGAGGGGTCTCTCTTAGAAAAAAAGTCATAACTCCGGTTAGGAATTTCAGGGCTGTAGCCCAAACGGGACGGACGTTATTAACCCTTTAGTTTCGGGTAGTCTCACAGCTGATCCGTGTGAGCTAGAAGTCTCAGATTTGGCACAGTGGAGCAGTATACAGGGAGCAATCACATACTGGACATTCAGCAGCATGGCCCTAAGCAGTGGGCAGCAAACCACTTAATTTTCTACTGCATACAGTTGGGACATTGACAAACATACCTGTAAAGTTACATGGATGTCCAACTTTCAGAAATGTTTTTACTGGCCCTCGGAGTCAGTGACCTCGGCAATATTAGGTCAATGGAGGAAACCCCCACTATGTTTGTCAGGCTATAACTTTGCTTATGAACGACGTAGGGAGATTGTTAAAAGTGTTCCTGAAACTATACAGTCTGCTCTTTAATCCCATCCATACATGCTCATTAAAATTATGCCACGTTCATATCGAACAAACATTATTAGAGAGTGGCGGCACAGTGATTATCCAGCTTAAAAAACAGCTAGAATTTTTGATGGCTCATATGGATTTTAAAGAAACAGTACACTTGTGTCCATTAATGTCCATTGAGATGCACTGGGAGGCATTCCAGAGGAAAAATATTATTCTCTATTTTAGCAATCTGCCGAGAATCTTGAATGAGATGATTAACTGTGTAAATGTGAAAGTATATTTTCACAAGATTGCATAGATTCAGTCATTTATGCAACAGAAGTAAAAACCAGGCGCTGTTTTGCATGCAACGCACATTGTCGACAGCGTTATCAGATTGCGTCCCTCAGTCACCAGTTAGCGCTCATAGTGGCGGTGGTACGCACTGCTCATTAAAATACATAGGGTACTGAAGCATTGTCCTAGCACGTAAAAAAGGAGAGGGTCCTCGCTGAAGCCTGCGGAATGGGGCGGGGCAAGATGTGGGCAGAGCGAGATGTCATGCAATTACCATATATAGGTGTGATGACGTTAATTGTGGGGTGGGTTAGGTAATATATGGTATATATATGGTAATTGCGTGACATCTCACTCCGCCCACATCTTGCCACGCCCCATTCCGCAGGCTGCAGCGAGGTGTACTTGTACAAAAGGGCTAAAGCGTGATCGCAGCAGGTTTGAGTAGATTTTTATGTTGTGATGGCTGGACGAAAAGTCATGAGACCGGGTTGCTGCTTCAGTCTGCGCCTGAAAATGTAAATTACCTGTTGTCCAACTAAGACTGCAATTAAATGCATATCGGTTAAGTAAAATTCCTAATATTGTACATATCTCAAGGTAATAATTATTCAGTTCATGCCGGCTCAGCAAACATTTTACTATGAAGCTAAATACGTTATTTGTATACATATTTACCAGATTATATATTATATAATCAACAAGACATGTCTCTACTGAGCTAAATATACATCAGTTATTCTAATGAAACATATCTATTGTGCTATCAAACTAAATGTAAACGATTTCTCGGTAATAATGGATGAAAACACACTTAAAACGCGGGTTTCCGCACCTGCATTGTGTGGTATATATGGTATGCGCTGTTAACAGTGACCAACACATATTTCAGTGGCACCGAAATTTCAGTGTCATTCGGTCCGGTTACTACCGTTAACGTTGGCACCGGTTATATACTAGAGCCGAGTTTCAGTACCCAACCCTAATCCTATTGCTGCTGTAAATGTAAATTGCATTAAGAGGATGAGATAACTTGATTAATTTAAACCTTTCACCCAGCTCCATTTGTCCCGTTCAGCTCCTGTGCGTGTGAAAGTACTGAAATTTGGCACCGTTTGATTCGACACGAAGCGATACCCGGTAGTAACGACATCATTCGTACTGGTACCCAACCCTAGCACAGAACATCTTTCTGACTCTCAGATCCAGGGGTCAGCCACGTGACAGTATCATAGCAGTCACTGTAGTCACATCTAAAGATTTCATTGGGGATGAGGGGAAAAAAGCAGGACGACATATGAGTCCTAAGTAAACTGCCTTGGAATGCAGATATGAACTAAAATGAGAAAATTATAGTGTACTTTAATAAATTAAAGTATCAAGCCAGTAAGTAACTGTAAAAGTAGTAAAAGCCTTGCCAACAAACAACTATGACAACGTGGCAGGGTTTAATCCAAGGAACATTTCTGATGCAAAAACTTAAATTTTCTTTGGTAAATTTGCCAAAACCTGTCCATCATGTCCTTTTTGTGTTAGATATATTCGCCTCCATAAAACAGTTTCTTCACATCTTGCCCTAGAGGTCCATTGAATCTAGTGAAGACCTGTAAAAAAAGTCAAAATTTCCTTCATATGATGGATTAACAAATGTTTACAGGTGAATTAAAGCAAGATAATATTTTAAATGTAAATCCTGGCATGCTCATTCATTCTTGAGTTTGAGCTTCCACCACTTTTTTTCACCTTAAGACAAATGTTGTATCCATATTTTGCTTTACAGTTTGACCAGTGGGATTTCTCTTTTCTAATTATCTCAACACCGGATTTATCCGCTTCTGGGAACCTAGGGAAAAGAAAACTATTTCACGCTTCTTTGGTTTCTTTTGTCTTGCTCCTAGCTGCTCAATGTAGACACCTTGTTGCTCCAACAAAATATCTTGAATTAGGCACAATAAGAAGTCAAAGTATTTAACTGTCAAGACACAAGAAAGAACTGAATTTATTGTAGAGTCAAGCAGGATTTTGTTGGCAGATAGGCAAGTACCTAGTTAACAGCACACATTTTGTTTCTATTTGGACATACCCAAAGGACTGGCAACTTCAAAATCATCAAAGTAAAGACCAAGTAGATTATTCTCTTTGAAGTGTGAACTATGTTTGTACAGTGGATACAAATACTGTACACACCCTTGTAAAAATACCACGTTTTTGTGATAAAAACCTAGATAAATCATTTCAAAACTTATTTTTACATTTTATTTTTTATTTCACATTTTGTATAATTCCATGGATAAAGACCTTTCAAGCCATCCTGGACATGTTTTAAATTCCTTTACCAACTCATCTCCCGCTTTGAGCAAATTCATCTTCGACCCACTGAGAGAGTCATTTTAGGCATGACTTTTGCCACCAGATGCAACTTACCACCTCCAGTCACAGATTGGGTTCTTATTATGCTTGTGTATTTTGTTTATAGTGCAGATCATAATAACAGTGTGCATCTCAAGCAGATGTCAATTCTGTCAAGTCCATTTATTAATTCCTCCTTTTTTGAGAAGCTTTTCAGCCTTCTTTGAAATCATGATGATAAATTAAAGTAATATTCCAAAAATAGAGGGGAGCATCTTGGTGCAGTAGTTTACACTACTGGACACATCTCTGGACACAGGGGTTTGCCCGACTCCATGCGTGTGTGGCTTGCAAGTTCTCCCTGTGTCATCAGGGGATTTCCTCTGGTTTCCCCCAACAGTTCAAAAACATGTTGAGTTTGAGTTACTAAATTATTTGTTGGCAAGAATGTATGTTTGAATGGTGTGAAAGCCCTGAGATGGGAGGCACCTTGTCCTGCGTTATTCCGTGGCTTGCTCTTCCGCTACCCTGCATAGGACCATAGGATTAGAGGTTATGAGGGATGGATGGATGGATTGCAAAATAGAAATCAGTTATTGTGAAACTGTATTTGAACATGGTTGCACATGGGAAATACTGAGCAAAGTAATGGAATCATATTTTAATGTAATGTAACATAACAGTCTTTTAATGTCCCCTCTTTGTATTTTCTCAAAAGCAAAGTGTAAATGTTTTAAGAACTAAAATTTGTTCATAAAAATCTCTGTTAATATGCTACCATTATTTCCCATTAACATTCTCTAGGGTAAGATATGCTGGATACATCTTTAACTTGCAGTTTCTGTATCTAGTAACAACATCTTTGTAATTTGCTTGTTCAAAAGATTCATAGCCATAAAAGTCCAGCATGAAATGATAGTTCACATGTGAAAGAGACAACTAAATCTAATGAAATTTTTTATTTTATGTATGCAGCATTGTCCACATACACTCATTGTATGACATATGTCGTCCTATAGAACATCACTACAGTTCGCTACAGAAATCAAAGTGCTCCATTCAAATACATCCAGCATTGTTCCTAGATAAGACAAAAGAAAAAGAACTGTGCATTAATAATTTATGGATGCATCTTTAAGCATCTTTCACAATACAATTTATATTGTTAAATTAATACTTTTTTTATTATATCAATGGCTTTTATTATCTATGACACGCCATATAGACAGAGCATTCATATTAATGCACTGAATGAGAAAACAGTAAAATATGTAGAGCGCAGTAAAAATGTAAGTGCACAAAGGTGTTTCTGAACAATACTGATTTTTGCAGTTGATGGGCTTTCACTTAGCGCCTTACATACAGGGTTTCTGTATAAGCTTGTTTTTATTTGGCAAACCTTTGTAACGTACAGAAAAAAAACTTGAATGTTCTGGTAGTTTATTCCTAAGTCTTCATTCAAGCAAAATGTACTCGAACTTCAAACAATCAGGGCAAGTTGATTGTCTGTTGGATTACTTCATTCAGCAATGCTGCAATTTTCATACCTCTCCCGAGTTACATACAAATATGAGGCTGAGTTCGCACACAAGTAAAAAAAGCTGTCAGTGGGTAATTATTAAGCCAACAAGCATGCCTAGTTCACAAGTGGTGACATAATTTTTTTTATTCATGCAGTTTTTCTGTTACTATCTCCACACCTTCGATTAAATCTTAAGTCCTCATGTGCGATCTTCAGATCCCATCTTAGTTTATCTATTGCTTTAAAAGGACAAAGCAATACATCAACAAAGCAAAAGTGGTTCAAATGATTTGAAGTAGATGGGAGAAACCTCAAGTAGTAGTAAACACAGATGTATAGAATATCCTGTGTTCTGTAGATTCCCAGGGTGTATATGAGGCCCTTGCAGTTCCGAGCCTTAATGGCATATAGGGGATGGACCAAACGCTTCGGTCTTGTGTGCCATGCAGCAGGGGAATGAAATGTTCATGGATTGGGTGGCTTTGATCATTTAGAATGCTGTGAGTTTTCCTGTTATGTTGCTTTGTGTATATGTCTTGCATGGGTGGGAATGAGGACTCAGTGATGAACTAAACTGTTTTTACCTCCTACTGCAAAGCCTTATGGTCCTAGCCCTACTATTATCTTAGCATTACGCACGCACCTGTGATCCTGGGCGTGGCTGGTTGGGTCGGCGCCGACCCTGGTCCTAAATCAGCCTCCCTCAAACAATTATTTATCATCCACTTTTGTTTCCTTACATCTTGGTTACCTTGTTAGGCTTCCTTATCCATGAAAAGATTTTAAAATTTGGTTTTAAAATTTTTGGTGTGGCCCTCTGAAGACTAGAGTTATGATGTCAATAGAATGGCCCAGTCCAAAAAAAAATGGTAAAATGAACCTCAGGAGAATTATATAAATAAATCAAAGGTTTATATCTTACCTGACTATTACTGAGGGGTATTAGAACACAACTGTAAAAAATATATATATATATATTAATATCAATAGAAATATCATTCATATTTATATTCCTATTGTCTTAGGGTCGTTTTCGACCCGTATATATGAAAAAGGCCTACACATATTCCCTGGTTCCTCTCAGGGATGCCACTCACAGATTTTCCTGTGTAGACCTGTAGATTCCATGCATAGCTGGTATTTGCATCACAGGCTGGCCAGATTTTTATGCCATATGCCATATGTTATGCCATATTTACTGTACTGACATTAGTATTGTCAGGAGGTACTAATTCCAGCAGATGTTACCACTCTTGGACTTCAGTATTGTAGCTGGAGAGGGGGCAGCTTCAGCACT
>JAODKM010000039.1:24102061-24114201 GCA_026780845.1 Petrocephalus sullivani
GAGAGGATTGAGCTTCATCTCCCAGCGCCGAGCGCGCGCCTTCTGCTTTCTCACTGAACGTCACCAATGTAATGTTTATACAGACCTATATTATATGCTCTCACCTTCCATAGAATATCTCATGTATTTCGTTCATCTGTATAATGAAGTTGCTGATATGGTACAAAACGAAAAAAAGGAGGTGAGGCAGCCAGTACCTCTGCCTCAGCGTGAGCCCACGGGATTACTATTGTTGGTACGATGGCTAAAAATAAAAAAAATTATGAACATCACTGCACCTTCTTTCCAAATCCAACAGGACAGTACGTTTCCAATTTACTGACTTTGAATTACAGCAGCTCTCATTCCCTCGTCACTGACGCGAACTGATACCTTTGCTGTGATTGGCGGAATGGGCCTTCAGTCAAACTAACGGCTCTTTGTGTATATTGCAACTGTGTGTTTTTTCCCTCCCCCGATCAGAACTACAGTTCAGTTCACTCTTGTACCCGTAGCAACGCAAATTTTAGTGTTGTTTTAATCTGATAAAAGTGGGGCGGATGGAATCGTGTTGTAACACCCACATCCCTTCCGCTTGCAACGCCCCTGTGTTATCTCGTTGCAATAAATGCAGATGCATTTATTTAAATCATTACCAACTTTCCGAATGTGGTTCTGAATGTGGTTTCCTTCACTTATATTGAACTGCAAATCTATGTATGCACTATCAGACATTGTACTTGTCTCCTCATCAGGTGTTTCAAGGAAATTTTGACAATGACACGCACAGAAAGAATGTGATAGATCCACCCCTTCATGCGAGGTTTGTGCGTATCCTGCCATGGTCGTGGTATGGCCGGATCACTTTGCGGGTGGAGTTCCTAGGATGTATAGAAGAAGACTGAATACCCTTTTTTCCCAAGTGTACTGAAATATCGTGTTTCACTAAATAATTCCAAATGAACTCCATGTACAATTTTTTTTTTCCAAGAATAATCATTTTCTCATCTTAGACCAAAGTTTTCTTTGTGCACTGAGTTGAAATCCTTCTTCTCATGCTTTTTTCTTTCTTATTATAATAATGATTATTTTTGTTATTTTTTTATTCTGCATGAAAATTCTGTTTAATATAACAGTTACATTATCACATTGTTAATGAAACTTGCCAGTGTCATATGAAACAATATATGAATATATGAAAATAGTATAATGAATTAATGCATTATGGCGCATGGTCAGAATATAAGAAGCTCTGAATTTAGATGAGTTTGGTAACTGCCAAAAAAATAGCAAAATATGACATTGGCCTTTTAATTTTAGTGTGATAAATATAGTATTTTGTTTACATGGTTGTAAAATAGTAATAATTCCATGCCCTGTATATGATGATATTTTGTGTAAATTATATATATATTCAATTTAAAAGTATGACAATGAAATGCACAGCCTTGAGATTCATTTGTGTCTACTTTTAACATTTATGTACAATGTACATTCTGTGAAGATTTCAAATTAAATGCACTTGTCATTGAAAAGTGACACTGCCATATATTGGATGATGACATATTGAATCCTTCTTTGAATTAATTTCTTATTACAGATATTTTTTGTAGCTTATTTGTAATTTTGTAATTCATGGGTTAATTTCTGTATTTATGATATTTTGCTTTCTTTAAACCCTGTTGAACAGCTCAGGATAGAAGTTACCCGTCTGATTTTTTTAAATCTTTTTTTCAGAAAACTGTGTTTAAGTAATATAGTTCAAAAAAGACTTTATTATGCAAGCACCGATATGCAGACAACATCACCATGGAACAGACAGGTAGGTAATATTCAGTGAAATAAAAAAAGGTTTATTACAGTCAGTCCTGCTACAACACAGGATATCGCACCATAAATCTGTTCTAATGCAATTGATATCCAATACAACATGGAATGGCATTTGTATTTGTGTGATTTTCAAGCAGAGCGAAGAGCACTATGCAAACTAAATGTGACATGGCCATAGCGAGAACTACTACTTGCCCACGAAAACAGCTGTCCAAGTGAATGATAGTGGTATCTGATTTGTGAATGACGTTCTTTTCAGTGAATTTTTTCAGTGAACTTTTTGTACATTCACGCATTGCACAGGTTTAAGTCTTAGATTCTAAGAATCTGAAAAAATTGTACAAATAATCATATAAAAACACACAGCAAACATTTTTAATTCAATTACATTTGCTTGTGGTAGACTGTCTGTAGCTATGTTGCCTTCTACGTATCGTAATCGGTTGTATCTGTGCTGTGTGCCGCCTGGCTGCGCAGTGGCTGTGGCTCACTACTCCCGACTCTCGGCAATCGACAAGTTAGCGAGTTAATGCAATGCAATTTTATTTATATAGCGCATTATCACACAAGTTAAGCATGTTCGGTTTATGCGGTTACTAGGCTATTCATGTGAAACTCATAAGACCCATGGGAGATGTTTATGATGTAATTTATTAATATTATTTCATATTTGAAATGCATATAACTACATTATTGGCCACTTATATCACTGTTTTTATTATTTAATTGATTTAATTTGGCATAAGTTACTAAGCTTTGGAGTCGTATTCCTCTAACCGTTTTTCCCATTGGTTATGTGTATTTTAGTATGAGATTTTAGTGGACACAAGTTTTTTCAGGAATTCATTAGTTGTGTTGTAGCAGGATTGACTGTATTTAGTTTCCAAAATGTTATGCAGTATATATTCTGTGGGGGTTGGGAGTATGACCACAATCTGTCCCAGGAGGGAGAGTTAATTGATTTATTTGGTATATCAATTGTTCATTTGAATTAGCTTGGCCCCAGTAGCTTGAATAGCATTGCTGATAGCAATTCCAAGACCTGTAATCTTCTGTTGTTCTTTGATTTTTTTTAAATCACGGAATCATGCTCTGCTTGTGCTATCCTTGTGTTTTTTGTACAAACATATATTTTCAGAACATAAAAATGTGGACACAAAAATCTGTATTTACCTGAGATGATATAAAAAAGAACACTAGTAGTTGTTGCTGTATCACTGTATATCACTATATGAGTGTTACTTTTGCAAGTCTGTCATGAAAACAATTTGTTAAAAAGTATGATACCCTTGGCGACGGAATAGTACATGGAATGTCTCATTAGTACAACCACTCACATTGTATGATATTTCATGCAGTTTTTACCATTTCCGTGTAGTATGATCATTTACGTAATTTTTCAGGGCAATTGTTAACATGAATTTGAATAAATAATTGAAAATGAATTCTAATTTTGCTTCCAAATGATGACCTGGTAAAGATATCACCTTAACTGATATGAAGTATATTTTGATTTAAAATTAATTTCTGATAATTAATCCATATATACATGCATGTAATAAATGCAATCTCAGTTCCTATGGGAGACAGTAAAGAAACATTTTTATTTTATTTCATATAGTCTCCTTAATTGTATTGTATGTAAAATGTACCATTTAAATGTACCATGTATTTGTCAAATTCTTGTTTCAGTGTGGTCCTATTTTGAATAGTTGTTTCAGTACATCACTTGACTGGATTATACTGACTTTTGCCTTAAGTCCAGGTATTTTTTAGTTGATTGTTTGTGTACTGAATTTTACACACAAGCCTTTTTTCTAAGAAACCAAAACAGACCACAACTCCTGTCCTATTTTGTGTCTTGGATTTCATCATTTCCCCTTCAAAGTATATAAAAATTGTACTTATTTTATGGTGACAGGATAAAATGTAGAAGAATGGGAAGGGAACGGTGTTCTTGTGTAGTGTTTACTGTGTTGCACATGAGTAGTGGTATCTTACATGGAAGCTCTTCGGTAAATAAAATGCTTTCTGTGATCTGAGTAAACTGTCATATTTGAAAACAGGTAATAATACTAAAAAGGGGGGCTGTCGAAACAACAGCATTGTATTCCTTGGATGGCCCCTTCACTTGCTGCATCCATCAGGGTCATCGTCAAGACACCCTATTTCAAGTCCAGTCATGAGTCACAATCACAGACTCACCCATCAGGTGGGGGTCACTCCACTTGCAAAGGTTTTATCAGCTGATAATAAAACACAAGGCACTTGGCTCCCTCATGGCAGGAAATTGTTGTCCTGGGGTGCATTTCCAAATAAACTCCCAATGACTCTCTTAGTTTCTTACCAAGACATATCTTACGAAAGCTATTTTTTTGTCGTCAAATTGTTTCCTGAACAATCTCTTAATTATTTTCTTAAGTGAGAGCTTCTTAAGAGTTACTTTAAAAGACACCAGAACACCTGATTGGCTGACTTTGGCGGCTCGAGAACTGGTTATTCCCTTACTGCAGCAACTGCTTGGCTGTGGCATGTGTTCACATATGGCCCCTAATTACGCTAATTTGTTTATGAGCAAATTTGAAGAGGATTTTATTTGTGTTCGCACAACACCCGCAGTGCCGACTCATCGATCTGATATACTGTGACTCTGGCACATTTAGAGAGGTGTGTGCATTCCAGGGATGTTGGAAATCGGGGGAACATGTCCACCCCAATATCAGCAGAATCACCCACCCAGTGAAAAAATAAATACATAATCAACAGCACATTCCTTATCTTTCTCCCCAATATCAGCAGCACCCACACCTTCCTTCCCAATAAGTAAATAAGTGGCATCTTTCACATGTTCCACTATGAACCAAAGTGTGACCGAGGCCAATATCGCTACACATTCAGAGCACGAGGGCGAAACCTAATGATAACAATGAACGTAATGTAGCTTCGCTTCATTTTACTGGATTTCTTGCACAGAAACGTATGGTTTATGCACTCAGACCAGATAACTACTGGCTTTGAAGGCATGATGAGAGGCATGAGTAGGTGTTCAAAGAATATTGAAGCTAATACAAGTAATCGTAAAGGGAGTACAGGGAGACTAAAGCTACATACAGGGTGCAGACTTTAGACTCAGAAACTTTGTGACCCTGTACTGGATTCGAGGCATGGAAATCCATGGATGTATACAGTCATATTAAAATAGAAAATCACAGCTTTGGTTGTGGACCTGATGACTCCAGAAAACATAATTATTAATTTTACATTTCAGTTATTTATGCAGTATGACATAGATGTATGAAGAGTAATTTGTATATTCCTATTTCAGCCATGTCAGCATATACAGTATCAGGCTGCCATGTTTAAATAAATCTATGTGATATAATTTAGGTTTGTGGCTTCTCCGGTAATGACACCTTTCCCCATGTATGAAACTCTTCTAATCAAGTTTACAAGTTTTCAAGTTTGTGCGACTTTTTTTTACATGTCAGACCTGGAAACAGTGGTGTATGGGCCACCCCTGCAGTACCCACAGGTAAGTTGAGTTAGCTACCAAGGTTAAATGAAATTCTGCTCAGATTTGCCTGTAATTATCAACATGCTGTCTGTTCTAGAATGAAGAATAAATATCTTAATGGAGGACAGGAAAGGCAAGCTAAAATAGAGAGCATTAGAAGCAAGTTGCCTAAAATAGCATCACTTTTTTCAAGAGTTTTACGCAGACTGTTATATACCCTGGTCAGGTAGTTTTGCTGGTGAACACTGACCGAGTGTATGTACTATATGTATGTGTACAGACAATTCAGAATTCGAATCGGAGCATTTCACAATCCACCCAGGAACATGTGATGCATTCAGCATTGGTCAGCTGAAGCACATCAAGACGAGGATGGAATATTCTGCGTGTCTCTGTCTGCCCCATGCTTTTAGGAGCACAAGTACATGCATTGCAGCTTAGGATTGCGAGGACATACTAGGCCTGCTTCGTTTGCACTTATTTTTTACTGTTAACTGAAAGAATTGTTTTTTTTGTTTATTAATCAGTCATGTAGCCTAATTTTTTTCCCTGCTAGGCGTGTTGACAAGGCAGATGTCACAATCCAGAATAATGGAAATAAATGATGTATATACATTTCTATAGTCGATTACATTATATACTTTTCTATATAATTCTTATGAATTACTCATATGCTTTTCATTCTGTAACATTGTATAATACTGTAAATGTAAGATACACGTTAGAATGTGTTGTTTTGTTACATGTCCGGCTTTCTGAAAACTGCAATAATACGTTTAGCCACACAGAGGCACGTAACTTAACACAGCCTTCCAGTGCACATAGTGGAAAATGCACTTAAAAGTGCACGTAAGTCAGGCAGTGTGCTTCAGGCTCATTTACACTCCCATATTTTGGTGTTTCGCCACCATGCAGTTACGCATGCAGTTTTTTAACTAAAGGACAGAGATTTCTTGGGGCATTTTTGCCCATTTTCCACACTGACCTTAACAACTCTTTTTTGTTTTGTTTTATAAGCCATCTATGCAGACTTTACCTGTACTTATTTATACACATTACATTTGTTAGCCCCTGTTATACATATGATTGTATTTATTTGACATTTAATTTGTCAGTAGCTTAATGGGTAGCACCCAGGGTCAACACCATGGCAAATCCTGATAGACATTTTGATCAAAATTAAATTACTACCACAGGCATGGTATTTAATTGATTGGCAACATGCCTCTGTATTTAAAGCATTGTAAACTATACTTTGAGATTCCTGTATGTGTGCGCACAACAACCTAGCCTTGGGAACTTCCACATGCATGACATATTCTTAAAAGACTTGTTATTTTTGCTAATGAACAAATTAAATACAGGAATGAAATATGTGTCACACCCCCCTTGTGAGCCCGCCGGCTGATCAAAGGGGCACTGTTGCACTTGTAGCCAGCTCCTTAAAACAGCTCTGTGGACTCACATTCAGTGTGAGGTATTGTTTATTCTAGTGAGACTTACGGAGTGTGTTTTTACACATAGGAGCCCTGACCTAACCGACTTGCTTTGTTCCTGTCTGTGTCCCTGCTCCACGAATCCCCAATGTGTGCTCCCCCCTCGTCGTGTGCGCCCTCTAGGATTGATCTCTCTGGCTTTCTTGACCCCAAGCTCCACTACCCTGACTATGTGCCTGCCCTGCCATTCTACCTCTGCTTGCTCTGGGCCAAATAAAGATTGATGGACCCTCTGCAACAGTGTCTTCCAAAACTTAGAAAAAAAAAATTAGACATGATTAAATCTTAAATTAGGGTTAGATTAGATTATTTTGTACAACCACATCCCCATCCTATCCACACAGAAATTAAGAGTAAGGCATTTAAAATTTGCCACATTTTACCATATACAGGAACTCTTAACCTTTTGAGGCATTTAACTATTTTGTGATTTTTTTCGATCCACATTATTCACTGTTCCCTTTACACCAGTTTAGGTCCAGTTGCCACCTGTCCAAAGTACTTACATTCTGTATGTTCTACTGAATGGCAATGCTTCAGTATTCTGTACCGCCTCAATATTTCCAGTTTTAATTGGCACAGGTGTTTGGCAGGTGCCGCAGTTCCGGAAGATTGTGAACTTTGTATCGCGGTTTCAGTCTCGGTTTCAGAACCATTTGTTGACATTGAACACAAGGATGTCTGCTGGCTTATGAGAGCCCAGCATGCCGAAGAAAGTGCACAAAGTTGTACAATAAATGTTTACATACCCTAGGCTACAGTGAAGGACAACCCCAAACACAGCCAACACAAATGACAGTCTCTTGTATACCTCTACAGATATCAAATATGTCCCATTGGTTTAAAAAAATCCCGCACATTTGGGCTCTTTTACATGCGCACTTTGCATCTTACTACATACTGTGGTGATGTATGTTGATGCATCTCAGTGTTTTTGGCCTTAATTAACGGAACGAATGGAAAAAACCCAATAGCATGCAGAGTGCTCTGCTAACTCTGTCAACCTTAAAAGATTACCATATGATTGGTTGGAAAAGCGTTTATTTCTGTGACGTGATAGGCTTTGTGTGCTATCAAGTAATGTTCCTTATTGACAGTTTATCAAAAGTTTCCTATTATCTGATTGTTTAACTATTAAATGACAATACAATAATATATCGTTTATTTCGCCCAGCCCATGCGTGGCAACATTTACATGAATGTATAGGCTGCCCAATAGGTGCTGCTATGGTGTAGCATTCAAATGATTTTCTGGGAGTTTTATGACTATTTTCGTTAACTGTTGTGACGCCCCCCCCCCCGGAATCACGTCGTGACCCACAAAGGAGTCAGAGTTGTCAAATTACCACTATAGGTATATATGGTGTGGTGCCCCATAGTGGGTTAGTCTCTACCTTGTGCCCATTGTTTACAGAATAGGCTCTAGATCCTCATGACCCCCCCATGACAAAACGAGCCATGTAGAAGATAAATGAATGATGAACTTGAGCTAAATATTTACAAAGGCAAATTAAAAATCAGTAAGGGAAAATATGTAGGTAAGAAATTTGATATTTATTACTCTATGCATTTCCCTATGGGATATCACCACCCAAATAGCAGCTATATCCTATTTTGACAGGGAACTTTTTGACATTACTCTTTCCTGTTTTGTAAGTCATGAGAACCAAAAATGGTAAGGAGGCTAGGTACCATGAAATGAAGCCAGAATAAACAGATATGCGAAATCCTGAACTGGAAATTGAAACTGGAGTTGATCTAAGCTCAACTGGGAATTAAGCACTGTGAAAACTTTGCCAAATTTACAAATTAATTATTATTTTATTTTAAGGGAATATAGATAACCGCATTCCTATACAATTTCAAAACAAATATCCTGTTGTTGTAAAACATTCAACTTTTGGTGCGTATTAGTATTATCACCACTTTTACTTATAATATCCATTACTGGATCAGTGTGTTTGGTTTCTTTCCAAATGAAAGGTTTTGGTGATGGATGACAAAGTAATTTGACATACACACAATTTCATATTTCTACTCCAGCAACACAGATAATGGTGACAGGCAGTACAGTTCCTGGGTACTAAGACTAACAAAAAGGCATAATTTCATAACAGGGGACATGTTGTTTGGATTTATTATATTTTATCTTTTGGGTTGACAGTTTTGAAATTAGTTTTGCAGGAAAATTTTGAACCACATGTTTTGTATTTTTTACAAAAGCATTAAAAGCACAGGGCTTCCACAACCACCTGAAAAAAAAACATTTGAATAATTACAGGGTTTTTCCACTAGCACACAGGAACCGAGCCGTACTCGACCCATACCACAAAGAGAGGCTAGTTACAGCACCGTTCCAGCTCGATTCGGTTTTCCACTGCAGAAGGGTTCGGCTCAGTAAAAGGGTTGCTGCGTTTGAAGAGTGACAGTGATGTAAAAGGAAGAGACACGTTACTGTTCACACGTTGTACAACCAATCTGACTAATCATATGGTGGTGATGTAACCAGCACAGTCTGGTCACACTTTCGGCCTTGCTGGTGAGCAGGATCATGTCATCATTGTTATATATAAGCTTGGATGAAGCTTAGGTACAGCTCGCATACTTTACAATGGAAAACCATCAGTTTGTGGTATGGCCCCAATAGGGCCTGATTCTTGGTGCCGGTGAGAAAGTGCCATTATATGTACTGTTATTTGTATACGATATTTTTTTCCTCTTTTTATTATGCCAGTACTTTAATTCCTGAGATGACTGTATTCAGATTTATTAATGATTTATTAAATATTCATGAGCTAATATGATTGGTTTAATGTGATTTTATCATGAAATCTATTTAGTTAATAGTGCATGCAAAGTAGCATAGCTGTAAGATAAAATTAGTATACTCTGTTATCCTGTCTTTCTCTACTGATACAGTAGTTTAATGAGGTCAAAGAATTAATTACTTTGAATTCCATAATTGCACTAAACTCTTTTACACTTTTATACTTATCTTTTATTACTTTTATAAGACTTCTGAAAAGTAATTTCCCAATAAATATTATTGAGTATAATTTACATTATGTAATCGTTAATCATGAAATTGTCCAAAACTGGGCTGTACTCTGTGCGTCACAATTTAGAGAATGGTAATGGTGTTTTTCTTGTTTTTAGCACTGAAAAACCCCTAGAAAATTGCATTTGCTATCTGACCATATAAATAACGATGTTGTGCAGTCTTGTGAACCTTAAAATTTGTGAATTTTATCTTACAGTAATTCACTGAAGGACCACAGCGAAGACCCAGATAACCACATCCCACAATGGGGGTGAAGCAGTGAAAATGTACTTCTATGGCAAAAAAAAATATTTCCACATCAAATTACATCTTAAAAGCCAGACAGTACATCTTTACGATACAAACCAGCAATGCATCTAACAGGTATATAAAACTACATTTAAATTCTTATAAAGAACCATTGGTCCCATAAAAAGGAAATATATTAAATCACATAGAGATTAGCCTTAGATAAAAAAAATTGTGACAGAATATTTGAACATTTGAATTTCTTCATAAGACAAATTTTAAGGAAAAAACATGCATTTTCTTTTTCAAGTCACTCACTGATATGAAACAATATTAGGCATTATCGTCTTAAATTATCATTTTGGGATATAGTTAAATCCAGTGTTTTTTCTCATTATCTCAAGCCGTTCTCAGGTTCTGTGCTCAATAATTATGCATGTACTATGTCCATTCAAAGGGAAGCCTGGCTCACAGACATTGAGAATTGGTGTTTGGTGTTTTTAGGCCAAAGGGGAAAGGCAAGAATTGAGGAAACAAAACAATCACCTAATGTATATTCAACGGTGCTATTAAATGATGTTGGACTGGAAACTTTGCTCATGCCCAGGGTTACAGGGCGAACAAAATACATTTGTATAAATAACCAAGAAAAAATGGTTTCAGGAGGGAGAATATGTATGTGAAGCATCACATGTTCCAGCCCTTGTCCTCATAGGCACATTTTACAGTTGAATGAATGAAAGTTGCATTTATATAGTGCTTTTCAAGATCACCCACGGTGAAAGTGGCTTTACAGAAGCACTTCAACCACCACTACTGTGTAGCACCAACCTGGATTATGGGTTAAACAGAGAAACAGCTCTTAGTACAGTGATGTTTGTCCAGGTAAAAAGTTAATGTAACTCTGGTCTAGTAGCATCAGCTAGAACTTGCCTAGAGACTGTTCCTTTATTTTCCACCTCCTTTTGACCCTGTAGCACCAGCAATGAAAACCTGCACTGTGACTGCCTAGATTCCAAGCAGTATTTGAAAGACAGATCAGTCTGCTGTTATTAATGTTGTACTTGCATGTTGCCCGTATCTTAGCTTCTCCTTTTAATCCCTGGTGATCCTGTTTTGTTCACCAACTCCTATTTTAATAAACTGCCTTGTCTGTCCCACCATACCTACTCCCCAAGTCTTTGACCCGAAAAGTCAGAAAAGTGCTGTGATGTGAAGGCAACCTTTCTATAAACTATGACCCTGTTCACTTAATGAGGGCCCTAGTGTTAATTAATAATTAAGGAGAACAAGAGTGCTTGCTCGCTTAATTTTTTTGTATCTTAAACATTCCTGCTTTCTTTATATGTTGGTGATGTAGATTAGGATGTACATTACTTGAATTTTATACAGGAATGATAGTCTTCATCTAGGCTCATAAATGTGCCCTCTTTTTCTCATTGAAGTTCATTTGTGTGACATTGTCTGATGGTGCAGAATGCAAAGATTTTATCCTCCAGGAGAAGGCTGGTTGTAAAGAAAAGACACTAACACCTTACATGGGCTTCAGAGCGGCTTTGCTTTTATCCTAACAGTTCTCAAAAGTGAATTTGGGTGTCTACAGCTCACCCTCAAATGACTGTCCTTTATAACTGGGACAAAGCATTATGATAATTCACTCGCCGCCCGTCTGGCATGTAAATGAGTTCATATTTGTTGAAGGAAAAGTAGAATAAATGCCCTGAAAACACAATACAAAGAACTGTTTACCATAAGAGATAAGCAAGTATCATTATTGCAATTGAAGTTCTACAATAAAGAAAGTCCTACAATTGTTCAGCAGGGGTGGCTTTCCCAAAACAACGAACGAACTGTGAATAACGAACAAGATAACATAGTTCGTAGGAAAATAATGAGCGAGGTCCACGAGCCTTTCCCAAAAGCCTTCGTTATTTCAGAAATAACGAACGATCTCCAAGTAGTACGTTGTTGGCTCCTCCCCCGCCTCCGCGTAAGAAAAGCACGGACTGTCGATAACAGGAACATCGATCCC
>JAODKM010000039.1:24114301-24129796 GCA_026780845.1 Petrocephalus sullivani
CAGCAGGCAAAAGTTCAAACAACGAACTACTTGGAAAATAACGAATGGGTCGGAGCTTTCGTTATTTACGAACGAGAAAATGCTCTGTGTGCTATACACATCAACTTCAAGGTTTCAAGGAGTCAACAAGAGTTATTGTAAGTGTTTACTACAGAGTCTTAGCTTTAAAAAATATCTAAAATATGAAGAAAAAATATAGGTCTACTATCTGAAATTATGAGAGTCAAAGTATGCTGTATCAAGACTTATCTTTTTAGCCATTACTGCATGGACCACAATATACCTGAGCTTTTAAACTATTACATATGTCAGGGTCCGCACCGTCTGTCTCTGCCCTCCGATCTTTCCCTATTTGGCTAGTAGGCATTTGTCCTTCTGTATGTTGTAGTGTTATTTGTAGTGTTCTTAATAAATCCCTTTGTGTTCTTGGAGCTGCACTGTGGATTGGCATCATCTTTCTGCTTGCACCATGATCCGCTGCTGTGACAGAATGACTCCGCAGGTCCTGGAACACCAACCCTCACCCCCTCTCTAGTTGATAATTGGGTGAGTGAACTTTGCACCCTACAAATTGTTCGGAAACTGCTGTCAGGGCCCCCAAGCACCCTCCAGTTCTCATGGTTATGCCAGTGTCTGACTGAAGCCAGCAAACAACTTCTGCAGCTATCTCCAGCATGATAGAAACCTATCAAATGATAGAAACCTGTTAGTGACTGAGACAGATTTGTAGGAGGTGAGCCATTTTACATGGTGGCACCATATACACAGGCAACTTAACTAAGGGCAATTCCACCCATCACTGGCCAGATGACATTGCTATTTGAACACATGAAGCTTAAAAAATGAATTTTATTGTTAATAATGTGGCTTGTGTTTTCACAAATGTATTTATCTGGATAAATGACAGGTTGGACTCTCACCTTGCACCCCAGAAAAAGCCTAGAGTTGCCTATGACCATCGACGTCTCACACTCACCTGCTTTTTGGGTTCCTTCTGCATGAAATGAAGGGTCACATCTGCTAGGAGAAGCTGAGGCTTTAACCTCAAAACTTCCAACCTTAATAAAAATCTTTTTTTATTTCAACTTCTCAAAACTTTTACCTTAATCTCAAATCGTTTGACTTTAGTCCCAAAATATGTTATAATTTTTTCCTATTAGGTGGCTCTAATGTGCTACGTCTGTCTTTTCCTTTCATCTTCTTTCTTTTCTGGGTTCTCCAATAATCTCTTTTGTCCATCATTATGATATCTACTGACAACCCTGAACATCCCTATTACACACAGCCTTGTAACCTTCCCATGAGAAACATTTAAGTCAATTAACAACAAACAGGTGTGACAGACGTTCACACAAACAATGAAAAAACACTTCCACCAACACGGTGATGTGCATTCCAACTAAGGGGCTTGCAGTGCAGCTAAGAAGAAAATGAATTGTACAAAAAATGCCTCTTGAGATTATTTTGGGGCTGCAGGCTACTCGCCCAGTAAGCCCTTGCTAAAACTCGGGCTGATTATTTGACTATTTGACCAAGTACACTACAGTCAGATATAGCTGCAGAAAACCTTGGAAAAATAGTTATGTGATAAGCTGTTAGGTGGTCAAGGCTAATACAACAGACTGTGTTTGAGGGACACTTTGCCACTCCGGAATTACTGCATACCGCCTGCATTCAAAAAGCTCTTCATGTTCATTATGTCCATAAAGCTGAGATTTCCTCCTCTCCAAATAAATATAATTTTGGATGTATAAATGATAGATGAGTACTTAATCACCAAAGGCCATTTTACAAGGCAATGAAAAATTCCATTTTAGAAATTTAACTCAAATATGTATAAAATCGTAATTATATCCCCATAGTAATTAACTTCAAACCCTTCTCAGGCCAATTCATTTAAAGTGCATATTTAGAGTGAGTATTTTACCCATCCCCAGGAAGAATTGTTCAGAATTGTGCTGCACAATCTGGCTGCAGTGACCTTTTCATAACAAAATGTGCTCTGTTAACATAATGCAGTTTAGAATTCTACTTCCTCTCTGAAAAAATTTAAATTCATTTAAATATGACTTTGTGTAATATTTTAAGTAGACGTTTCTGTGAAAGTAGTCGGTTTGTAAGAAACCAAAAGTATAAAGTAGTTCAACAAAAGATAAACGAGGAAACCACATAATCACATCAGAAACGATGGATGGAAATGGAGACAGAGACTCTTTGGTGCCATTTTCACATCCTTGGCCATGTCTTGACCAAATGTTTATATTATCTGAAAGAGATTCATTTTGTTTTAAGTGCGTGTTGTCTGCTTAAAATGAACTATATAATGGCCTACAGAAACTCGCCCTCCAACCTGTGCAAACACATTGAGGTATGTAAAGTTGGTTGGTTATACACACACACACACACACACACACGCATGCACACAGACCATACCTGGTACACTGTGCTCTACAGTAGGTGTATGTGTCTCCTTAGAGCCGTTAAAGTAAGATCCCATAACACGCTCTGTCTCTCCCATGCACACACTCTCATGCACACTTGCTCCGCTGGACTCAAAAGCACAGTCTCCATAACTCAAAACACACAGACTGGTGTAGAAAACATACTGGACAGGTAATGTCTCTTCAGTCCATATGTGTGTGTGTGTGTGTGTGTGTGTGTGTGAGAGAGAGTACAGGTATACGTCCTCAGGCAAGGCTATACTTTTTTTTGCATGCTAATTTGCATTTACAGCAGTTCCACTCTCAACTTGATTAAGATGTACATTACATACATGTACATGGTACATTGTATTAGAACCCCTACCATGCTGTTTTGTGGGGGTGTGTAGTGTTACGATTAAAAATAAACAAATGACTTTCTTTGTCAGCTTGGGTTGTTTCATTCTGTAACGTTCTACCAATTCATTATTCTACAGGTTCTACACGCTAGTCAGAGGCATTAGGTGTTGTATGTGTTGTGGTAATAATGCAGCAATGTGGTGAAAGAAAATGTACATTCAATACTTAAGTATTTTTAAAAGCAGGTACTTCAGTACTTCAATTTAAGTAAAAATCTGACTGTATGACTACTTGTATCTGTACTTCTACTCAAGTAATGAAGTTGAGTACTTTGTCCACTTTGTCCACCTCTGGCGCAAACCATCTTTCATTGAAAGGAGACAAAAGGCGCCATCTGCTGGTCCATGGCAAGTGATCATTTAATTTTCTTTGAATAATAATATATACATCTCTTCATCCTCCAACCTTGCATCCTGATCAGTCTTGCAGGGGGCGCCTGTCCCAGGTTAGAAGATGTCCCTCTTATTTATTACTGGGGAGTTGTGAGGCATTATTAACTCAAAAAGAGAATAAATTATTTAATCTGTACGCATAAAAGAGGTGAATTCAAGCATGAAGACTTGCTCTTGTGCCCGTCTTTCCAGTCAGTTAACTTGAACAAGTCAATTTCAGTGCTGTGAGCTGCATAATTATAAGAAGAAATATAAGTTTGATGAATGTGATTAATGGACGTCCACTCTCTATAGTGTATGTGATACCAGGTAAAAAGCAGACAAATTGCATCCCAAAGATGAACTGAAAAACAGGCTCATTTTCTCTCATCTTTTTCTTGCCATTTTGATCCATCACAGAGCAGTGCTGCAGTATATAAATTCACATGTACGATCGGTAGTATTCTACCCTTCATTCTAACCCTTGAGATTCTGAAGGGACATAGGAAGGAGGTCACTGTCTATAAGAAGTGTGAAAATTTCCACAAAGCAGCACAGGCATGCAGATCAGTGGTCCAAGTCCTTCAAGGTCGCGGACTTGGCACAAAGCAGTCACTTTGGTTCAGTGTAGCCATGTATCTTTTTGCTTCTGTGAAAACCTCAGAAAGGAGAGAGAACTGCTGCACAAAACAGCTTATTATTCAACAACACCTAAACAGTGTTTGTATGTGTAGTGTAATGTAAAGTCATTTTCTCCCAATGTTGATCCCGGGGAACCGTCCTTATGGTGGACCTCCCACAAACCTACATCCATCATACCCACACACCTCATAATAGCAGCGGGTGAATGACCATCCTGAGAAGCACCACCCAAATTATTATTATTTACTTTTGGATGCTATAGTTGATTGGTCTGCTACAAAGCACAAAGCAAAACTCAACACTGGCAGTTATTGCATATAGTTGTACATAGAGCAGTTTTAAGCAAAACACAACATTACCATAGGATTTTAGATCTAATTTCTCAATTTGTCCCACTCATTTTCTGAAGCTGCTTATCCTTCTGGGTTGTGGGGGGTCTGGAACCTATGGGCACAAGGTGGGGAACACCAAGGACAGGGGGCCAGCCCAATGCAGGGCACACTCACACCTATGGGCAATTTGGCAACTCCAATAAGCCTCAGCATGTTTTTGGACTGTGGGGGGACTGGAGAACCCAGAGGAAACCCCATGATTACACAGGGAGAACATGCAAACTCCACGCACATGGCATCTGGGTGGAGACATGAACCCTGGTCCCAGAGGTGTGAGGCAACAGTGCTAACCACTGCACCATACCGCCCCCTCCAGATAACAATGATCCATTAACACCTGGAACGAATGAATTGCTCCAACCAATGCGCCACTCCTCTACGGTTAACTTGATTGCTAAGAGTTCACAGTTTTCAGTGTCGTAGTTTTGTTTCACCAGAATGAGCTTCTTGAAATAAAAGCTGCGGGGGTGTGTCCTGCCAGTGTCAGGTAGGCATTGTGATGGGATGGCCTGGACTCCTATCTCAGAAGCATTGAACTCGACGATGAATTAAATCAAAGGGTTAGGCTGTTGGAGGACTGGCACCGAGCAGAACAGATCCTTCAGGTCAGATCAGGGAGGTGATAGCCTTGGGGTTCCATAGGACTGTGGTTCAGTGGGCCAGTGGGGCGGAGACAGTGCTGAAGGCCCTAATGAAGCTTCAATAAAAGGTTGCGAACCTCAGGAAACGTAGGTCTTTGAGGGTTCGGCGCCAGGGCTAATCCTGGATGACCTTCACCTTGTCCTCATCCATTCTGTCTCCCCTCGGCTGGATCCAATATCCTAAGAACTTGATCAATCAGTGACACTCTTATTTCTCACCTTTAACAAAGAGGTGGTAGTCCCAGAGCCGCTGCATCACCTGACGCATGTGCTCAACGTGTTGTTCAGGGGAAAATTTCTATGTAGACGAGGATGAACCGGTGCAGAATGTCTACCAGTACCTCGCCCATGAAAGATATACATACAAATATGAAGGCTGCTTTACATCATGTGTCTGGGCGATTTTTAAATACTGGGAATATGGCTACAAGGATATTAGGGCTGAGATATTGGGTTTGGCATAATACTAAGCTACTTTGCATTTTAAAAGCTATTTTCTTCCATGGTCATGATTCCTTTCAACAAAATTCCAGCTTCGTCTCTCGCCCCAGGCTGTGTTGGCCCACACAGGAATTGCCACTTGCAGGTCACAGAACTGGAATGTCTTCGTTATCTTTTAGCTCTGTGGAAGCAGGGAGTCCCCTGCTGCACATGCTTACTAGTACTGGAAGAAAACTCTCATTCATCAAGGGGCACATACCAAGTGAAATGCGTACAAACACAAGGTACGTTTGAGTTTATTCAGCTGTATTCAGCTGTTTATTTACCTACTGAAAGCATGGCATCATTCTCTCTCTAGGGGGCGGTGTTGTTTTTAAAGAACTTAGGCTTTCATGATCCTTCTCTCAGTAACAACTAAAGTGCTGCTTTGTTTTCTTATTCAGGATCGTAGGAGAAAAAAAACTAAGTCAATATTGACGATAATTTTCTGTTCACCACAGCTGACTGAGTGTGTGTGCAACTTTCAGGTGACTTCCTGTGGGTGCTAGGTTAAGAGATGCTGGTAGTTACATTGTTTACTGACTAAACCAGTGTTCTAAAGCAGTACCATGCAAATGACATTCTGATAAATTTGGTGGGGGTGGGGTCATTAATCCAGGGAATTCTTGTATTTAGGAAGTGAGCAAGCAGTGCAATGCTGACTCTTCCGTACATCACATAGAGCATGTACTAATTTGTTATGGTTTATGACAGCATTTATTTATATTTGGGTTTTTAAATTAGAACACTAAACGCATAGGAAACATAAGAAGATAAAAAAAAACTAGAAAGGATGAATATGTCTATGCTGACAAAGAAGGTGTAAATTACAAAATGGCCTTTTCTATTAAAAGTATAGAGTTGTATACTATTTTCAGCTTCCTTCACTACTACAAGTCTCTTTATATTCATTAATAACATGCTTTAAGTCTGTATTAATAACCCAGAAATCCTCACATCTATCGATGCTAATTTTAATTTGTAACACTAAAAATCATGTCCACATTGACGACTTTTCTCATTAATTGTAATTTTCAGGAAAGTAATGCCAAGCATAAATAAATTTTTTGTTCTTCTCTTTTTAGTTAATAGCATTTCATTACGAGAACCTTTGAATAAATACTACTGTCAAGTTTCAAGGCAGGGACATTTATGTGACTTTCGGGTTTTAACGATTTTTACCTATGTCGGCATTTTAAATATTAATCTTCCATAAGAACTTTGACACCATGAAAATAAACAGGATCAAAATATGAGGTAACGTTAAAACAAGGGCTGTCAAACAAATTTTACCACAATTAATTGCATTGTTGCAGTACCATTAAAAAAAATATCTTTATATTAATTTTAGAATTTTTTTTTTTTAATGAAATGAACCAAATAATAATGCTTCCTTCCCCTTTCCTTCCATCAGCTGCTCTGGGAGAAGCTAGCTTAATTTTGTGATTTTAGCTCTGAATTCTGGGATTCTGTGCAATATCGCTACATAAGCTTGGTTTCTTGTTTACAACCAGTATGTTGGAATACTATAGGTATCTATTAATAAAACGTTGCTCATTTTATTTTCCGATTTCGGTATGAAAATACATATTGACGGCATTAAATTCCCAGATGATTGTTAATGATAAAATTTGTTGAGTGGGGGGTGGTGATGGAAAAAAGAGTAAAACTTTTTTTTCCGTATTCAGACAATTATCTTGCAATTCCTTCCCAATTATTTGGTGCCCCACAGTTTGAGAAACACTGGTCTAGATGATTTTTCGTGCAATATGCTCGGCTTACCTTTTTCTCATAATCCAGCATCCTACCCATGAGAAAGTTTTCTGTGAAAGAAGTTCCATCAGCAGATTTTTTTTACTTCATCCGGTCTCCCCTGTATCATTTAAGTTGGTGCTCTTGTGAAGTACTTAGTGGTGTATCTGTTTTTCCTACAAAATTCTTTAATTACAACCATCTTTCTTTTCCAACCAGGTGTTGGAGTATCCAAAGCTGAGACTTAATTTGCTGCAGTTTCTAATGACCATTGTTTCTTCAGTTGTCATTACAGTAAGGGATTTTTCCATTATATGTAATTGGTCTGTCTACCATTCTCTTTGACATTTACCACCATAAAGTCACCTGGTTTCTGTTAAATGTAGCACCTGTCACTCATTTACTGAAAGCTAATTTCTCTGGGTCAGCATTACCACTGATCATGTTCTACTAAAATGAGTTTGAAATAAGTGAAACTGCTCATAAACAACAAAAAACAGGTATGCCTTCAATAAAAAAAACATAATTATTTTAGTCATAGTAGAATGAATTTTGCTTTGCAATAAGGTAATATCACAATCTGGCAGTATGATGTCTGTTGACAAATAAAAGAATTTTTAACAGATGGTTCGCCATTGCAGGAAGTCAACACAGTTGTGAGCAGGTGCGACAACAATGAAATGTAACCGATAATAAATCATACTGACGTGTACAAAGTGAAAACTGGTATGCAAAATGTTGATGAATGTCATTACTCCATGTGCAGATGTTTAAAGGTATGGAAGACATCATGATGTTCAGTTTCTGGTGATTTGTGCCTCATCATATGAATATATCTTTCGTGTTCTTGACTTTTTTATAACTTACCTAATCTTCCGCACTGTCCTGGTATATTTTAATACATAAATAATATATGTAAATAATACAATATACATAAATGGCATGATAAAGATTAAAGTGTCATAACAAAGATTACACTTTGATTCGGAATGCTGGATCTAAAGCACTCAAGAGTACAACATGGACATCATCCGGAGTTTGTTTTTCATTTTATCTGGAAGCTTGAAAATGCCCATCTTGCACTGTAGGGAGCCCCTTAAGAGAAATATTTTCCCAAAATAAATCAAACCTTGTGGAAGTACACAGCTCACTCTCTGGACTTCCAGCCTTCCATGGAGCCATGTGAGTCAGACACCTGCATTCACTGCAGCTGTCAGGTCTAACATGAATTACATAACTACAGGAAACATGCATGCATATATATGCTAAAAATGGCTTCATTGTGTGACCTTTCATTCCCGTGAAAGCTACTATATTAGAGGTTCGACACAGCTGAAGAGTAAAGGAGGAACATAGTCTTTTGTGATTTATATCATAAAGCCTTGCTTTCCTATGGATACTTCATTTTATTGCATGGAAAAGATATAATAAAAAGATATAATAAACTAGATATTTTAATATAGACTGAAGAAAAATTGATAAATAGATATTCATAAGTGAAAAGACCCAAACACAGAAGCCTTTATAGCAGTTGTACCACCTGCACTACCGGTGCACAATATTCTTGACTGCATATGTGTACTTTGAAACTAGCTTTTTCAAATAAGGAGACCTAATTCAACCAAGAGACATTAATGTCGAACAAGGCTCTGTGGTTTTTTCCTTTAAACTCTGAAGTCATGATAACACTGTCCAGCCTCATACACATCTGTGTTTCCCAGCTGTATCTACAATGTGCCTTTATTGATTATAACAAGTTGCTGTAACGTTTAATTTAGCGGCCAGCAGAGTTTGCTCAGGATGTGCTGGTCTCTATTTTGCACCTCCTTCTTCCCAACACTTGTGTCTGTGTCACGCTACCTTGAGTTAAGATTAGAATTTTACTCTGCAACAACAGAACTGGGGTGCGTTTCCCAAAAGTATAGCTGCTAACTATGTAAATACTGTGGTTGCTAACTATGTTAGCAACTTGCAGAGTTGTACCCGTGCAACTGAATAAATCCAACTATGTAAGTTTAAAGAGCTTTTAGGAAACACACCCCTGCATAGCAGAAAAGATATTAAGTAGATGGTACTGTACATTTGCTCAGAACAAAACACATTCTGACATTAGAATATTTGCAAATTAAGAGTAACACAATAAAAACTAATAAGAATTTATGTTTTCCAAAAAGTTACTGACATCTTGTTTGAAGGATAGATGAACACCAAACCAGGCCATTCCATGTATTTGTTAAATTTCACCACCACTTACTTAATTAACTAAATAGCTTTGTAAAAGTCAGTGAGGTATTGATTAGCCATATGAGGTGTGCGAATGGTCGAAAAATACATGGGTGTATTTGATGGTTGCTGTAAATAATGTGGTGATTATAGGATAGGTTTGAAATGGTTAAGCTAACGCACTTTCACAGACATATTATCACAGCTTTACACAAACATGATGGTCATTTAAACATATTTTCTTCAAATGTCTTAGACTTTTGCACAGTACAGTATAGATACATATACATGTATACAGCCCGGACAAAATTAAGAGACCACAGCACAATAAAAAAAAAAAAATCCTGGTTTAATCCTGGATCTGCTGGCAGAAGGCTACACTGAGCGGCAGGTTGCTTCCAAGTACAACGTTTCTAAGACAACAGTAGCCTACACAAGGACAATGTGAAGCAGGAGACACTGGGAATGACCAGAAAGCAGCCAGGTAATGGGCAGAAGCGACTTTCTAATGCCAGAGATGCCTTATCCAGCAGTGCCTCATGAATTGGAGGATGACATGACCTTCATAAGGAATTGGAAACATTAAGTGGTGTGAAGTGCACAGCGAAGACAGTTAGTATCAGGCTCCTAGAAACATAACTGAAGTCCCATAAAGCAAGAAAGAAGCTCTTAATTAAAGAGAAACAGAGAAGAACCAGGCTGCAGTTTGCAAAAAAAATATATATATTTTACATAGATGCATAACCATAAACTGACAAATGAGTGAAACAAAAAACTGCTGTGGTTTCTTAATTTTTTCCGGGACTGTATACACTGGGGAAAATAATTATTGGATACACTGCAGATTTTTCCAGTTTTCCCACTTACAAAGAATGGAGAGAAGATCTGTATGGAGGAGTGGGCCAGAATCCCTGCTGCAGTGTGTGCAATCCTGGTAAAGAACTACAGGAAACCTCTGTCTGACCTCTGTAATTGCCAGAATTCTAGCTGTTGGTAGGTGATCAAATACTTATTTCATGCAATAAAATGCAAATTAATTATTTAAAAATCATACAATGTGATTTTTCTGGAGTTTTTTTTAGATTCAGTTGAGGTGTACCTACGATGAAAATTACAGATATCAAATACTTATTTTCCCCACTGTATGGGGAAACGATACCAAGACATTTCATTGCCAGAGAAGAACCTTAATGGTTTTTAGAGTAGAGAGTTTTATTGTCATATGCACAGAAAATAAGCAGTTTCACTGTACAGTGAAATTCTTACTTTGGACATCCTCCTTTCACCTCAGAAAATAGAATAAGAAAATAAATTAATGTTCATATTACTGAAATATTGCTACTCTTTAATATAGCTAGTATATTTAATAAAATGTCTCGGAAACAAATGAAATGAAATTTATTAAAATTAAATTAAATTTAAAATTGAATTGTTTCAACTGAATTACACACCTTGCCTGTTTTACATATTTACTGTTTGTACATAGGAATTCTTGGGTCTTCATACATCCCATCGTGTAGAACAATTTTTTACAAGTTTTAGGGTCAAATGCACAAGGTTGGCCAGCATACAGTACCGCATGTGCAGTTAGGGTTAAGGGCCTTGCCCAAGGTCGATCAGATGACCTTCCTGACATAAGCATAGATCCACTAAGCTGCTGAACTGTACACTAGCCTAAAAGAATTAGAAAACATTCAGACTAAAATGCTTTGATTGTCATAAAAGTTGCAAGCTCAAATTTGATAAACTGCTGTTTCTAACTTGTTAAATTGCCATTGAACTGTATTTCCTTAATTATTAAGGTAGATGCCAGACAACATTTTAAATACAAAAAGTTTAGTATGCATGCACTAATTGATAAAAAGATTAAGAAATCAAGCCTATACAAGCCTCATGCTTACAGTACTGTGGTCATTACCACAAGAAAATATCTTTTGTCCGCTTGCATGAAGGAATTTCTGTATCAAGATTACTTCTGTGTTAATTATACTGGTTTAGAAATTAAGCTGAAAAGAATTTTAAGTGTCTATACTGCAGACCTTTTTTATTTGATTTCTGTAAATAAATTACTGATATATTCAGAGTAGATGCCTTTATAACACTACGATTATCAAGTACAAAGGCCACAGAATGATACTACAGCAACTATAACTTATAACTTATAAATTTCTATATATTTCTCCATCTACTCTGTTAAGATACAGTTTCCGGGGGGGCTACACCCTTACTTTACACAGCTGGATGTTACGACACCTATCACAACAAACCAATGCTATATATCTAGCTTATATTTAAGATGGTTAACTTGTGATGAACGAATTAATTTGAGTCGCTAAAATTGATGTAGGGAGTAGTTTTTATCTATGACGTGTAACCTACTACATATGAGAAAGTCCGTTTGCTCACTCGGCGCAGTGTTTTTACTCAGTCCTGACAGGCGATTTTAGCAGGTAAGCTGCCTACCCATTTATTTGGCTAATATTGTTTCGGATGTAAAGTATATTGTGACTTCGCTCGTCAAGGATGGAATTCGTGCAAGTGTTTTGACATTCTGGTAGCCTAGGCCAAATCCTTTCGGCTCCTTCAAATCTAAGTTTCATGCCATTTAAATGCATTAATTTAATGGACAATTAGTGAATAATTATATTGATGTACTTAGATCCGAGAATGGCGTAATGGTTTTTGCTTTTACTTATGACTTTATAACGAATTCGTTTTAAAAATAACATATTCTGCACTATTTGCATCCCATTATAATGCAGTATTTGAAAGCTTTCACGCGATATTCTTCCCATTTTTTTTTATTCTAGCGACTTCGTGAACTCGAGAAAAAGAACTGGGAATTTTGTGACATGCAGATTAGAGATAATACAATTTACTAATTTCGAATCACACCAACCACAAATATAAAAAAAACTTTCCGTGACCAAGGCATTAATTAAAAACTCGACAGATGCAGAGATTAAACGATATACGTCTGAATCAGGATAATATACTAATTTGTCCCCTTATTGAGGATTAATATTTGCGTAAGAAGTAAGTATGAAAAGGCATATATACACCTTTTAATTGCTTCACATTTATTTATTTATTTATTGCATTTTTTGTGTTTTCATCACAATGAACACAAATCGTAATAGAATGTGCGTAATGAAATTTATTTGTGCTGATAGAGATAATCAAGCTTCTACTCTATCTAGATTCTACTTGATATTTCTCTGTAGACATGAGAGTCATCCATCAGTTTTAAAACTGTATTGAAAGCTTCTGTAAGGTGCAGGTTATTCGTTGGGACTCGCTTAAAATGAGTTAGCTAGACGGATAGCTAGGAATGAGAGATTTAATGAGTTTTAAACATATGGTCGGACCAGTGATTATTCCGAATTGAACATTTAATAAACAGTGTAAATTATATGGGGATAATATGGGGATACTTAAAGAAAAGATCTTGAAAGACCTTACAGACCTTGATATTTTTAATGGAAACACCTGCTAACGTTTCAAGCGTCTCTCAATCAGTGTATTATTTACTATAACTCTCAGAATAAATTAAAATCTGAGAACTATAACACATTGGTTAGATTAGTATACAGGTGTAATTGTTCTATTTTGCAGTTTTATCGTTGCGTTCTCTGTGTGTCATTGGTGGTTCTCTGAATAGGGGAGTATCTCACATATCCTCAGGTGAAGGGTTTGACTTCTGCCTCTGCTTTGTGTGTCTGGCATGCACCTATTTTCTGTCTTGTGCAGGTTCCTCCCACAGTCCAAAGACAGAAAGTTATGCAAATTGTTGGTCTCTCAAATTCCCCATGTAGAATAATTGTGTATGCATATGTGTGTGCTCAGTGACATATTGGCATCCCAAAACAGGCATTATGCCTTGTGCTGCCTGGGATAGGCTGCAGTTTCCCCTTTGACCCTAACTAAGATAAGTGATTGGATGATAGAAATACAGTACCACCCTAGATAAGTCTGGCCCTACGAGTCGAATAGTAGCTCATCAAAGAGCTGTGGAACTTCCTGGTATAGAAAGTATCAAGGCATTTCAGACTATATTCCAGATTATTTAGCGAAATGCCAACACACTGCTGTTGAGAATGGTGCCCATTTCATGCCATTCTTATGATTGTTTTCAAGGCAGACAGGGTGTCCAGTCAGGATAGATAAATGTAGTCCATTGGAGAACAGCACATTAATGAATGAGAATTACATTGTGAGGTCAGGGCCAATTACCAGCCCTAAACAATACCTGTATGTTACTCGAATAAGAGTCTAATAATTTTTTTGACATAAATCTTTAAGTTAAAGTCCTTCTGAAACACAGCGTGTGAATTGTAGACTTGCATATTTTTATTTTCAGCTATTTCTGTCAAAAGAAATTTTTTGTGCTCTGTAGGAGACAGGGTGGTTTTGTCAGGGTACAACCACGATAAATTTTGCCGAATGAAAATACCACAGTCTAAAGTACCACAGTCTTGTTTACTAGCTGGATTTTATGACTGCTGGAGCGTGATTTGTGAAAAATCTCTTAGCTGCTCATAAAAACAGGAAACTCTGTTTGTTTCAATAAACTGGCTAGTTCCTCCAGCCTCTTCATCATCTAGGCCTATTATTGGAAAATATAATGCGCCTTTCAGCCAAATAAATCTCTAGGTAGCATTATTTTACAGGCTATGCTTCAGGGAGATACCATATGACATCTTTCTAATTTAGAAGACTATGGGCCCTTTTTTTGGCAGTGGAAAGCACGATGCAGAATGGTTTTGCTAGTTTCACACCAGCGCATTGCTCATTGTCACGCCAAGCGTGCACATTTTCAAAATAACAAATGACTTTGCGTGTATTTCCCGTGGTCTTTTTTGAATGAGATGTCAGCGTTTTGCTATTTTAAGTCAGTGAAATGGCATTGCTCTTTTGATCAGACCATGTCTAAAGTCAGTGGCGTATCATTACACGATATTTAAGCGGCACGTTTTAGAAACCTGAAGGCGCATGATGCTTGTTATGGACAGTTATACACTCAAAGGGCACAAATGTTATGTCGTTATTTTATTTAATTTCATATACATACATTTTATTGTAGAGTATGACTGGTCCTTTCATGTAATCACACTGTTCAATGATATGTATATGAAAATTTATTCAAGGTCATTATCAGAATTATATATTTATGATTGGCTGTTTGACCAGTCGACACACATGGGTATTTAAACACAAGTTGAGAGTGTTTTATTGTAAATATTAATTTGAAATAAACCATAAAAAAATACCTGACTCATTTAAATACAATTTTACTTTATCTTTTAGTTTACATACATCCATTACAAATTACATACACATACATTCCACTGTTAAAATCATTCTGAACTATAAAATATTTATTAAAAATAAATCTTAAAATATTTATATACAAGTTTCTGTTTTCCCTCTCTTCTGACATCATTATACCACTTTGGGTACTGAGCGGATGATACCTCGCCCCACGCCTGCTTCACCTCAGAAGGAATAGGTGGAACAGTGGTGCTCCCATAAATGATGTGTTTGTACATTTTCACTTTGCACATGAGCAGGCCTGTTTCCTCAACCGAACGCTGATCTAGTTTGCCAGGTAAAACGGTGCCTTTTAAAGGTGAGGTGGCGTGCCATTCTGATTGGTTTACTGCACATTCCACTCAAAAAACACTTCCGAATAATTTCCGGCATCAAAATAACAAAATGGACTTGGACACGCCCATAATCGTTAGCTGTACCTTGCGCTTGTCAAAACAGAGCCCTAAAAGTTTGTTTAAATAATTTTTATGGAACAGCAATGTATAAAATGCAGTGAACATGGTTAAATGACTTTCGAATTGCTACTGAATGCAGTTATTATGATTATTAGTAACTTACGTAAAGATGGGTATTTTGCCTCACATCTCTAAGACTAGGGTCCCTGCTGGATAAGCAGAAGACTGACTGACTTTCTGTCTGGGGAGTTCCATATGCCCCAGTACTGGATAAGCAGCTGGAAGACTGGCTGACTTTCTGTCTGGGGAGTTCCATATGCCCCTGTACTGGATAAGCAGCTAGAAGACTGGCTGACTTTCTGTCTGGGGAGTTCCATATGCCCCTCTACTGGATAAGCAGCTGGAAGACTGACTGACTTTCTGTCTGG
>JAODKM010000039.1:24165914-24180714 GCA_026780845.1 Petrocephalus sullivani
CTGGATTCCTCTGTAGATTTTAATGTACTAGACTGAGAAGGAGACCTAGTTACATCAGATTCCAGAGTTATGAGCTTCTGAGTTACCTCACTTGAAATCCCTACCCCTGTGGTGGAGAGTGTAGATTCTGTTTCATCTCTGATTGGGACTGTAGCCCAGGATTCCTCTTCAGATATTCCTTCTGTGCTTCCTTCCATTTTTAATGTCACCTCTGTTTGAACTGTACTCAGCATCGTGGATGAAACCACAAGCTCATTTGCCATTATGGAGTTGTTTGTAACTGCTTCGTCACTAAATATTTTCATATCTATGATGGAGTCAAAAATAGTATTGTGTTCTTTCATTTGTATTGTAGACATTTCAGACTGATCTCCCCTGGCCTCTTTTTCCTCCTGGTTCATTGCTTTGAATGTTACTTCAGTATTCCCATTAACAAAACTCAATGTTGGGGTTATGTTTATTTCGTATGGTGTAAAAGCTTCAGCGTCTTCGCTACCAAAAACCACAGACTTTTGCGTATCTCTATCAACCACCTCTTGAGAAATGTCCAAAATATTGCCAACTGAAAAAAGAGAAAATGCAATTATTAAAACTTAATAAACATAAAACCGCTTTTCCAATGCAGTAAAGTATTCATCTTGATACTTTCTGAGTATTTCTGCAATATCTCCATACAATATTGTAAATAAGTGTTTTGAAACATTTAGGTAGATATTTTCCCCAATCATCATTCTCATATTTTAATAAATGTTCCTTTTTCTGTCAATGTACATATTACCTACATTGTCGAAGCAGTGCATGTTAACCTCATTTGTTATATGTAATAGATTGTTATAAAAAAAAACAGTACAATGTTGACATAATGTTTAACATAATAATTTTGTAAGGTTGTACCTAATAAAAAGCATAAATTAAGCATCCATGTAAAACAGATTTTATGTATGAAAGAAAAGCCTGCTGTTAGGCGAACCATGCTTGCAAATCTGCATTAGTGACCTTTAAAGAAATGTATGTACTGACATCAGCAGAGCCACGAAATTTATGTTTGCTAAACATGCAAGTATTTTTTCTTTCATTGTACATTAATTATCTTACACAATCTGTTTAATCAACAAGACTGCAGTTCATTTTAAGGGGACAAATTAACATTTATAATAGTTAAGATAAAATAACTTAACAGTATTTCTCCTAACCTGCGTGAAGTTGGCCCCCCATATGTCTTAGATTTCAACCAAACTGGTCTCAATCATATGTGCCGCATTAGTGCTGGAGTGTGCCGTTAAAATTTTTGTTTGTGCTGTTTGAGTTTCTGAGATATAAATGTTTGTTTACATCGTGATGTCATCAGCGTGAAGTTGGCCCCCCATTTGCATCTGGTTTCCACCAGACTGGTAGCAATCGTGTGTGCTGCCTTAGCGCTGGAGTGTGCCGTTAAAATTTTTGTTTGTGCTGCTTTAGTTTCTGAGATATTAATGTTTGTAAAGTTATCCCCCTCCCATTTGCGTCTGATTTCGACCAAAGTGATCACAATCGTTAGTGCCGTTAAAACTGCCCTTTGCGCTGCTTCAGTGCAGAGCACGTTAGCAACTTAAATAGTTGGATCCATGCAACTGAATGAATCAACTATGAAAGTTGCTAACGGAATCTTTTTGGAAACACACCCCAGATCTGCAAAACAGGTCCAGATCAGAGTTTACTTGCACGGCGGGACGGATCCAGAACAGATAATGATCACGGGTCCAAACCAGATCCTGGCCGGACTCTACCTATATCCTCCAATTTTGGATCCGATCATGAGAAAAAGCAAGGAACTTTAAATTGCCTCAAAATCTTTTTCATTTAAAAATTCGAAGGCTCCTCCAAATGCAGCCCACAATTGCATCCTTCTTTTCCAGGTTTTTTAAGGATGGGTCGGGTATATCCTTTGTACCGCTACATTTCAAAGTGTATTCTGCCACTACTGCCCACACAGGTTTTCTACCCAACACCCAGTGAACATGTTGCACAACACAGTTTCTTCTTCCTACAGTATATTAACCCAGCTGGCATTGTTCAAATCCTAATCCTCGTTACAGCCATAGGCAGTCAAATGAAATGTTTAAAGCTATTTATCTGGATAGTAATTGCACATTTGCTCATAATATAAAAACACAATATAACCTTAGATAGAACTTAAGCAATGAGTGACACAATAAAAAAAATAAAAATTTCTTGTTCTCCAAAAAGATATCGTCACGTCCAGCCCCACCATGCGTGTCTGTTCCCTGTGCTTCCCTCAGGCGTAACTCCAAATCACACACTTGAGCGCTATTAGTCATACCTCCTGTTCCTGCCCTCTTGTTAACTAATGACAGATGACTTGTGTTTGCTTCTTGATTAGTCCTCTATATAAGTGTTTCTCAGTCCTGTAATCCCAGTCCGGTCATTGTATGCTGCCCATTGTCTCTATCCCTTCCCTGTCTTTGAATAAACACCCCCTTGAGGGGTTTTGCCTGCACAGCTGGGTTGTTCCTTCCCTGGCAATGTAACAGATATCTAGTTGGATGGCTAGATGAACTCTCCTCAGGAGTACCCCAGCCATTCCATGTATTCATTAAATTTCACCACCAGCTTACGTAATTAATTAACTTAATTTGTCAAAAAGTCAGTGAGATATTGATTAGCTATATAAGGTGTGCTGTCATGGACCCGACGGCGTGGCATGGTGGAAGCAGGGGAAAACAGGTGAGGACCGACTTGCAGCTCCAGTACAAATAAAGGGGGTTTATTGGGAACATAAGGGGACTGGGAGAACTACAAAAGAAACAGACCATCAGGGGTAACAACAAAAATCATAAAAAAAAGTATTGACTAAATAACTAAAAAGGACCACCAATAACTAGAGAGCCTGATCTTGGATCAGTTAATGGCGGTGAAAATCATCCGGTTAAGTGGTTAGTGATATGATTACTTCAAAGTTCAAGTTTATTTATATAGCACATTTACAGATAACCTCTTGCTGTCCCAAAGTGCTTTACATATACTAAAAAAAAAGAATACACTGCAACAAACATATGCAACAAATTAAAAATTAGAAGTAAAGTGTAAAAATAAAATGTTATATTACAACTAATCTGTATAACTAAACTATAAAATAAATAGTAATAAATGTCAAGCACAACTAGAATTAAAAGAAACGCAGCAAAAGCGACTCAAATCAGAACAGACGGCTGGCAAAAGTGGCTGAAAAATTAAATGCATTTGTAGTTTTAAATTTATACTTCTTACTTGAATGCAGCGTTACATTTCAAATGCGTCACATTATTATTTAATTGTCATAATTCCAGGTGAAGCGGAAGCACAGTCAGGACACGGGAACAAGTTAAAGTGAAGTAAAAAAATATACTTCAAACTGGTAAAGAGTGTACGGTAAAGAGTATACACACACACGCAGGTGTCCGGGACAAACTATGGAAACCTGGAGAATGTATTTCAGGGCCAGATAGACTTTTTTTTTATTGTTAATGGTTAATATTCCAACTTGGTTGAAGCGGTATCTCTTGAAAAGAATATTATGCAGAAACAATAAAGGATCTTGCCTATCGCGCGAAACCCTCATTTGAAATTCTCTTCTTATAAAAATTATATTTGCGCACCGATTGCAATCGGTCACTCATCCCTGAAAGGCGAGGCTAACGCTGATGGGATATACTCGCATGGACACTAATTAAGTGTGCGAGCTAATCCTTGTTAACAGAGAACAAACCTACTTCAAGCAGGTTTGACGATTAGGATGTCTTGGTATACCAACACATCCTGCAAGAGTTATGAAGAACCGACAGATCCAGGATCATGCCAAATCAACAATTTCATCCGGCCAACGAGTAATCCACGTACGGAGAATACCCCTATGGCGGCCAGCAACACCTGCTGGCCAGGAGTGGGGCAGAACACAAAAGGGGCAGGGTTGGATGGTTGCTGGAAATAATGAGAGATTTTAGCAGGGGTTTTGAAATGACTAAGTTAACTTACTTTGACAGGCATAATAGCTTAGTTTTACACCAACATAAATGTAGGCTGAGAATGCTTTTGTTGGAAAAAGTGCAATACAATCATATTTCCTTCACATAATTATATTCTGCATTAGGGATGGGAATCGTTAAGATTTTAATGGTACTACTACTCTTTCCGGTGCTGCTTATCGGTCTGGTACATTAACAGTATTGTTATTGGTATGTTTTGAATGAGAAAAAAAATAACCTAATTAACATTGCTTTATTTAACAAATTAACAAATACTATTATTCAACAAATTTGCATTAAATGTGACACTGAATGTCATATTTCAATGTCTGCCAACAGATATTAAGTATCATGTGATTGTGCATGTATGCTTTTATATCTTACAATGCATTAAAATTTAAATTTGTGCACCTACTCTCACTGATCGGGGCAGGTCCAATGGATGTCAGTATACAAGTCACATACAGCCATAAGCAGAAGAGAACTTTGCGCATGCAGATCGGGCAGCAACACCAGCATCTGTGTGCGTGCGTGGCCCCTTGTGCAAGAGTTTCCCCATGCGAGGCGATAGAACGATCTAGATTAATGTTCCATCAATTGCCAAACAGTCCGCTTATGCGAGTGTATTTGGATCGCGTCACACTTGCCGATACAACGAGGGTAATTAGAATAAACTACCATGTATTCATCATGTGAATGCAATTTGAATACACGGTAATGTGGTTATTTAGAATCTGAATAGCGATCTTCAAGGTGAGGGCGGCACCAAGCGCGTTCGACGCTCGTAAAACAAAGAAAGGTGACATGGTTTAGTTTTTTGCCGATTTAACCTAATTTTCAAAACGTTAATACTTCCGACAGTGGACATTTTGCAAAGAAGACAGATTAAGGATTAAGTCTGCGTTGTTTCATGATTCTACAGGACGATTTCAGCGAGATATAAACTGAAATAGATGCGAAAAGTACGCTGCATCGCTGACGATGCACTCGACCCCAGAGGATTAATCTGTAATGGAGCCATCAGAAAAAAACTGGGAAAGATTACGTTTGTGTAGAATCAAAAAAAAAAAACACAGAGGGGGTCAGGGGTGGGTTTCCCGAAAGCATCGTAGCGCTAAGTAGTTCGTTGCCGAGCACTTAAGATTGATCGTTAATTAACGAAACCCCTCGTAGCAAAGTAGTTTATTTCGCTCGTAGATTTGCGAGTGATCTGACACACTCATTATTTTCTAATTAGTTCGTTGTTTGAACTTTTGCCTGCTGTCCTGTCACAGAGACGCAGAGATCAGCTAGAATACATCACGAAAACACACTGGCGGTCTTCTTTGTCCAAAGTAATACTGCTGATGATACATTAAGCGGTCAAAATTAATAACACGTACAGTTAAATGTAGGCCTACAGTTAATACAAATATAAAGCTATAACGTAGACTATAAATTAGCGCAAACAGCGCTCGTTGTTGTAACTCCTGTGCGCATTTTCATAACAGTACATAACAGCTAGGCTGTGCACCTTTCAGAATTGACTTGCGAATGACCATAAAAATGAAATGCAATTCATAAAACTGCTTGAAAACGTTGCAGAATCGCAATTAGAATTTGAATATAAGGAAGTAGAATTAAAATGGGAGTCATTTCACATACATAGTGTAAGTGCAGCTGTAATAATACAGCTTAATATTTCAAATGGATTACACAGCACGTTAACATAAACAACATACACTGACCCCCCCATGACGAATATTTACAGAAGTAAAAAGTACCGGTAGGCGATGCCCTCATGTTGGACCACCTGACTGAAAAATCTGTGCAAGTCAATGAATGCCACATGTGAGGTGTTGCCTAAAGAATAAATAATTAAATAATACATAAATAAATAATAATTTTGTGTACCATGGTGGGCTTCATACAGCCATACAAAGTAACCCTTTCACAACCCCATCCATTTGACAATCTAGCAATACTTGAAAGGAAAACTATTGCAGACTCCTCACAAATGAAGCAATTAATATATGCACATGGAAAAGGTCTTAGACTGCCAAAATAGCATAAATCCACATTGTTAGAATAGGCTAAAGCAACTACCCAATTTTTATCTTACAATCATGCAATGTTCACTCACTAGTATATATACAAATATACATCTGCTATCTTGGAAGTAAAGCTATTATGTATTTATATTTTGCTAGATTAAATCACATTAATGTGTTGTATGATTGCATTGAATTCCTTCTGGTTGAAATATTTAAATTTTTATTACTATCATTCCAATTCAGCATCTTACAGTCAATTCAAAATCTGATTAATGAATGGAATAGGGCATAATTTGTGAATTCTGGACAACCCTAGTATGCTACATAATGTGTAACCAATCAAAATTGCTATGTGTTCAGTCACATTTTTTGATCTGGGAAGGTGAATCACCCATCATGACAAGCAATGACATAAAATTGTGCCAGTCAACCTAATACAACGTCCAGGAAGCCAAGTTGCTTGTCTAACTGCTGTTTTGCGTTTTTTTGTCATGCCATGTGCACAACTACATACAATGTCCAGCTGGAGGGGATGCCTTGCATGACACTAAAATTGGTCTTGCAGGCATACCTGACATTGTACGTGCAGTGGATGGAAGCTCAACCCTAGTCCTAGTTTGACAATCTACACCTGTAAAAAAATGTTCTTGGCACTAAATGTCCGTGCAGGTGGCATGCAACAATCAAGGACCACTTTTCCCCCCATGAGCGTGACAGCGTGACTTTAAGGCTAAGAGTGTCACACCAGATGCATGACAGTTGGAAACCCTGCCTACAGCTCAATTCCAGTTTCAGCCCACCTACACAGGATGGAAGTACTCAACCTTCTCATTATTGCGATGCATATGTACCAGCTAAAATTGGACTTTTGAAAACAATGTTCGCATTCACATTAAAAACCCACCTGTACCTCGGTTGTTTTCTTAAGACACACCAGAAAGCTCCGTAGTAGGCTTAACTCCGTCATTAGCATCCCTGAACACCTCCAGCTCAGACTGGTGGAGATCCTACCCCTCTCCTCACCCAAAGCTGCTGTTCATTTTGCTCACCAACTAACTTCAGCTCTCACTTCTTTGCCTCTTTCTTCCTTCCTCCCTCCATTCTCTTTCTCTGTCTTTTTTATATAGAAATGTGCCTTTTATAGGTCTAGTGTTAAAATGTGGTCGTGTGATGTTACATAAACTGTTGGTTGCTTAGTTTAGCCTAGATTTGTGAACTACTCGGATGTTTACAGCTAATAGTAGTGCCCACATGTATAGTTTGTTTGTGAACTGTTTTGATTAGTATGAAATTTGAGTGTAGTCTGCATGACAACCCGTACACTGGACTTGCATGTTTCCTGGATGTTCACATGCTAAACTTGTGGATCTGGATCAGGACTGTGATCTGAGAGTTTCAATCATTCCACCCTCAGTCCAAGGGGGTCCCATCTCCCAAGGTGGCCACACGCATTCCACTCATGCAGATTTACACAGACTTCCCCCTCTGCCTAGCCATGTGCATCCTCGTCCTCGTATTCCTTACATTCCATTTACAAACACTCTCGCATCCATATGACCATACCCATTCTCAAAACTATTATACTGTATGTTCATCTCCATGTTCAGTCTGTTTAATAATCCATAGTTAATTCATGTTTACTATTTTGCGTCTCAATAAATATCCTTTATTGAAACCAGTGGTTGTTTGTGATCATTTAGATACAATTTGAAGCCATCACTGACAAGAATTCTTAATCTTGATAACTGGTTGAATCACCCATATTGCCACTTTAATTAAGTCAATTTGAAGGAATGGTGCGTTGATTTAACAATTTATAACACTCCATATTATATTATAATTTCAATTAAACTTGATACATTTATGTGCATTTCATGAGACTGATCCAACATAGTTTATCTAAAGCAAATACATTATATCTGAATGACAAATTTTATATTTTACCTAAACAACTGCTTGGGTTGGAACTGATAAACCCCCAAATCGCCACCAGGTGTCACCAACTTGACCGACCAAAGTGAGCCCAGTGGAAATGTATAGGTGGTAGTTTAATGTCTATGGAATAGTGTTAAACTTCCAATAACTTATTACAGTTCTTAAATTTACTTTTACTAATTTCAATTGAAATCAAGGCAAGTGAATTAATAAAGAAGCAATCAGTAATTCACCCAGGTAAATGTGCTACCTAGACTGCAGTGTGTTACTTTATCCTACTAATTGATCTTGGCTTATAAATTACATTACATTACACTAATTGTTAGCATCACCCCTATTCCTTCACTCACAAACTCTCCAGAGGTCAAGCCAGTGCCTCACAAGGGGTCTCTAAGATTTTGTTGTCCAACTTATCCACCTCATCTGGCATTACTCCATGTCTGAGTGTGAACTCAGGATTCATGACCTAGTGCCACTTTTTGAAGAGAACCCAAGTCCCTCAGCATTCAGGATACAATTGGTAGACACTTTCTCCTTCATAATAGGAAAAATAGTCTTGAATTGTAAGCCCTATATGACAGAATTGAATTCCTGGAGAGGTGGTCTAATATAAGTGTTGGTCAAATTACCATACATTTCAACAGGGTGACCCTACATCCAGAGGGAGATACACTTGCTCAACTTCCAGAATAGGCCTTTTCTGGTGAGTAACCAGAGCCTGCTGACCCAGGAAGCCCCAGGAACCACCCATGGATGTGAACCCCTTGCTCATGGGAATTTTTTGCAGAAAGATATCAGACATTTTTATTAGTCAATGCAGTCCTTCTGTGCTTCAAGAGTACCCCAATTTGAGCATACTACCCCCTACTGGGATAAAGACCAAGAGGAAATTCTGCCCCTGCTTTCAGCCGCTAGGCAGCTGAAGGGCATTCCACTGAATACAGAGAATGGCTAGCACACCACTACTCCTTACTATTTTCATCAACTAGGCAGGCAGAAAACAGGGCCCAGAGGCCCCCATCTCCACACTCCAGACACAAGCGCAGGAGTCCACTTTGGAGAGAATCAAATATACTCCAACAGCCAGAGGGGCCGGTAGTGCCACCTAACTAGCTCTCATAAACCCAGGAGAGCGAAGGCTTCTTCCAGAGGGTAGTATAGGGAAAACTCCCTGCAAACCCATCACTACCAAAGCTATGCGTCACACAAGCATGACCACTTCCCTGTATCAGAATGTAGCGACTCAGACTGGAGTGACTCTGAGGCTGCCTTCTCATACCCACCACAGAGCTACCTGAGGTATCCCTTGAGGGCTCACACTGGAAGCTGTTAGTCACCATTGTTAAAGACACTGAATGCTTTGATCCCGATTGACGTGATCACAATTTTCAAGATGACCACAAAGATTGAGCATCGACTTTTAGACTTGCCATATGCCACTCAGGGGCAGAACATTACACTTATCTGGAAAACCAATTCCAGGTCTGTTCATGCTTTCATTGAAGCACAGTCTGTTGCCATCCAATTTTCTATCCTTCAGTGGACGATGATGATGATGTATGGTTCAAATGACTTGGGGTGGCTATACCAATCACCAGAGCAACCCATGTTCTGATAGGCAGGACTGTGGGAAGGGTGACCACTACTGCAAATGTCGCTCTAGTATGAATGAATGAAAGCTGCATTTACTGTATATTGTTTTCAGGACACCCAAAGCACGTTATAGAAGCAATGGGGAGCCACTTTAACCACCAACACTGTGTAGCACACACCAGGATGATATGATGGCAGCCATTCTGCAGCAGTATGCTCACCACACAGTAGTTAAGGTGGTGAAGGGGCAGGAAAGAATTCACCGACTAGGTATAGGTGATGATTAGGAGGGCAGATTTAATAAGGCCACAGTGGGCAATTTTAGCCAGAGCATCGGGGAACCACTCCTACTCTTTCGAGTAGAAGGCTGGCAGAAGGCTACACTGCATGGCAGACTGATTCCAGGCTCAAAGATTCTAAGACAACAGCTGTACACAAGAACAAGCTGAAGCAGGAGAAACGTGCAATGACTAGAAACCTGCCAGGTAGAGGGGGGAATCGACTTTCTAATGCCAGAGATGACTGTAAAGTTTATGGCATACACTAGTCCAGCAGTGCCTCATGAATTGGAGGGTGACATCAAGGGACCTTCAGAAGGAATGGGAAACATTAAGTGGTGTGACATGCACAGCTAGGGCAGTTAGTATCAGGCTCCTAGAAGCAGGACTGAAGTTCCATAAAACAAGGAAGAAACCCTTCATTAAAAAGAAACAGAGAAGAACTAGGCTGCAGTTTACAGAAAAAATAAAAATATATAATAAAAAATAATAAAAATGTGATCTCTTAATTCTTTCCGGAGCTGTATAACGAGCTTTGACACAGAACAGCTGCTCATTAGTCATGATATGCCTTTCAAGGTAGTGCTCCTACTTGACTGTCGGCAAGATCACACTCCTAAAGACAACCTGGACCCATGCACAATGATCAGCACTGCAGGATACAGGATACTGTAATACAGTCAGTCCTGCTACAATGCATGATATCACACTGCAAATCTGTTGTAACGCGACTGACATATTATCCAAGTCCAATACAATATCGAATAGCATTTGTATTTCTGCAATTTTCACTCAGATAGAAAAGCACTATGTGACCTACAAAGCAACATGGTCTTAATAAGTAACACTACTTAGCTATCCTGTAGCTGTGAACGATAGTGATGTCCAATTAGTGAACAAATCATTTTTTTTAGACTGTTCTTCCCAGTGAACTGGTTGAACCAGATTTCAAATCTAAAATGAATGAACTTTTTGTACATCTATGCATTACACAGGTCAAAGTCTTAGATTATAAAATTCTAGAAATATTTGACAATTCATATACAAACAGCACCATTTTTTAATTCACTCACTTTTGCTTTTCATAGACTGTAGCTATTTCGCCTACAGCATACTGTAATATGCAGAGCTGACCAACTTTTTACTGAGCCCTGAAACTAGTGCTGTTCATACATACCAGCAAGATAATTTCATTTTGTCCCTCTGAATTGGCGCAGTAGGATATCATTCACCAGAACAAATTCAGTAAAAGGGGGTAGATGGTCATTCATGCCATTGTTTCAGACAACCATCCACAATCCTCTGACATTACACCAGGGACTTCTCCGCAAATACCCCTCATTTTCTTGGAGGTCGAAATCAAGCAATAGCTTGCCAGACGCTCTGACTGCTTGACACCCTAAAAGAACATATCCGCCACTTGTTCTGGAACTTTGAGTCCATCTTTCCACAAAATGTCTATGTCAGTGGGGTCACCGACTTCCATATAGTGTGCATTCCCACTGACTTGGGTGACACACTAACCCTTGTGCATCAAAAACTTGGGCAAACTCTCTCCTGTCCCCTACCATAAACTCTCTTCTGTCCCCTATCATACCAGGGTTTCCAAAACAAACCAGAGCCCAGTGTACAAATGGGTGCTCTGCACCCAAATAAATAAATATAATGCTTCCAACAAATGGAGGAGGACAAAGACCCCGAACAGTCCTAGTGCACCAAAGTTGAATGCAGCTAGACCTCCTGCATGTAACTAACCTCTTTTCCTTTCTTCTTCCTTCTTCTGACCCAACCAAGATTACAAATGCCGTATTTGTTGTAGGATGGTAACTAACTTGAGTGAGGGAACAGTCTCTTCTTATCTGGTCCCTCCCGAGATGGTAGAAGAAATCATAAGATCTGACATTCCCACTACCAGATGCAGATGCACTACAGTTTTGGTAGCTCAAAATCCTGTTTCAGTCCTCCCACAAAGAATGGAAGTAATCAACCATCTCGTTATTAAGACACAATAATTACCAGCTAAAATCGGTCCTAACCCTCCGGAGTCAGCGGTCCCGCCTGCAGGACCAAACAGAAATCTTATCAAACAGTTTAAAAACTCTGAGTTTTTATCATAGAAACATTTTAAAAACACCCACAGAAACCCTTACAGGTGTGTTGACACAAATCTCATCAATATTCATTGTGTAGGCCACTGACTTTGAAAAAAAGTGTCACTCCAAAGTTCTGACACTGACAATCAACCTACCTGAAATTTCGGAATGTCTCATTCATTAATGTGTAGTCAACACCTATGTCTATAGCCTCAAAAGCGCAAAATTCTTGGCTAGAAATGTTTATAATGTGATTTTTTACAATTTCTCAGCACTTCTGAGAATAGGTTTTTGAAAAGACCATGTCTAAAGTTGCTTTTAACAAAAACTAGAATAATCACATTTTAAATGGTCTCAGATTATTGGTGCCAAGTTTATGTGCATATAATATAGAAACACAATTTTGTCCCTAACATCACAAATGCAAAATTTCAACATGAATGCACTGGTCCACAGAGGAATGTATTTATATTACTAGAGTAAGTTCAGGTACTTTGGAGGCACTACGTTCAAAGACACAGAGCAGGGATAGCAGTGGAACAGCCAACCCAGGAATTGTGAAACAACAGTGCTAACTACAGAACTAATACAGCACCCTTATGTGTCTGTCCATTTACCTGAGCCACACAGACTGTCTATTTAAGCCATTGAACAAAATTCAAATATAATTTATTTCAGGACCCTGGACAGCCACAGCTTCTCCAAAATCACTGGTCTAACCAGCAGAGAGATTTAGATCTGAAATTACATTATGCATGTTGCTCAAGTTCAATATTGTCCGATATATGTTTAGCCCTACTTTTTAAGTAAAATATTACAAATTTGCAGTCTAATAAATCATGCCAACGTATGTCAAAAAAAGCAAATTGCATAGTCAAAGAGGAAAATTAGTTACTGTTAGTTATTAGTTAACTGACAGAGATAGAAGCCCACTTAACAGGATTATTTCTAAAGTTCAATGTACAAAGATGCAAGCTCTAGGGTGCTCCCTCCTGATTTCCCCATACTCCCTGGAGTGATTTCATGAACAGTAGAATGAAGTTAAAAACCTTTCATGACCTTCATAATCACCAGATTTAAAGATTATTTAATTTTTATTGAAATTCTAAAGCACACAGCACATGGTACTTGTCAACCTCCTTTACCAAAGAACAGGTTTTTCTTCATGGAAAATCACCCAACACTCTACTACATATATATGGACATGAATGTCAGAGTTCTGAGAAAGATTAAAAGAATCATGAAGAGTTTGGTTCTACTCATTATTACCTTAATTTAATATTTTTTAGTTCTCTACAATGCTGTCCATTGTTGTGTATATAATGTGACATTCCATCACCACATGATGATTTGTAATGTCTAGGGATATGGGCACGTCATACATCACTATACTATGACAGCACTTTAACCAAATCAATTAGCCAATCTTGGACTCTTCCTCTACTGAACATTACAAATACATTACATGGTACTTTATATACTGTAATTTTGTACTGAATCCTTCACAGAGTATGAATTCAATGTTTCCATTCGTTATAAACCCCCTTTATAAATACAAATTTGTGTAGTTTCTAACTGATAATTTATACAACATACTTTATTCTACATACATACAGACTACTTTGTCCTTTCATCTTTTTCACCAAAAGAATAAAAAATTGTCTAGCAGGTACAACATAAATAGAAAAGCCAACCATACCAGATTGCTGCTGGTCTTTTATGGGTCCTTCAACCTTTGGTGAGGCTGTTGTTAGCATATCTCCACTGTAGACACTGGTCCCTGGCATGTAGTACTCTTCATCAATCTTAGTTTTCAGATCCATATCTTGTTTCATATCTGTTGTGGCCATGTGAATCCCTATGGTAGATTCTTCAGTGAAGCCATTTGTGACAGTAGTTCTCTCTGTCATTCCAGCAAGAAAGGGGTATGTCTTAGTGGTTACAGCTATCTGCAGTTTCTGAGCCTCAGTTGTTGCAGTTCCTTCTTGAGTTGTAAAAGGATAATATTGTCCAGGGAAAAGTGTGTCACCCCTGGGGAATGACTCTACCTGACTCTCTTGAAAAAAATCTTTAAGATCAAACAAGGGCGTCATTGTGAATTCACTGTATTTTCCAGTTTGGAATGACGATGTTGTGGGAGATGCATGAATAATGCTGTCTGTGACTCTCTGCCGTGGAACAGCCATGCTTGTTGAAAACATAGAAGGTGGCTCTGTGGGAACTTCAGAAGTGCCTGGTTGTAAATCCTGAGCTCCATCTTCAAAAACATGGGAGGAGATTCTGGCTTGAGTTGAATTGGGTATAAAAGTAAATCCGAGCTCAGATGTCAATTTGACATGTTCTGCTTTTGGAAAGGGTCCATGCTTTATCGTTGTTGTATCCTTTGGTTTGGCTGGTTTGGAAGTTGGTTTTTGCACCAAGGTCCTGCCCACAAAAACTGAAGATGCAGACAGCTTGGCAGATGACCCTCCCAGCCTTTGTGAAGTTGCTGTACTTCTTTCCACAGCAACATCAACCCAAGTTATTTGGTTTGCAGGCATTTTACCTAGATGTAAAAAATAAAGAAAATATATAAAATGTTTATAAAAATTAATTGGATTGTACTATTTACATATACTACATACTAGGCATGTACCTACACAAAGTACTTCTGATTTAGGACTGATATTCTGTGATTTATAGTTGATATTACTAATGTATAATTATATAAAGACATTTTCCAGTTGTATTCCACAAGCAAACCCAAAGAGCTAAACAATAAACAAACTAATGCTCAATAATGGTCTTTACAGTGTCATGCCCTGCCCGTTCGATCCTCCTGTGTGCCACGCCCCCTCGCTGCCCTCGTGGGAATCCTAGTGTTTTAC
>JAODKM010000039.1:24209569-24224265 GCA_026780845.1 Petrocephalus sullivani
TTACAGCAGCACATCTCTCTGGCATAGTGTCAATATATTTCCTGAGAACTTCAACACTAATGGTATCCCATGCCTTCCGCAACTCAACCCAAAGGCTTTCTTTTAAATGTACAATAGATCTGTCCAGTTTATTTTCCAACACAGCCAAACGCCAAGGTGTGGTGCAAAAGTAGCGACACGGCAACCCCAACGCTCCCCGGGAACTGTGCAGGCAGTCAAGGAACTGTGGCAGCAGAACAGCGTGGGCTTGACAGCTGACCAGTGACACTAACTGAGGACTGGTTCTCAAAATGCTGGATGGGCATGTGGACATCTTTGCTGCCTGGGATGACGAGTCCCACCCCACCGCGCTCGTCCGGCACCACATCGATTCAGGAGATGTCCAGCCCATTCGGCTGTGTCCTCATCAGTTAGTGCTTGTAAAGCATCATGTAGCAGGAGATTCTGGAGATGGCAGCAGTGCATGTCAAACCATAGGATAATCTGTGGGCTGCACCGGCAGTCCTGGTCTGGAAGACGGACGGGTCATGGCGTTTTTTGCATGGAATTATAGTGTCTGAATACTGTGACCCAGAAGGACTCATACTTGCTACCCCGGATTGGTGACGCACTGGATGACATCACTGGGTTGACAGGATTTAGCTCCTTATACCTCCAAAGTGGCTACTGGCAGGTTGAACTGACCCCGGATGCCCAACCTAAGACCACGTTCATTATTAGTTACAGGCTATGGCACTTCCATTTGATGCTGTTTGGGTTCGGCAATGCACCAGCCACCCTCAAGACATTGGTGAAGCAAATGCTGGCCCACATCCCCTGTAGCTAATATGTCATCTGCCTCGATAACCTATGCTGCTGATTTCAACAGCGCACTTAATAATGAGTCACTTAGTGAGCTTTGAGGGCATGACGGCGGACCACGAGAAGATAGCTGGGGTCAGAAACTGGCCCATCCTGTGTAGTGTCGCAGAACTCTGCAGCTTTCTGGGTCTTGCCTCATACTACTGGCAGTTTGTTCAGGACTTTGCTAGCACCACCAAGCCACTCCACTGTCTCTCCACAAAGGGCCAGCCTTTTCAGGGGAATTGGAGACCTCGCCACTTCCTTTAACTGCCTGAGGACTGCGCTTGCAGAAGCCCATTTGCTGGTGTCCCCTAATCTTGCACTGCTCTTCCTCCTTGATTTTGCCTTCCCAGACAGGGTCGCAGAGTGAATGGCTGATGGTGCATTTCAGCCATACACTCAACCGCCAGACCCGCAGGGAGCTCCTGGCGATTGTGCAAGCTTGTCACCACTTCCATCCATACCTCTGTGCACGGCACTTCCAGCTGTGCACTGACCACGCATCCCTCACCTGGTTACTGAGCTTCCATAACCCTGAGGGACAGCTGACATACTGCCTAGAGGCCTGCCAGGGGTATGACTCTGAGGTCCAGCACTGTATTGGCAAGCTCCATAGCAAAGCTGATGCCCTCTCACATTGCTCCTGTGAGACAGGAGGTGCCCCACAGCAGCTATAGCGCAGGAGAACACCAGCAGCGAGGGCCTGGCAGCCATCAACCACCAGCAGCCGCACGTGGAGCCGGCGAGCAACCCAGTGCTGCCCTGACAGTTACTGGCAGTAACTGACAACTGCTGCAGTTGCAAGTGCCTCGGAGCCTTCGAACCACGGTCTTGGGGGCGGTGGATGCCACACCAGGAGTTGGACACTTCAGGGCAGAAAAGAAGCTTGGGAAATTGTGGAGCTGCTTGTTTTAGCCCAGCTGCAGCCAGGACACCAGGTCTGTTGTTGTGATACGTGCACCACTCTGAAAGAAGCAGACCGCCAGTCCAGAGCACTGCTGCAGGCTTCTCTGGTGGGGCCACTGATTGGAACGGGTGGGGGTGAATGTGCTGGGTCCAATTCTCATAGCTATGGCTTATGTTTTCGCTATGTGGCCCAAGGCATACACAGTTCCCAATAAAAAAGCAGTGACCACAGCTGAAAGTCTTGTCGAGGAGTTATTATAAATGTTTTTGTATGCCAGAGGAGCTCCATAGTGACCACAGGTGCAACTTTGAGGTGCAAGTGTTTGGTGAGGTCTGCAAGCAACTGGGCATTGTAAATACCCTCAAAGTGATGGGTTGGTTGAGAGGTTTACTCGGCGCTGCCGTGCGGCTCTGCATCCTGGTCACCCACCACCAGCATGACTGAGACCACTACCTGCCCCCAAGCCTATGGGCATACCAACTCGCAGTGTAGAAGAGCAGTTGGTGCATGGCGGCTGCGCTGATTTCTGGACAGGAGCTGCACACAGAAAAACACAGAGGTACTTGCCTAATGTATATGGTAAAGTTACCCCTAGCTAGTTGCTAGATTGTTAAATGCAATGCCATTGGCTAGCAAGGGCTCACAGGGATAATTAACCTCTATGTAAAAAATGCTGATGTTACGTTGTTGTGAATTTTGCTTTCTTAATTTAGCGTGATGCAATATCAGATACCACTTTCTCAGGCAGAGCCTCACCTGTCATCAGGAGAAATAAAAAATAAATGTATAAAAGATTAAATAAATGTTAATATTTGTCTGCTGTTCTGTGCTATAAGTAATTTGTGTATGAAGTTAGTCTTGCTGACCCACACCAAAACCACAGCGAAAAAGCACAAGGTGAGGCAGCCAGTACAGTCGTTTTAATCTGACAAAAGTGTGTGGGGGGTGGGTGGTGGAATCGTGTTTCAGCAAAAGTGGGGGTGTTGTAACACCCACATCCCCCTCGCTTGTGACGCCCCTGATTTGGAAGCTTATTGGTGTAGATGTAGTATTCAGTGCAACTAAGAATAATATTATTAAAAATGAGTATTTAACAAATTTCAGCACTGTTAGACCGACCAAAGTTCAAATTTATTACCCATCTTGAAAAAAAAATTATAAATCATTAACTTTTGCTAGGTAACATATGGATCTATTATATAATATGACCATTAGTTTCCATTAAATAAGCTTAGCCTTCTACTGGAACCTTCCAAAAAGGTTAAATAACCAAAATAAATAATAGCTGAATAACAGAAGAAAAAACAGCACACTCCATAGTGACTAAGATAAACTAATAGAAACATCTGTTAAAAAGGGGATTGTGGTACAATCTTTTAAACAAAGTCAGTTTGTTTACTTCATCCCAGCCCTTAGAGAGATCTATTGTTTCAGGGCTCACACTCAAGAGCACACTCTTGAGAATTATTACAGCCAAATAAAAATGTAACAGCAATGGGTACTAATGTTGTTGTACATTTTGTTAATCTCCTGGGTTGAGAAAATGTCAAAGTGCAGCTGTAAGGGCTTACAGATATGTTTCAAAAATACAATGACTGGACAGTACAACTGTATATAATTTTGCCTCAGAGGTGAAAAATTGGGATTTAGGCATTTATATTCAACAATAAAACCAAACCTTACATCCAGGTGTGACGACAGCAATATTGCTCCGAGGCCCCAGAGAACTACAAACCTAAGAAGCCAAATCCTCCAGTTTTTATGTGTTTCATTTCATATTTTGCCACAAAATGCATTTTATGGTAAAGATGCATATTTTGCTACTTGCTTTTTCGTATGAAAAAAGCAATTTTGGTGAACTGAGATAATATACAGAAACATAGTACCACTTCATATTGTCAGCATCTGCTATTTAATTTTTTTTATATATAATTTTTACAACCATTTGCTGCTTTATTCACCCTTCAGAAGTGTTGTTTTAACTTCTGTATAAACTGACAACATCATTAGTTCGAACATTGACTGTACAATTTCGACAATGATTCCTAAACAAATGACAAGCTTTTTCCATTCTGTAATAGTGACATCGTTAGCCTATTCGTGCAATATCTCTCAGCACAGAAATACAAGCCAGCAACATTTAGTACATAAGAAACACAACGGGAGTTTCCCTCCCAATTTTTTATAGATAACAGCAGTCAATAATTTACAGATAGGAGTAAAATACAAAAACAATTTATTTTTATCAATACAAAAAGAATAATATAGTAAGTCGCATTTACATTCTCATAGATTAAGTGGTAAAACTATCATTTTTCCTTACATGTATATATACTTCTGTGCCAGTTCACACATTCGCAGTTTGTTTCCTCAAACTCTCTAGATTTGTTTCTATTTATTTCTTGTCTTCCCATTAATTAATTGAATGATTGCCACAAACTTAGATGGGCTAATGGGGCATTTGTGGAGGAGAAGGGGTTGGGGGGTTGAGTTTGAGGACAGGTCTGACTGTGACCCGTGCTGCCTTGCTGATTCCTCTCCTTCCTTTTTCCAGGCCATTCCTCATATCCGGGTGTTTAACTTGGGTGTGTTGGAATCTTTGTGTGATGTGCTGCTCTCTTGAGTAGTTAATAGACAAAAATTGGCTGAAGCAATTTGTGTCTGGTCTCCCGGTTCATGTCGCTCTACCAGGAGCCAGGTAGATGTACTGTAACATGTCACGCGTGTGCCCACTATAATGTCACGTGTGTGCCCACTATTGCCTTGTTTGAAATACCTTTCCTGCTTGCATTCATGCTTCTGCATCATGCGGCATGTGCTGTGTGGGTTTAGGCTTGTCAGTGAGCTAATTTCAGCTCAATTTAAGTCAAGACGAGGCCACAGGCCGCTGCAACCCAAACATGATGGGCGGCTACTGTTGGTTTCTGCAATGGGCAACAACAGACACTCACACGCGCAAAAGCAAGTGCCTAAAGCACTTTTGAACAGTATGTTATGTCTTGCTGAACTTCTGTTTGTAGTCTTGTTGCAATTAATATATTTTTCAAACTTATATTATGTATTGTATTTGATATAGTATTTTTTCGCTCCCGCATGCATAACTTGAGCATACTCTCGCATGCATAACCTGAGCACACCTCAGCACACTAGATTTAGTGTGGGACACATGTAAGTAGCAGACAGAATTTATTTTCTTGTGATCCAGTGTTATCTGCCCAGCTGACAAGCCTGTCTGGACACAAGGCAGGCTTGTGGATTGAGCTTTAAGGTCAACTTCTTGGATCAGGGGAAGTGTAGGTGTGGAAAATGAAAGGGTGTACAATGGAAATGTTGCCATCAGTGGGCTACAGAAGAAGGGGACCTTTCAGTGAATCAGTCTCTATATCCTACGTCACAATTGTTGGTGGAAATGACCAGCCTTTCTATCTGAAAGGCCTTTTTCATTAATGCTTGAATTACTTCTATTCGCGCTGTCTCCAAAATATGTCAAACAGCAAAACGAGTATAAGTTTGGAATTGTATTTATTATACTTTAATGGTTATCTGAACTCTCTAAACATTGGTGGTGAAGGTGTAAAATCAGCTAACACCCCCTGGCCAAAGCAAAATTCAGTCCTTCAGTTCTTGTCATATCTGATGGGTGGCTCAATGGAGGATTGACATTCCCATCATAGGCAAGTGTTACGTTACTGAGGACAGGGTGCACTAATCAACAAGCCTTGCAAATCAATCAATGGGATGGACATGAAGAGACAGGAAACTGAAGTTTGGTTCTACAGTTACATATATGTTACCTCTCAGTTCTTTCCAAAAACATCAGAAATGCACAGACTGGAGTGTCACTTTGTCACGGAGCAAGAGACAAAGGACTCGGGAGCAGGCATGGAAACTAAATAAATGGGATCACAGGGGATCCAGAAGGGTAACAGAGGAAGGACCTGGCTACATGTAGGTTTGCTGTCTTGATGAATATGGAGACGGAGAAACAACAGATGTGTAGTCTTTATTGCCATGGAGAAATCTGGACAAATATGTAATGGCTAATGTATGGCTAATGTAAAACCATAATTTCACAACAGCAACGTAACATGAAAAGAAATACACAGCATATTCAAACTGAAGAGTTGGCACAGTGGCACAGTGGCACAGTGACACAGTGTTTAGCACCTCCGGGACTCCACCGGAACCCACAGTCTAAAAACATGCAAAGGTGTTACCAGTTTTTCCATAGGTATGAGTGTATGTGTGAGAGACGTGTGTACCCTGCGAGGGGCTGGTGCCCTGTCCCGGGTTATTCCCTGTATCTTATATGGCTGTATCTTCTGGGAAAAGCTCCTTGTGACCCTGTGACCCTGCAGAGGATAAGGAGCTACAGAAAATGGATGGATGGCTGGTAATATTGAACATTCTCCATTTACATAGTTTCAAGCTTGTTACTCTGTGAGTGCGTTATTATTTTTAAAGGTGAAGTAGGCTGTGACATAAACGTCTTCTTCAGGGGCGATGACATCTACAGTGTAAAATAACTCAGCTTACATTATTCAGCACAAAAAGAGTAGAAAAAGAAATTGCCAGTTACTGTATGTCTCATGTCTTACCGTTAAGTTTCCTGCCTTTAATTCCCTTTTATTTTATTTAATACCATCCAAAGGCTGAGAAGTATGACAAACAGTACCTGTCCATCATTTTGCAGGGCTAAGATAAGGTAATTGTCAGGGTTAGAGCACAGCACATGGAGCAGAGACTGATGTGATAGTATCAATACAGACAACGCGTAGTCCATCGGTACAATTTAAGCCAGGAAAACTATTCCAAAGGTATACAAACCATGTTACTGGTTTACATGTCGTTTTCTATCCTTTAATTCATAAGGAGTTTTTATGGAGTCTCAAAAATAATTCATATGAATGCATTTTCTATCAATAACATGAAATATCCCAGGCAGTTTATTTTAAGTGCTAAGGGTAAATGGTTGTGAGAAGGGGGAATGGGGGGCAGGGTGGCTCCAGCTGTTTCAGGAGTCGAACTGTGAATTGATCAAATGATAAAGGAAATTATTATAGCAAAGGTCTAGAGCAATTGTAAAATGTATATGTGCTGGGTAGAGAAGGGAGGGAAGCAAAATGAGCTTGGCATTCTGAGAAGAAAACTTCCTCTGGATTAAACTGATTGTCTCCAGCTAGAAACCACAAGCATGTTTTCCTCATAATTGTACGGAATAATTCTGCCAAAAGACAATCCGCACCCATTAGACAGTGGTCTGTGGAATTTTGTAAGAAACAGACAGCTGTTTGCAATGACGACAATGTAAAGAAAAAGATTCCTATACTGACGCTCACTCCAGCCTCTTGGTTAATTCCATTGGGGGTTTTATTACTCTGATTATCATAACATAGATTACAGGTCTATGATTAATCACCTAAAATATTGCTACATTTATTAAACCCAATCAATCATCCATACATATTATTTACATATTTCAGAATCTGGACACAACTGATTCATAAAAATACATTGTTATATTCATCTATTCTTCATAACTGCATTTGAAGTATTGTTTTTAGAATTGTCCATATCCCTTGCTCAGATAAAAGTTTATAAGAATTTATTTTAGCAGCAATGGCAAATAACTGCAAAATATGGAATTCAAAACTCAAATAGATTTGGTCCCTGATATTTAAGAATCACTGTCACAGAATTAAAGTAACCCAAAAGAAAGTAATCTTAGTATTACCTGCAGTCAAATAATTTTAAATATACTTTTTAATTTAAATGTTTCATAGCTACACTATATTATCAAAAGTATTGGGATACCCCTTCAAATCACTGAATTCAGGTGTTCCAATCATTTCCATGGCCACATGGTGTATAGAAATCAAACACCTAGGCATGCAGACTGCTTCTACAAACATTTGTGATTCAAGTAAATTCAAGAATGGTACCATGATACTGAGGATACCACCAGTGCAATAAGTACATTCATGAAATTTCCTCGCTACTAAATTTTCCACAGTCAACTGTTAGTGCTATTATAACAAAGTGGAAGCAATTGGGAACAACAGCAACTCAGCCGCAAAGTGGTAAGCCATGTAAAATCACAGAGCGGGGACAGTGCATGCTGAGGTGCACAGTGTGCAGAAGTCACCAACTTTCTGCAGAGTCAATAGCTACAGACCTCCAAACTTCGCATGGCCTTCAGATTAACTCAAGAACATGGCATAGAGAGCTTCATCAAATGCAGTGCAAAGCATCAGCTGCAGTGGTGTAAAGCACACTGCCACTGGACTCTAGAGGAGTTGAGACATGTCCTCTGGAGTAACGAATCACGCTTCTCTGTCTGGCAATCCAATGGACCTGACTGCATTGTGCCAAGTGTAAAGTTTGGTGGAGGGGGGTTATGGTGTGGGGCTGTTTTTCAGGGGTTGGGATTGGCCCCTTAGTTCCAGTGAAAGGAACTCTTAATGCTTCAGCATATGAAGCTAATTTGGACAATTTCATGCTCCTAACTTTGTGGGAACAGTTTGGAGATGGCCCCTTCCTGTTCCAACGTGACTGCACACCAGTGCACAAAGCAAGGCCGAGTGAGTTTGGTGTGGAGGAACTTGACTGGCCTGCGCAGAGCCCTGATCTCAACCTGACAGAACACCTTTACGATGAATTAGAACGAAGACTGCGAGCCAGGCCTTCTCATTCAACAACAGTGCCTGACCTGGCAAATGCTCTCCTGGAAGAATGGTCAAAAACACTTAATTTGTCCAGTATAAGTGTTTGCCTCTTATTTAGCATCAGTATTTAAATATGTTTGGTGTGTATGTGTCTTTAGACAATCATAGTGGTTATGTACTACTCTTATAAATGCCCCATTATATCTTCCTCACTTGGACAATTAAATATATGAATAAATGTACGTGTATAATTACCCTTCCACATTCTCATGTCTCAGAGAAATTTGGAATGAGTCCAAAAGCCAGGGTCTGTCATGGTATGGGGTTGTGTCAGTGCCCTTGGCAACGGTAACTTGCACTTCTGTGATGGCACCATTAATGCTGAAAAGTACATAGAGATTTTGGAGCACAACATGCTGCCTTCAAGAAGACATCTTTTCCAGGGACGCCCATGCATATTTCAACAAGACAATGCAAAAGCACATTCTGCACACATTACAAAGTCCTGGCTGCAGAGGAAGAGGGTACGGGTACTTGACTGGCCTGCCTGCAGTCCCGACCTGTCTTCAATATAGAATGTGTGGCGCATTTTGAAGCGCAAATTGCAAAAACGATGACCCCGTACTGTTGCCCACCTTAAGACTTGTTTGCAGGAAGAATTAAAAAGCTACTAAGCTTTTTAAGTCTCAATCTCGTCCTCAAGTATCGCAAGACTCTCTCTACAGCCGAGAGCAGGTTACAGAGTGAAACTGTTCACTGGACAAATGGTCTACCTCAGATTAACTAGTGATACTGTAATGAGTGAATTCTATTCGTACAGTATTCTGGACCAAAATCTTCCAGCAATTGACTAATTGGGACTCCTATAATAGACTTCAACTACTACTCAAATACTACTACTCAACTACTCAAGCATAATATTTCATAATTAATTACCAATTAATTAAGTAATAGTTAATCAAATAATTTCCCTAAACATCGGTGGAGACACACATTTATTTGAGCTGTTATTTCCTACAGCGTCTGGTGCAAACATAATATGGCCTAGGCCTTAATTAATACCATGTCTACGGTGAAGTATGGTGGTAGCAGCATCATGCTATGGGGCATTTTGTCAAGATCAAAGGGAGAATGGATGGAGCAAAATATGAAATGTGATAGATATTATAAGAAAACCTGCTACAATAAAAACACATGCTTAGGAAGAAAAGTTAGTGTTTCAGCAGGACTTGGTAATAAACAAAAGGCCAAAACAATACAGGAGTGGTTACAAAAACCGAAAGGTGGAATACAAAAATTACAAAAACAACCCCTGCCCCTGGAGGGGTCAAGTCAAAGTCCAGGCCTAAATCCTATTGAGAACCAGTTGCTTTCTTTGAAAATTGCAGTCAACATGTGATATCCAAGCAGCTCAAAGGACTTGGAGTGAGTCTGTCATGAAGAATGAGCAAAAATCACTTCTTAACAGTATAAAACCCTGGTAGCTATCTACCCCAAAATATTTAGAGCTGCTATTGCAGCAGAAGTGGGTGTAACTAATATTAATGTGTTGAGGGGTGGGGTTAAATAAGTGCCACTTCTCAGTTTTTGATTTTCTGTAAAAGATTTGCTAACATTAAGACTTTTTTCATTATGAACTTACTGTGAGAGGCTGAATTTGGAAAAAAAAATACTGAGAAAATGTATATGTGTATGAATCATATGTAACTAAGGAAAATCTAATGATTTTAATGGGGGTGGGTTTGATGCATTTTCGAGGCACTGTATATGCTAATTATGTGAATTTAAGATGCCCCAAATGTCGATGACATATCCAATCACAGATATATGTAGACAAATAGACAAATAAACAGATGAACTACAGGCTGGTTTTGATTTGCATTTAGGGAGATAAAACTGACATTTTACAGCACCCTTTGGGACTGCTCCAGCGTCAGAAAGAGCCGTGCTCGGGTTGTGGCTAACTTTCCCATGGGACTGTTTAAAAAAGAAGACAGAATTGAATTTATCCAGGGACATCAAGAAACCTCATTTATTATCTAGCCAACACTATGGTGGCCTTATTTTCGCCCCTCTAGGGTGTGGATTGGTATACTGACAATATTCAAAAAGGGGGGAATATAACAGCATGCTTCCAGATGAGTTATTGTAAGCACAAGAGGACCTTCTATACTAATTTTAAGCAATTCTTTCAGCTAATATCCCATCTGACAGCTATGTGACCTAAAGTGACAATGCTTATAGATTACAATGAATAATTTATGTGGAGAATATCAAAAATGGAACAAGATTCATGTCCTAAAGAGCCCATTCCTAAAAGGTTATGGTACGGGGGCCCTGAAATCCCACAACACATCAACATTGACACGACGCAGCAACATTAAGAAGACGCAAAGACATAAAGACCACACAAAATCATCACGACAAAAAATTAAGTAAACTTAAATTTTAAATGTGTTGTGGATTTCAAAACGTAAGTTCTCAGTGCCACAGGGGGCAATACTAAGTAAGGGGGGAGGCGCCCATTTGTCTATGGGTGGCACTGACTAGGCAAAAGAGGTGCCAAGTTAGCAATTGGGGGCTGAGGTAGCAGAGAGGGGTGCTGACTAGGCAAGGGGAGAGAGCAAGTTAGAAGTGAGGGTGCGCCGAATTGGGAAGCGAGGAGGAGGGTTGGCAGTGGGGCTGCTGACTAGGCAGGTGGGGTGGATAGTTAGCAGTGGGGTGTGCCAACTAGGCAGGCAGGGCGAACAGTTAGCAGTGCGGGCCGACTAGGCAAGGGGGTGGAAAGATAACAATTTGGACTGCCAAGCTTGAAAGGGAGGCACCTATTATGGGGGGGTAAGCTAGCAATGGAGGGTGCCAAATTAGCATTGGGGAGTGCCAGTTAGGGAAGGTGGGTGCCAAACTAGCAAAGGATGGTGCCAAGTTAGCAATGGGGGATGCCAATTAGGCAAGGGGGGGGCACTAAGTTAGCAATGGGGGTCACTAAGTTAGCAATGGGAAGTAACAAGTTAGCATTGGGGGGCACTGACACGGCAGGGGGGGTATGAAGTTAGCAATGGATGGCGCCAAGTTAACAATGGGGGGCTCCGACTAGTCAAAGGAGCAACAAGTTAGCAGTGGGGAGTGGGGGGCAACGATTTAGCAATGTGCAATTTAAACTGTTCAATAGCCAATCGGTATGCCGGAAAAGCAAATATTACATAAAATTACAAATTATCTTGATTAAGTCAATTTTGGGAATATATGAAGTCTACACAGATATAATTGCGCAGCATATGGCAAAATTCAAAAGAATGGTCTTCAAAAATCATTCAAGCAATTTCTGAAACTGGAATACATCCTACATGGTGGTACCATTTTATTAAGCTCAAGAATAGTCTTAGAGGATAACCAGAATGTCACTTTCTGGAGGTCTTCGAAATATGCAATAGTGGGATCTCAAAAACTACACCAAATGGTAACCAACATCTTTTGTATACTATTGAATTAACTTCAGTATTTATCCAAACCATAAAATAAACCACATACCAAAACAAAGAAATACTTTGATATCTAAGAATATCTAAAATACAACAGTATCTTGACACAAATTTGGATCTACAAGAAACATTTGATGATTAATTTTAACAAACAGGTTTATGCAATCCTGCTACAACAAAAATGTAATGGAATTAAAGATAAAACAAATAGACTTTTACCGATAGTCAATAATTTTGCTGGCATGTATCCATATAAACTGTTGCTACAGACATATGTAGACATGTCCACAAAAAGTGTCCCCAACAAGAAGTATACCCTTGCATTAAACCAGGTTTAATAGGTATGTTTGAGCAGGGAAATCTACAGACTGTGTTGGATTCTGGCCCTCCAGGACTGAAGTTGGGCAGCCTTGCTTTAGGCGGAGCAAGAACAGAGCTACTGAAATCAGCAAGGACACATCCCATCCTGACAATATCTCTTCACCAGCCTCTAAATGAGATGAGGCTTCTACCCTCAAACAATCAGATTAGCTGATTAACCTATGGCAGTCATAATTTCACACTCACTCCTTACTCATACACCACTGTTTATCTTAGAATTTTATTTATTTTTCAGTTTATCGTGCTGTTCCTGATTTTTTTACATATTTATTATGTTGTTTTTTCTGCTTTCTTTTTTGCTATTACTACTTTTTTATCATGACGTGACTTACCACATTTCATTTCATTGCAGGTTAAAGGCTGACTGTATACCATGCATATGAGTCCTGAATTTATGGTCCGCCCTGCCACGCAACGGACACGCCCACAGCAATGAATAAGAGTTTTAATTGGTTGTAGTGGACGCCCTTGATTATGCGTAATTTCCGGAAAATTACCGGAAGTTTGATGTGGCTGTGAAAGGAATCGTTACGCAATGGTAAGAGGCTCAGTTATTGGGCTATAACGTATAAAACCGACGTTTCCATCTCATTAAGAAACTTTTCAGCTATATTTCCACAAAACGCTGACCAATGTTTTATTAACTAATACGACCTTATATTGTGGATCCTTGTGAGATGTGTGTTAAAAAAGTCAGCGTATCTATGAAATTGGCTTTATGCAGCGAACAAATTCCGACTTAGTTGAGAATTGTTTCTTTCATGTTATAATGAAACCTGATTAAACCATTTCTGATTTAACAGAAACTGATTTCATTTGTATTAGAACTGTTTGGTTCAGGCGATTATTACTAGTTATATATGTGCTTGGGTCGGAGTAACTTTGTAGTGGTCATTTTATTAGCATTATCTCAACGGCGTCTCAGAAACAGAAACTGTGATTTTCACGCACTACAGTGTTCATGTTTTACGACTAATGTTGTGATAATAATGTTGTGTGAAAAAGGGAAAAAAACTACGCAAAAACACCAAATAATAAGTGACCAGAGAAGAATTAGCTTGTGAATGTGCTTGATACTGTATATCGTTACATCTCTGTTGTCTATTCGGTTCTTAAGCTTTCTAAAATACTTATGTTTTAATATTTATAATTTGGATCATATTTGTGAGAGGAAGTAAAATTAGAAAAAGTCCCAGTCCCACTGTCACCGGACAGTATAACTAATCTGCTGTTGTAACACTGCTGTTGTGCCCATGTTGGTTTTCTTTTATATAATTGTGGGAATAAACGTTTAAGATTTAATACAAAAAACATTTGCTCCTGTCTTCACTTTTTCATGTGAGCCTTGGCAAATGAATGAGTAGTGAGTACAGGAGTGATTTAATAATTTAACCTTTAAAACTATACTTAACCACGGAGGATAGTTTATTGAACTTACAGTGAGTGTATTTATTTATTTATTAGAAACTTGCAACATATATTTTTAGTATACCAGAAATGTATTGACAAATTTTGTATGTTCTGTATTTACTTTCTGGATTGCATGATAATAGGACACTGACTCACTGGTCACTTTATTAGAAATGCCATTCTTATATTGGATCCATTCTGTTCAAACTCTATAGACTCTTGTGCATGAAAATCCCAGCAGATCAGCAGTTTCTGAAATACTTAAATCCAACCCCTTTTGGCATAAATAACCATGCCTCAGTCAGAATCACTTAGATGACATTTTTTTCATCATTATGATGCTTGATCTGACCATCATTTGCTGAAGCTCTTGGCTGATTAAATATTTGCATGACAGAATGGGTGTACAGGTGTTTATAATAAAGTTGTCCGTGAGTGTATACAGCAATTTACCAGATTATGTTTATATCTTTGGTTAAGACTCTCATTAAGACTCTCACTTGTTCGTATTTTTTTCCCCAGTCTGCCATTTTCAATTTCCAGAGCCTCCTCACGGTTATTCTTCTGCTCATCTGTACCTGTGCTTACATTAGAGCCCTGGCTCCAAACCTCCTTGATAAGAATAAGACTGGGTAGGTACAGGTAGACAGAAGCGCTGTCCCCCTCTTTTCTCTATACTCTCTCTAGACATGAAAATACCTTGACATTCATTATATGAAATAAAGTATGACAGGTACTGTAGTCTAGGTAATGACCACCTGAATTTAGTAGTGATCTCTAGGAATTGACAGCTGTTATAGAAGGAAACAAGTCCTTTTATCAGAAACACAGGAGGAGTATGGATTTGTCTTGGATAAATGGTAAATATAATGTATACACACACACACACACACACAGCGGTGGCCAAAATTATTAGAATACTTAGAAAACCTTTAAAAGGTTTCAGTTGTTTTTGTTGAATTGGCCATTAAAATACCCATAAAACAAATGAAATATCTACAAAGTGAT
>JAODKM010000039.1:24225600-24237800 GCA_026780845.1 Petrocephalus sullivani
GCCTCTTGTGGGGGACAACATCAAAAGCCTTTTGGAAATCTAAGTAGATGACATCATAGGCCTTCTTATCATCAACTGCAGAATGTGTGTCACGCCATATTAATTGTACTACACTGAAAGCAATTTAAATAAGTTTAATTGCTTCTCCTTTGCAGGTGAAAGGAAAAGCCCATATGTTGCATGCTGCTGTATCATCATGGCTTTTAGTATTTTGTTTGGGCAGTAATACTACTTTTGGACCGGGAGGAAGAACAACGTACTTCAGCACCAAGATGCATAAGACATTAGTGAGACCATAATTAACAAATGAAATTGTTGTCCTTTACAGTATAAGACTCCAGTCACAGAATGTTGTTGATATGTGCTGGACCAAGGTCATAACAGCTGCTCTGTACAGTTTAGAGCAGCGTGTCCTTTGGCATTTTGTTATTATTTTTTAAAGTTTCTTAGTCCTTTTCAGTTTTTCAAATAAATTATTCAAAAGAGACTTTCTTGTTAAACATTACATTTGTATCATCGATCATATCTGACCTGGATTCAACAATAAAAAACTGTGTTTGGCTTTTGCTCAGATGGGTTGAGTGGGATTAGGAATGTATGGGAGAATCTGTGGCAGCCTTTGTCTGTGCTTATTTTCCATGCTGTTATAAAACGATTTAAAATTGTCTTTGGTTAGAACTGTCTGCATGAATAAAAAGTGTTGGTATCTAACCTAGATAGGTAACTACTAATGTATCAACATAATGGTTGACTGTACATCAACAGAATCATAGAAAACTAAAAATAATCGTAGACAAATAAGTCCATAAGCTTTGTACTTACATCTTACAGCTTGTTGAATATATTTTGAACTACAGAATGTTTATCGCAACATCTGGAATGTCATCTTGAATATCCAAATTAAAAATGTTTACTGTCATTTTGAGTGTTTATTGAAATATATATTAGTTTGATATTCATGAATTATTTTGAAATTAAAGCTGATTTTATTGTTGTCACTAGAATAATGAAGATTACAATTATAAAACAAACTGTTGTTCTTAAGTTTGCAGTGTAAACATATTTATAGGCTATATTTTGGGTAAATATGAATGCACATTTTGTTCAACAGGAAAGAAAATGGGAAGCCCTAGGCTTATGTTACAAGGTTGTCTTCCCACCCATAATCCTGCATCCATGCAGATGCTATGGAGGAAAAAGGAGTCGTGGGCCAGGGTTGAAACGAGTTCAAGGCAGTGTATGAGAGGTGCTCTTGTGCATAGCATTCAACAGCTGGCTAATGGGACATTCTCTTGATAGTGCACTCCATTGTAAGGCAAAGGCCAAGTGCATCCCGAGTGAGAGATGTGTGGGGTCCTCACCCACTGGAAAGTGCTTTCCTCTGCCCAGATAGGACGTGTGCAAGATCAATGGTCTTTTTGACAATAGAGGAAACAAGTAGAGAGGCCGAAGTCATGACAGCACACCAGGATTTTTATTGGCTGGTGGGGGGACTTCCTGACTGTAGTGAAACACTGTTTTAAAGAAAATCAAGAGGGGCTTTATTGTCATGCCACCCTTACAGAGGTGTACAGCATCACAAGACAAAATTCCCTCAGATGCACATTGCAACAAGCAGACAAAAAAGTGAATATATGCATGTGGGCTAAACACATTGCAAATCACAAGACAATGCAAAAAAAGGGGCTGACCTTAAGACTACCGACTACACATAGTGCAAGTAAAACAAGGTAAGTGCAACAACACAAACACCCAGAGAGCATTTTAAGTACAAACTAGTAGGAAAGGAAATACAGAAACAAATGAGTATTGATTATGCCATTAAATAAACTGTAAAATACAAATATATTGGCACAGTAAAAACAGTACAATTAAACAATGAAATTACCATTGCCCTGGGTGAGCAGTATTGGGGCTTTTAGGTTCAGTGGGAGGGAGGCAAGGGGTTGAGGGTCCTACAAGCTTCAGGGAATGAGCTGTTACAGAATTGACTTTGGATGCTCTTGAACCTTCTGCCACATTGGATGGGGATGAATGGGTCATTCATAATGCTGGAGACTTTGTGTTTTTAGTGTTTGAGGAAGATGTCCTGAATAGACGGCTGAGAGGCCCCAATAATTTTTTCAGCTGAATCTACTATTCGCTGCAGGTTCTTGTGACTGAAGACATTGCAGCTCCCAAATGAAGCAGTTATACCGTGGGATCAGACACTGTCTCTGGTGCCTCCATATAATGTGGAATAAATGTAATTAAATGACCTGACATACTATACATTCTTTAAAATATGAATTGCTTTATAATACTTATTTAATTGTTGACTCTGGGACTATATTGTACAGAGGTATAGAAAGACGCAATAAGATCTACCCTCTCAATGTAGATGCAGGACGTAAACAACAAGCAGACAGTGAGTAAGTATCAACTATCCATCTAGTGAGTGAGGGCGAACATCGCAAAATTATTTATTTTAATTCTACTCAAGTAAAAATAAATAGAAATTCTGCCAGGAGATTCCCATAATATATTACAGGGAGTCCTCGTTTTACAACACAGTTCTGTTTTTGCGACAGTAATGTAACCCGAATTTTGGGATAAGTCGAAACACACCCTATGACAAGTCACTTACCTATCCTAATGCAGTTGTAAAATCATAATTTATAACATGAAAACTATGGAGTGGAATTCATGCCACCTTGAAATGCAAAGATGACATCGGCATATACAGAAAAACAATCAACGCGATGTATTGTGTTACAGTGCACAGCACGCAGAAACTGTGCCATGTGGAAATGCAGTGTATAACAGCCATTGCTTTTCAGTGAGTGTCGCGAAGAGAACACAACATCATGAAAAGCAAAACCATCATTCCATTGTTTTGCATCTTATTTAACTACCATCCAGAAAACAATTAGAAGAACAATTTGGCCCTTGTCGAAGTCATTCAGATCTTTACTCCAGAAACAGGAGCCCAGGCTGAGGAGCAAAGGAAACAGCCGACTGGGTCGGAGCATCTCCGAAATGACAGCTTGTGAGGTGTTCACAATTAGCCATGGTGAATATCTACTGAGAGTGGTCTGACCAGAACTCGTCAATGAGGGATGTGGATGTGGGCTATTCCATCTGGTATAAGCCAACAGTAGGGCTACTGTGATACAATCTATAACATCATTTCAGAGGAAATCATATTCAAAATTTTCTAAGTTAGGGGTAACATCCATCTCAAAATTATGTTACCCACATAATAGTACAGAATCCTGCAATTATCTCTTCTGCGCAGTACCTAAAAATTTTATCAGGAGACAATGAATGGTTTTCTATGCTATCAATGCACATTTTACCACATTTACTAACTTTTTTGGTTATGTAGCGGATGCAATACTACTATCAGCCTTAATTCAAGTACAAAATATTTCACTGTATTTCATCAAAAATGCTCTAGTTGTTAAAGGTTATGAATTATGCACGGAAAAAGCTTGCTATCTATAAAACCTGTGTTGAGAAGTAAGCAATCAAAACTGTCAGAGAGCGGGTACTTGCAAATGGAGCAGCACTAAACGTACCTCCAAGTATGCCCAGAGGGGTTCACTCATTTAGCCTTTGGTTCACTGAGGTGGCAGGCATTTATGCACAGCAAACCAAGAACGGTTGGTAATGGTAAAATTACCCAGCAGCACTGGTGCCCCCTCAGTGTGAGTTATACTGCTGTGCCCATTGTGTGTTAGGACCAGTGAGCTGCTCATTTGTGTTAAAGCAGCAATTTAAATGACTGTATGACCAGTTTCCTTTTTTTGTTGCTCAAGCGTATTCCATAACTATGTTGATAATTGAAACAGCAATAATCTTCTATAGTTGAGCACTTCCTGCATATAAAAACTGCACAGTCCAGATTGTTAGCAGTGACAGCTTGTTCCCATGATTCAGTTTTTCTGGCATCAACAAAATGTAATAAACTGTAGTTGTAGAGTTACATGAATGAGCTTATGGAATTATTAAGTCACGTTCACTGCATGTACAAGGCAGGTGGGCTTTACTAGAAAAAACTAGAAAATTAAATTGTTTTTTTCAGAGACAATTTCAAAGCATGATTTTTTTTTAAGAGCATGACGACCAATGGAAATAATTCCCAAAAACAAATGGAAAGATGCTAAGGAATGAATGAACCTTTATGACAATATTCCATGACAAAATTCAGTTTTACTGGTAGAGATTAACAAAAATATTTTATAAAGAAAAAATACATTTATTTAAAAGGATATATTCCAAAATCATAGGCGCCATCATAACACATTGCATGATCCAAAAAATATGAATTCCAGTGACAATACAATGAATTACTAATGAAGGGTTTAAGTGTTATGTTCCATTTCCTGCATCCAGCCTAGAAATATGAAAGGACAGTCATATACAAGATCAGGTCCAAGTTTCAATAATATTTATGCAGTAATTGAATTAAGTTTATTTTCCATGTTTAGCATTGCACAAAAATGATTTAATTTCCTGATGAATGTGTTACTGACATCTATGTCCAACTAGTTGTAGCCACTAGTTGTAGCCACTTTCCAAGTTCCATGGAAAGGGAATTAAACTAATTTTTTGAGACCCTGAGTTTGTATTTTATTGGGTTGTTTTCTTTGTTTCAGTAACTGAACTATGTTTATAGTTATACACTAGAAGAAGATTTAATAAAATTTTTATTTGCATAACAGCAAATGACCAGTGTTACACAGTGTTGAATTAGTTTTATAATGCAAGTAAAGCCGACAGGGTGGTTTATTGGTTAGCACCGTGTTCTTACATGTGCGTTGAGATTGCTTGTTTCCATGTTCATACAGGTTTTCTCTGGGTATGTTTATTTATGCCACCCAACAATATTTAGTCCATTTAAAATAGAGTAGCTGAAATCCGACAAGTTATGCGACTAGAAAGCAAAAAATCCAGCTTGGTGATACAGGGCCCAGTTCTCAGTTTAGTTCAGGGTTCTCAGTTTAAATGTACTTTAAATGTACTAGTTCAGTTACACTTAGCCTAGACTACCTTAAATACGAGTAGTTATCAGACAATCACATTTTGTGTTTATACGTAGTTTATACGTAAACTGTTGCAGACATGCTCACAACAGACCGGAACAAATATGTGATTTTAGCATGTATAAAATAAACTTTATTTATATAAAAAATATATTAAATAAAAATATTTTTAAAAATGTTAGATTTACAGTTAGCGGAACTAAATTTACCGGAAGCGAACTGGTTTACTAACAGGTATCAATGTTATCAGTAATGCTAATAAATAGCTTTTTATTATTTAAAGTTTTGAGGCATATAATTAAAGAGACATAATTTTGTGGCCCTTTTTCTACTTTACATTAGCGACATATATATGAAAGCTCTCCATGTCCACAAAATTAGTATAGCTTTCAGTTTATAGTGAATCAATTCATTTTTCATAACATAGTCAGCCTGGTTCCTATCAGGGGTGGTACAGAGCAAAAGGCAGGCTTCAGTCCCCATGGAAAGTCAGTCCAACATGGGATATTCTACACCCAGTAATACCCAGAATACCCTGCAGAAAACAATGTAAATTCCATATACTCCAGCTACACTTCCTGCTAGCAAACCCCAAACTGTGGGGGTTTGAGGCCACAAGTATGAGAAATAGAATAATCAGCAAATAGACTCCGCTGCACGGCCTGCAATAAACCACTAGATGAAAGACTGCTGGGTTGTGTTATTAAACACAGTTATTTGTACTTCCAGGACTTTTCACTTTTAGGACAATTTTTTCACAGGCAAATTTTCTCTCTCTCTCTCTCTCCCTCTCGCTCTCTGTACACGATTGCAGAATTTTAATACCTTATTAAACCATGATGAAACATTCTGTCACATATATGAAGAGTGGTACACTGTCATCGTCTTTGACTCATACTGGCTTGCCGCCAGATCTCCAGTCGTCAATTCAAGGGCAAAGCTGTACAACCAAACCAACAGCAGACTGAGCACAAAAGCCCTCAAAGGAAAACTGCCAGTATGGAGGAAAAAAATCAATATTGATAATTATTAGGAAAAATACAGTAATTACATTTAGTAGATAAATTTGTCTTAAATAAAATGTACAGAGACCAAAGAACAACAGTGGCATATTTTTGCAATCCACATATTCCATTCTGCTTTAGAAAATGCAACAAATGTGAATGCTGTCAAGAAAAATTATGCAATTCAGTTTGATATTGTCTATTTTGCACAATTTCATTATTTAATTTCATTGTACAGGCTATTAAGTACTATATAATAGAAGTTCATATTAACTAACTTTGAAACAGCTATTTTCTTCACATGGGAATCTGTATTCTGGTTAACTGTATATATGCACTATGGGCCCCTCAGAAGATATAAGACGGCAATAACTGGGAGATGTGGACATTAACAGTAATTGTTTAACAGTAATTCAGACCAACATCATCCTACATTTCCTGTTTCCCTTCCATGAGTTTCTGAACCCTTCCAAACATGTTTCTGGACCTCCTTCAATCAATCCTTCAGTCCTGGCCTGATATGTGGCTGATGATGTCTCTGCATTTGACTAAAAGACATGAGCAACATCTATCACAGGACAGAAGTATTTCCAATTTCCAAATCAAACCAGGGCACTCAATTTGATATGTAAAAACACCAGCTTTGAAATACAAACATTTAAAATATCGCAATATATGTATTAATATTATCTGATGCAATTATTGAATGTTTGATTTATAATATTACAGAAAAGTATGCTCTGCTTGCATATTCCCACAAAATGATTAGTATTTTTGTTTGTTGTTGTTATTCTTGAAATGAAAATGTTTTGAAACAAATACACCATGCAGTCATGCAACGAAAAACATAGGAAAATAATATCGTCCTTTGATTCCTATAGTTACTTGTTATATCTCTGGAAATTGGCCATGCTAATGTGAAATTGGATTTTAGTTTCAGCACAGCATTCTTCCTCAGCACCATGGAATTTCCAGTTCAAGGTTTATGAACTCAGTAAACAAAATCATCAATTTTATCTGCCATGGGTGTGGTTATTTTCTGGAATTTACTGTTTAAACTTGAAATAAAATTGATTCCTTAAATTTTGCCCTGTATTGTTTCTATATAGATAGATATATTTTGACTTCTGTATTTTTTAATGTTTTGAACTCAAAAAAAAAAACATGCTCTGAACAACATATAATTTTGAAATCAAAAATCTTCATTTGCTGATCTTGTGTCAAAAAAGGCATCAGAAGAGTCTGGATGTTACAACTTTAGACACATTCAAATAACATTGACATTACAGTGTCAGATTCACTGATGTGCCATGTTTGTGTTGGTTATGTTTTTTGCTTTTTTATTATTTATTTTTCCCTGAGAACATTATGACAACATAAAAGCAGCACTGTGTCATTTATTTTTTTGGTTCAGACATTACTCAGCCTTTGCAAGGAGACTTCCCATCCTGGAGCTGACATTTGCCTCTCACATTGGTGTCCTGACATCTTAAGACTACTGAAGGTCAGATTATGCATATAGAACTGTATTACTGAGTTACAATAGCAATTCTAACTGAAGCGCAATTTCAAATTCTAGTTTATGACAAAAACTATTTTAAAATCAAAAATATTGTTTCAGGTGTTTAGGTATACTGAAATAAATGCATATTCTTAAATAGACACATTTTGTTTTGAGTTGGCAGCCAAATAACTTTTATTAACAGGCTTGAATATGCACTAATCTAATGGAATGTTTTCCCCTTAGACAGAATTGCCAGGCTCTAGACTTGGCAAAGTTACCCTCAAACAAAACCAAGCCCACTCTCTGAAGAATCTGAGGGATGATGTTTAGGCTAATATTCTAGGACACAGACATACTTTCCTGTTTTCAAAGTTATTACTCAATGCAGTCAGTGTAATGAATGAAAACATTTTACCAAATGATGTGCCCACGTAAGCAGAGTGTCATCATGCCCATCCCATCCATGAGTATCATGGCATCCATGCCTTGATCTGAGACTCATTCTTCCAGTATTGATTTTGTCAGCTCCCCAATCATGACTGCACTGAAAAGGGGTGAGGCATGCAACAGACCTCTAGGAGCGAACTGGAATGAAACATCGCTTCTCTTCTGTAGTGTATTGGATCAGTGCACATCACTAAAACCAAAGCCATTTCTAGAAAGGTGCCTTGGACATAACCAGGGTGTTGCATCAAGATAGTCTTGCAACACTGTGAGCATGTAATGCATATTAATTTTAACTTTAACAGGCTACATTGCATATTCTGTTTGGCTATAATGATTTGTCTCATAATATTACAGTACTAAAAGAATGATACTTTCCATAACTTGCACACCAACATTGCATTTGTGTAATATAAAAACAGATTTTTCAAACACTTTGTAAACACAGCAAACCACCAATAACCAATTATTAGCATCATAAATCACAAATTTAGGGTATTAGGCCTAAGATATAAAAGCAAAAAGCGTGTATAATACCCTCAAACAAAACCGTGTATAATTTAGACAACAAGTTAAAATCATTTATTCCTAAACAGAAATATTACAGATGACAGTTTATTTCATTGTTAAGGAAACTGTCTAGTTTCATATTAAACTTAAATACCAGGTGAAAATAACATTTACCAAAGCTGATGGATGTTCACCTCTGTTTAACTTGCAGGAGAACATTAATCTGTACCAAACTTTCTAATTGCAGTAACTGACTCAATATCCACCAATAAAACTTTGAACAGGTAATATTTTGAACATGCAAGATTGTGAAGTCTTTGTCGTGGGAGAGCAGCAGTAATATCCAACACACATGCAGAATATACTGTGTAGTGTTACTTCAGAAACTGTTCCCTAAATCCCATCACTGTCGCTGTGTCTGTTTTCCCACAATTAATTCAGCACATTTGTTACTGGTTCCCCAGTCTGTAATTAATCTCAGAAGATAGTTCAAACTGGATTAGTGTGGGAGAATGGCTTTAATTTTTATCATGTTTCTGTATGATGAGAGAGAGAGAGAGAGAGAGAGAGAAAGAGAGACAGTATAAAGACAGTAGACAGTATAAAACAGAAATCAATGCCAGACATGCTGTTACAAATGTAAAATCGTTTTTATCATGTAATATAACTTTGGTTTATTAACTATTACATGGACCTACTGTGATGTGCAAACCTCCAAAAGGTTGGGACAGTATGAAAAATGCAAATAAAGACAGACAGATGTGATTATTAAATGGGGAACAGCAGAAGCACAGCAAATTTAATGTTTTACCTCTTCAAGTTTGTTGTTTTTTTAATATGCTCCTAAATTTGGAATGTTGTATAAAAAATGTGTTCAAAAAAATGTTCCACTTCACAAAAACGTGTATTATGTGAGTGTATGCGAAATCTGGTATAAATTTACTTGTATTTATATTAAAGGTTATTGTTCTGTCATGTTTCGGTCTTTTATGTTTAGTTAAAATTATCTGTGTTAAATCATTATGCATTGGTTGCTATTCTAATGTTTATGCAGAAGTAATTTTAGTAAAATAAGTTAAATAAATAGTAAATGATTTTAATTTATTAAACTAAACATATATTATTATTAAACTCTCTAGCGAACTGTACTCTCCGGGATTGCATCTGTTTGAGAGATAAGATCCCATCAGTGCACTGCAGAATAATCCCTTAGGTTGTTCTTGATTATCATATAATTGTTATATTATGATTATATCAGTATTTAATATGAAATTAAACAATGCAAAGACACCCTGCCATTCAATGACCTGAATTACCTTTGTGTATGAAATGTGCTATATAAATAAACTTGCCTTGCCTATGTAAATGTTACCTGGGTAGTCTTGTAAAATGAAGCTACAACAGCCATAAGAACATTATTTATGGATTTCCAAAAATGCCTTTACTGTAATTGTAGTTACTAATGGAAATTCAGAAAAGTCATATTATGGCCCTTAAGCAACAATTTAATGGTTAAATAAGTATTTAAAGACCTGCAAGCCTTCATGACTCCAGCATCCATTTTCCTCTTAATCTACAACAGCTTGCCGCAGCTAGCTGCCAAAGACAACTGTGCACCAAGTATGCCCCATACAAGCAAATGGGTCTGAGCACTTATATCTGAAATGTGATTATCCATAACATATGTAAGGGTAGCATTGTTTTCTCACACTTCGATGGTTGTGGATTCACATCAGAAAGCCAGCGCTGTTCTTGCTGTTTGCACGCTCTCCCTGTGTTTTTACCAGTACTCTGGCTTCCTGCAGTAAGAAAACACACATATATTTCTAGCTTACCACTAGGGTGTAGTTCTGTGTCTCTCAAAGGGCTAGCGTCATGTACAGGACGTCCCTAACATTGTTCTGAGGCCATGAACAAAGTTTCTGGACAACAGGCCCAAACCCATGTGAACAAGCTGAGAATACAGTGGTATCGACTGAGCCACCATGCCACAGTTACGAAGACTGTATAAATACAGTATTTCATTTTTGTAAAAAGCTTTTTGGGTGGGGATGGGACTTTATTCTTGTATTTATTTTTTGAACTGATGGAGTAGGTATTTAGCAAGCCTGCTCACTGTAGCTACAACAAAATCACGACATGTCCTAGTTAATTAAAAGCATGCTCTGTAAATACAGAATGATTAATCATTAGGGACACTCTGGGGGTTACTTGATAATCATAATTTACAGTAATGCCCACGTCATCACTTGCATATAGGAACAAACATCCCATTGCATCTTCAATGGCTTAATACAAATGCGGGTAAGTATTCTTTTTATACTTTTGCCAAACAATATTTGTCATAAACCCACCCTATCCTCTACGACACACAGGCCTTTCCCCAAATCTGTCCAACCCCACCCAATTCCACATTATTATCATCTGTTTACAATATGTTTCTTCCAGAAATGTTTGTTAAATCTACAACATTGGCAAAGGAAAACTCCACTATAAGGTATCGTAATGAGAGAACTGATCAATGCCCACATAATTAAAATGAAAAACAATAAATTTAAGTCTCACTGCTGACTTTCTATGACTGATCTAGTAAGACAGGAGTATACTGGCTTTTTTGGTGAGAATGTGAGTAAACAAACAAAAAAGCAAACTAAGCTTCTAATTTCATGCATACATACATATATACATTACATGCTTAATTTTATGAAATGACAGAGAAACTGTTGTAAAATCCTGCCATAACCAATGTATAAGCTGCAGCAGGAATACAAGTCCCAGTAGCGGGATTCACCCTCAGTTTCATGAATTAATGAATTCATAGGGACACTGCTATATATTTCCAATTTGTAATCCAATATTTTAGGTAAACTTTCAGAGAATTTGGGGTAATGTATGTCTCTGTGGGTCAGAACTCGTGATCAGAAGATCATATGACCCATGATGGGCCCATGATGAAAGGCCTTCAGCCAAAAACTTCTCTAGGAGTGCTGGATAGAAGGCTGTTCCAGCACTCTGACCCCAAGCATCATTATAACCTCAGTATGTGTGTCTCTTATAGGGCTAAGCTGGAGACTTCCTGTTGTACCTGTACAAATGGCAAAATAACGTTTCATTATCACTGAATGGACATTTATATACCACTTTCCTAAAGTCATTCTAGAATCCATGTACTCACCAGAAAAGATTATATAGAAAAAACTGTCAAATGAAGATCATGTTCCAATGGAACTGTAAAATGTCCCCACAACATATAATTTGCAATAATTACTATAATTACTTACAAATATTTAAAAAACCAAAATCACATATGCTGAGGTAAATCGTTGTCAATGTCCACAACCATAAACTACAGAGAATGATGATTTCACATTTGTCACAATTCTTGAGTTAAAAACGCAATCTTTTGGCAGCTTGCATGCATACTTCGAGAATGCGTAATTTGTAAGAACCACAGTGTTCTTAAAAACAGGTATGTTCTAAGATCATTCAGAAAAACAGGTATGTTCTAAGATCATTCAGAAAAACAGGTATGTTCTAAGATCATTCAGAAAAACAGGTATGCTCTAAGATCATCCCGAAAAACAGGTATGCTCTAAGATCATTCCGAAAAACAGGTATGCTCTAAGATCATTCAGAAAAACAGGTATGTTCTAAGATCATTCAGAAAAACAGGTATGCTCTAAGATCATTCAGAAAAACAGGTATGCTCTA
>JAODKM010000039.1:24237900-24273157 GCA_026780845.1 Petrocephalus sullivani
AGATCATTCCGAAAAACAGGTATGCTCTAAGATCATTCCGAAAAACAGGTATGCTCTAAGATCATTCCGAAAAACAGGTATGCTCTAAGATCATTCCGAAAAACAGACTCAACATGAACTTTCTAAAGAGAACCAATTTCTCTCTCTAAACTAGTGTGTGTTAAATGACAAATCATAGTACACTCCACAATATTTCTGTGGATGCAACATTTAAAGATGTGTTACATGGTTAAACATCACTATCATAATACATGCATTATTTACATAATATAGGTATTATGTACATACATTATGTATGTATGTATAGACATAATCTAGAAGCATCAAAAACTGATTACCCTTACAACTACCCTAGGAAACATTATGTTTTGTATTATGTATTTTCCATCCTGACAAAGTGGCCCCTTGCAGGCTGTAATGACCATTATAGAAATATTGTTGAGTGTATTATGATTTGTCATTTAACACACACTAGTTTACAGAGAAAAATAGGTTCTCTTTTGAAAGTTCATGTTGAGTGAAGGACACAAATAGATTACCCAGAACATGCATCTTTGTGGTTTGCCAAAACACACATTCATCAGTTGTTACACAGTAATGATTATAATGTCCTTGATGTAAAAAATCTGTTGTTGTCAGAAGACAAACTCCAGTAAAGAAGACAGTACACAGGACAAGCAGGACAAATTATGCTCTGTGTTCTGGAAAGCCTTTGGCCATTAGTACAGGTTCTAACTGATGCTTGGGGAACCATTTGGAGATGGCTTCTCTGCCAATGTTACGCACTGCTGGAAAGCTGAGAATGGTTGGGCACCTTTCCCGCTGAGGGCTACAAAAACCTGAAAAGGCGCCTTTTTTCCAGGAACTGCACCACTGCTTCACCCCTACTCTACACAGATGGCACGACCTGCTACACAACAACCTACAACAACCTACAACCTACACGAAGAATTCAACACCCGGCAGTGTTATGAAACACCAGGAACGCTGAAATAAAATGTCTGTATTAATTGTACACTGCCCATTAAATGAATTTGAGATGGAGCGCTAAGGCTCTAATGAACTTGTTCAGGGGCACTTAATAGAGAGTGACATGGTACAACATATGCAGTCAGGCAGCACTACAGACATAATCTAGAAACATCAAAAATGATTACCCTTACAACTACCCTAGGAAACATTATATTTTGTTGCCAGTAAAATTAAGGCAGTACATCTACGCATTCTTAAAATATATAAATCAAATATATTGGCTGGAATAAATGCATAAGTCCTTAGTAATGAGAAGCATTTACATGCCAGATCAAGATATAGCAGCATATGCAGGTTGCCATTAAAACAATAAGCACAAAACACAAAGACTATTTATTTGTACAGTACAAACATTGACTGCAAAGACTGTACTATGGACAACACAAAGAGGAAATAATGAATATTAGCAATGGCACCATCCTTTAGCTTAATCTTCTGTTACAAAATTCTTTAAGAATTCTGCTACAAAATATTTTTCAAAATTACTTTATTCTCAATATCATTCTTTCAAATTATTATTTTTATAAAAAGTTTGCATACAGTCTCAATCTGTTTATAAAAATCATAATACTAATGCAAAGTACTAAAATTTGTAAAATATTACTCACTTTAAGAACATTATACAGTTTAAATTCATTTTAACAATGAATCACAATTGAATTACTACTACATAACGTGTTCAGTGCTCAGTGCCATCATAATGTCAAGCTAAATATTTAAATTAACTTTAATTTATCTGCTCTTTAATTGAGCAAAACATAGGGATGTGTTTGCCATGTATTTTTTATTATTCAAAATGGTTGCTCCAAGAATATTTTTTTCCTTGCTCAAAGAATCGTACTAAAATATATTACTCGTAGAAATTTATCGTACTTTTCATATCAATAATGACATTGTTTCTTCAACATTCCCCCCAACATGCAGTTAAATGTTATGCTCTCTCAGCATTGTAATGAATAATGTAATGTAATGTAATGAATGTGCACACACACACATCCTCAGTTACCCTAATTGGATGAGCTTAAGAGCTTACATTTTGATATGAGACTCTGGAAAGAGCTGTGGCTTTTGGTGCAGTTTTTAACTATGGAATCATAGAGCAATCTTTTCCACACTTACTCAATACATGTCAAAATACCAGAATTACACCAAACCATATAACAAAACAACTGACAATAAACGAATAAATGACTGAATGGATGGATGGATGAATGAATGAATGAATGATTTAATTAACATTTCCTAAATATGTGGTTACGATAAGGGGAATTTCAATTACCTAGAATACCACTTTCCTTTATTTGTGGACAAGAAACAATGTCTAACATAAGGCAGTGCAATTAAAAATATATATAATTCTTCATTATCATTTAGAAGTTATTCAACGTTGTCTTGGCCCAGATAGAGCATACTGAAGGGTTTAGGAAGCAAAAATAATCATAATACAGGTGTCACGCTCAGCCCCGCCCTGCATGTCTCTTCCCCTGTGTTTCCCTCAGTGGCTTAATCACCCACACCTGAGTCTTGTTTGGCTTTACCTTGTGTCTCAATCCCATTGTTAGCCCAGCACACCTGCCTTATGTTTAGCCCTTGATGTTCTCCCCTTTATTAGTTAGTCTGAGTCTTATTACCCCTGTTGGATATTGTTGATGCCTTTTGTGCTTGCTGTCATTTTTGCTCCCGTGTTTCCCCCCGCCTGTGGAATAAACGCCCCTTGGAGGGGTTCAATCCCTGCAGCCTGCATTATGGGTCATTCCTCCCGCCGCAAGCATAACAAGAGGTAGGCAACTTTATTATAAAGATTAGCTTCGCTCATTATACACAACTTTAGTGTGTGTGTGTGTGTGTGTGTGTGTGTGTGTGGGGTTTTTTTTTTAATTTTTATTAAATATATTAAGTTACTGGCAACAAGGTAAGGGGTAGTAAATTCCTTTTACTTTAGAGTACTGAGCCAGCTATTATGTAACACAAAACTCTGTTTAGTCTGTTTGGTCATTTGCAGATTAACAATTTGCTTTCTGACATGTTTTCTTTATGTGTATGGAAAAACCGTAACAATATGTGTGGTGTGTGTGGGGTTTTTTTTTTTTTTTTGTATAGGACAATGTGGACAGGTTATTCAGGGCTGTTCAGGCCTAGTGATGACTTGCTTGCTAATTGGTCTGATGCATGCGGTCAGTGATAGTTGTAATGAAAATGGGTTTTTTTTTTTAGTGTTTCTGTTGAATAGTCAATAGTATTGCTCCCATAGTTTCATAAGCAGTTCTTGCCACTTATCCCCCTTAATACAATTTGGAGAGGAAGTCCCCAAGAACAAAATTGGCTAAGGGCTGGCTACAAACTTTACCATTGCCACCCCCACCAGTCAATAAAACCAAGTTTACGCAAGAAAAGTGTAACTGTAAACCTCCATTTTTGCCTTATTGGACAGTGCAGTTGTCACAATGCATATTACTGTACTGTATTACCTTACTGTATTGCAAAGAAAATATCCAGCTCAATGTCAAGCCATAACTACTCACAAGCCTAATCATTTCCTGTGATCCATTTAAATAAATCCCAGTTTCAGGAGGAAATGAATGCTCAAGGTACAGCAGACCAGTTGAATTCAGACACGTCTATCTATCAACAACCACAAAACCATATAGATCAACTCCATGTGCCTTGTATCAGTAACTTCCCTTGCCAGTAAAATACAAATCCCTCACTTCAAATTCCAAAATCATAGTTTAATAAATGTCACAAACAAATCACCAATAGAGATGACGGAATACTATAAGTGGATGCTATACTACTTCTTGGCATAAGAAGATGCTATGATTGACTGCTTGGAGGTAGCACCCAGAGGCACATATGTCTGAATATTTAATGCCGGAAAGTACAAAATTTTGTAATTTTTTTTTTTTTCATTATTCTTTTTTCATGCCAAAGTTGTGTAAGAACATGGAGTTTATTATGAAATACTAAGGCTACATTGAAGATGACATCTGGATAGACAAATTTAAAATTATGTATTGTATTTAATTGCATGTGATCTTGTATTTTCTGTTGCAGTTTTTTTTTTCTTTTTTCTAGGACAAACCTTAAATCATCTAAGCCATCTTTATGTGGTCTATGATGAAATCGCTGGTGTCTAGTGGGGATTTTGAATGCAAGCAATAATTAAGGAATCCTCCAGAATTATTCTGAAATAAAATATATGGATAATAAACATTCGGTAACATTTTACATTAACTGCACCTTCACAATGCATTCATTATGCATTCACAGAACATTCAGTGCACCTTCACAATGCATTCATAAATAGCATGTAAGTTTACCTTAACATTGTAACATTAATGTATATTAAAGCTGTTGAGGCATAACAAACATCATGCTTATCAGAAGTTTATCAGAGATGGGTGATCCAGAGAGTACAAGTCCAGACCAAGATTTTGTTTGAACCAGCCAATTGAGTACTCTGAAACTGTGACTATCAATACTCAATAGGTTGCTTGAAACGATATCTTGGCCTGGACTTTTACACTCTGGACCTGAACTACCCACCTCTGGTTATCATATAATGTTTGTTATTAATGTATACTACAGCTGTTAAAATGTTAGGATGGTATACTTACTGTACATGCTGTTTTATGAATGCATCATAAAGGCATTGTGAAGGTGCAGTTACCAAATATTTATTAAATGCTTGGAAGTTTTATAGAATAACTGCATTCTGAGCAATGATTTTGCTTTGCGTTTGCTGGATCTGTCAGCACATATACCATTCCATCCATATTCACAGGTAAGGTGTTCTCACTGTCCATTGACTATAACTGATGGAAAAATAAAGTATAATAAACTTTCAAATAAAAGACATGAAACACTGTATTCTACTACGCCAGCAATTACACTTAATCCCTTGTGGGCTCACTTACAGCTCTGGCTCAAAGTCATTTTGGTACAAGTCCAGATTCCAGACTGGACCTGAGCAGCAGTACAGACCAACCCTATCAGCCGTCATCGGCCTTGGCCCACAGCACTAGTCTTAAACAGAAACACATGACTGGACAACGAGCACCAAAGGAAAAGAGGACCATATACATGTTTTCCTGCCCGTAGATTTATTCGTAACCCTTGTAGTGATGGGAACACATCCCCATGTTCCCTCACAGTCAGACATGCAAATCTGTCATATTCAATTTACATTCACTGAGGTGTGGCTGAAAACTGATGGTCAGGAATGTTTTAAACTTTTCTACCATTAGACAGTCCATACACGTCAACCTACAGAAACAAAAACACCTAGTTAACACGTAATAGTGCCCTATTTTATTAGAAATTATAAAGATTTACTCCACAAAGCTATAATTCTATATATTAATATTTGAATCAGTATGTCAAAAACAATACTAGCGCTAACTGAAGTTTTTTTTTATGTATGGGCGCCATCTATTGGTGAAGTGTTTAAACGTCCCCTATATACAGCCAGCATAAAGTGTTATGTATTGACACCAACTAGCAGCAATTAGCAGAGATTTCACAGTGAAGACCAAAAATTCTCACATTCGATATACTTATTGCTTATTTAATTTTGTTTATAACTGCTCAGTGAACAGATTAAACGGTTTCATATTCTGGAATAATGGAACTTCAGTATGCATTAGTGATATTAGAGATGATTTTGTTGATGGACACAGATTGCTCTTTAAATAACAGCCATTACTAACTGGCTTAAGCAACATATCAGTCTGTCAGTGTTCTATTGTCTGTGAATTGATTATTTATGCATTTCTTTATTCATTCACACACCCATTCATTTAGTTTTTACTTGATGCATAAATATATGCCAAACCTTGGTCACTGAAGGTTTCAGTATTAATGGAAGCCAGTATCTGTACAAAACGCTGCAGAATACCCTTTACACAGTCAGTCCTCTCTTTACTTGCACTTATGCAATGCAGTTCGCTTAATAGGCCTTGGATCACTGCAGTACTAACTGGATAAAGCGTCATTTAAAAAATGGAAAGGTGGTCATTTGGTTATTGAATCTGCACAGCTTGCTCTGGGCAAATGGATCAAGTGGCATCAGTGGATCACCGAGTTGGTGTCAGCCTGAAGGCTGCTTTCTGCTGCGGTCCTGCTTACAGTTTCAATTAAGGATAATATACCTTTTTACACACCATTCATTGTGCCACCCTATTAATATCAGAAACGTACTGGCTCTATGACAAGTTCCCAAGAAATCAAAGAGGTAAACAACTGGCAGACGGGTTCATTCAATTGTTTCTCTAGGAATGGTGTTTATCCATGACACAGAAATACAGCAAATCCAATGAGGGTCAAATTAAGACACCTGAACACAACACTGCAATTGATGTGCACCATTCATACCAGACACAGAGCACCTGGTCTATATTTAACTTAAATGTATGAGCATGGGCTGAAATCCACTTCCACGCTCTGGAAACCGATGATGTGTGGTGACTAATGATCTGTAGCTTTGTATGAAGGCTCTGTCTTAGGCAGAGGGCCACACCCACTGATTCAGCTAGAGAACGAGCCCTGCCTAACATTCTCTGGGGAAGCCCCAAGGCTAGCAAGCAATGCACTGGTCGGCTGCCATCTCACCAAAGCACACCCTTTATGCTCCCACTCAAAGTGCACAGAAAAAAAAAAGTTTTAAAAATGTACAAATAATCATCGTGAGAGTGAATGGAGTGCAGAGGAACAGGAACTGGGAAAATAAAACACTGTTAAATGTGGGCTACATCAGTATTAAGTACACCTGAATACTTCCTGCACAGGTATTGGATGGGGTCAGTTATATTTAGCACTTAAAGCAGAAGTCAGCTGCTGGGCAGCTTGATCTGAGACGCCTCTCAGCCAGCAGTACAATATAGTAACGTGATGTTCACATGGGTGGATTACAGGGTTAGCTTTGTCACCTCATGACACCTCATCACCTCAGGGAATGCGGGTTTACATCGGTCCACAGCTAGAGAGAGTAGAGAAAAGGAAAATAAATGAAACTTATACACTATGTTTTGGTTTAACGCTGTTCCATACTAACTTTCACTTTTTATGGTTTCGGTCCAGTTGGCTGCATAGTGCCCGAGTCATAGCATGTAATACCATGTTATATGTTAGTATTCATCTGCTTCTATCACAGCTAAAACATTTATTTATGGTATTGTATGGTTTGACTGGGGTGACTAAGTAGGTTGTACTGTTGTCACATACAGCCAGTGTCTGAGGCTGGCATCCCACACCTGCTGCGTGCATGTGTGTGTGTCTATCAGTGTTTGTATGTGCAGTTGCAGGTTTGCAAGTTCTCCCTGTCATACAGGTTCTCTTTGGGAACTCCGGATTTCCAAAAACATTCAGTTAGGCTAACTGGCATCTCTAAATTCTCTCTTATTAGTGATATTCTGTATAAACCATTTTGACACTGTTGTCACTCAAAGTGCTTTACACATGAAATACATATTCACATTAAAAAGATATGAGAATAGAAAGCAAGCAAAAACATGACTGCAACATTATTAAAACGGGTTTAAAAATAAACATGAAAATTACAGAAATTAGGATAGGGTGCCATTACACTGAATAACAAATTATTTCTCGGCTACTTTGTTTAATCCATGTGTTCTACATTAATTCCAGTCTGCTGAATTGAAATCTGAAAATGCATTTTGTCCATCACATCAGTATCTTAAATTATGCATACAGGACCAAAAATTACTTTGTTGTAGAAATACCATACATAAGGAAAGTTTGCCTTCCAACAGTTTCATTTTTGAAAAATTTGTTGCGACACAATAGCAAAAACAGAAGTTCACCTGAGACTTAAATCAAGACAATGTACTGTTCAAAAGTGCTTTAGTACACTTGCTTTTGCTCTTGTGAGTGTCCGTTGTTGCCTGCTGCAGAAACCAATGTGGCCCATCTCGACTTAAATTGAGCTGAGATCAGCTCACCGACAAGCCTAAACCCACACATGACACCAAGCCATATACTCGCCGTGAGCCACGTGCGAGTCGTGCGACGGCAGTCCCGCCCTACATCGTGTGCTCTGTGGGAATGTGCACAGATGATGCAGAATCATGAATGCAAGCAGGAAACGCATTACAAACGAGGCAATAGTGGACACACACGTGACAGAAACAGCTGTTATGTTGCCATGCAACAATACGTGTATCAAGGTAACACAATCACAAAACAATACTATGCTCATAACTTAAAAATTGGACATGCTAGGAAAATTCTGAGTGCAGATCTGGACTCAGAACAGTCGATTTAATGTAAATCGCATATTTTACTTTCAGAAGCAAAATCCGTTTTCCTGTGTTACGGAACAGAAATGCAGCAGAGCTAACTGAGCTAAAAGCCCTTTCAAAAATCTATAGCATCACATCTGTCGCGTCACAAGCAAAAGAAGAAAGTGCAATCAATGACGAACTACCATAAACTTAAATGCAAGAGTAAATGTTTAACTGACACTGATTACTGCAGCCTTGTGCTCTCCTTTCTTTCACACCATTTTAATATTTTTTTGAAATGCAAATAGTTACCGCCTCTGATAGATGGTTCTGTTGGGAGCTTTACAATGAATGATTACTGAAATGGTAGTCAATCACAAAGTACCTCAGATAATTAAGGAATAACAAACATATCTCCAATATGGACAGCAAACACCTGTATATGTATGCCTATCAGGTTAGTCATTGCATACTGTATAATTGAAATTTAAATTAATCAAATGTACTGTGTATGTTCTGTAATGGTTAGGTTTTACTGCCCAATTGAAAACAGAACAGCAAATAGTAAATTTAAATGCAAATAGTAATGATTGTCCAAATTGTTTGTCAAACTAACAATCACAGACAATAGTTGATTTATCTATTCGGGAAAATCTGAATAGGGCTGGATTACAATGCATTATACCATGGGTCCTAGTAAACCACAAAGCATGCACATTTTCTAGGCTCTCTGGAAACAACTAACCACTGAAAAAAGACTGTTAGTTCAGTTAAGGAAGCAGGTATCTGAAGCGCTTAGAACGATAACTTGCATATGGACCACCCAACCTGAAATGAATTGCCAAAATGCCGATTTCCTGCCAATATCAACAAACAATTTAAACCAGTTATCAATATCAGTCTATATACCTATGCCAATATCCAGGGGTCCAGATATCCGTCACAGATATGTTTATGAGCATATACCCTCTTTGTGAGAGGGTGCTGCAAGTTCTTGAATGTGGGCATGCCCGTGGGTCACCTTTATATAAGTATTGAAACCCACCATGTAATCTCAGTGGAAAAACAACATATTGCTTTTTTTAGATGTTAGGGAAACTGAAAAAGAAGAAAATGTAATGTTGTAGTCACCTGAACTATTTCATTAAAGATGCATGAAGTATCATTCAAAACATTTGTGCTCATTCTTGCAAGGAGAGAATTGGTATTCTGCTTTTTATGACCAATAATGGATTTCATGGTTTATGATACAATTTGGTGTAAAACTTTTATATTGCTCAGGTGTATTCTTATTGAATGTATCACTGCTCTGACTTCTCAGATATTCTATGATATTCACTGTTGAGAAAAATCTGTAACTATTGAAGAGTCACACAGCAATAAATGGACAGCTTTGGTAGTGACCCCTCTCACTTTTCAATGAATGTTAATTATTACTAACAAGTGTCACCAAGTGAAAATAACTCAACATAACTTAATGACTGTTTTAAACAATATGCAGCAAAAAATTAGATTAAATAAATCAAATTAAAAAAATACATTTTAATCCACTGAAAGATGAACAACTTATTTCCAAGAAATAACTATCGATTTTTTTTTTTTTGCATTTATAATTTCAAACGGCTAGATGACCAGGCAGCCGATGTCGGGGGACCAAAAAGGAATATGACATAGACAACAGACAAGTCCTTCTACATGTAAACTTTTTTTTTATGTAAATCAGCTCATGAATCTTCTACATATTCTACTTATATTGAATATTCAGTTAACCTCATCTCTGTGGTGCTGCTGCATAGACACACTAGCACAGAAAATTCAGACACAGACAGGAATGCTCAGTCTCTTTCAGACCATCTTGCAGACCAAAACTAATATACCCATCATTTCACATAAATGCCTTACTCTCCTGATAGCTTTATGACCCATTTGATTATTACTCGTAGTGGAATTATAGCCTTAGAATATTCCAGATGTACTTGGTTTAAGTCCAATTTACATGCCATAACATGGACTATATGGGGTTTTAAACTCCATCTTCAGTAAAAACCCTGGGTTACATGTGCTACTTTTGGGTTTACTTGTTAATTACTTTTTAAATACATGTAAAAACAAGAGAAATACAACTTAACAACTAGAGGAGAGTCTAATTACTCAAAAAAAATCTTTAAAACAATTTTGTATTAAATTCAAAGACTTACTACATAAGAAAATATACTGGCTAACCTTATATTGTTGTGGAAACTCTTTGTTCTGTTTGGAGAATTGGGGAAAGCTACGTTTTGAATAAAATCACAGCAGTTTGAGCAGCAGGGGCCATAAAAGACATCAGAGCACATCAATGATTAAATGGACTGGTAAGTTAACTGTCAACACAACTGTCAAGTGCAGTTTGAGCATATTCACACATTTCCAGACACATAATACCTCAGCTCTCATTGGTCAATGTCCAGCCACGGAAAAACAAGGAAACCCGGAGAGGCCACTAGAGTGTGCTGCTGCCAGGGCCTAGAAACAAGTTATCTTCTTGTTGCTTTTTCAGAATATCACAAGCACAGGAAACATCACAATGGTCTCTAGTTGTGTTTTGATATGCTAGCATTATATTTAACTGATAAGCTATAAGGCTCCTAAGCACACAAAGGCTTCAATTATTCTCATGGAAATCTGTTTTCTGAGTCAGCCTTAAATAGAATTTGGATAGTATGAATGTATAACTGTGACATCAAAACAATTTCTTGATTCCCAGCTATATTTGGGGGAAAACTATAAACGGCACAGGAGAAAAGAAGCCAGAAATTCCCTAGAAAAAAAAGATCTACTTGGGTCCACTCCATCCTCAATTATTATTCATTTGAAGCAAGAAAAAAAAAATCACAGTACAGGGGAAACTTCATAGCTGCCACAGCACCGATGTTGTAACACTGAAATTTGTTTGATGGTGACAAAAGTTATGAATGAAGAAGAAGGGGAAAAAAACTTAATTAGCTAACACGCATCCTCCTTCTCCACTCCACCATAACAATGATGAACCTTCCAGACACAGGCAATAACGTGTGCTAGAAATAGAAAAAAAGCAGAGTGCTTTGGGAATCAACAGGTGGGAAAGGGAACAACCTGGCTTGGAACAAAAGCAGGTCCTATCCACAACGGAGCAGAAAACCACGCCGTAAAATGTGCGTGCTGGTCATGGCTGCCCTGACATTGCGCGCTGACCACTAGCTAGTCAACAGGGGGGAAATGCAAAACGACTGCAAGGGACTCCTTTTTTAAAAATAGCACTGATTTAAAAAAGAATACTGCAGACTTGCCTTGCCACGGAAGGTTACGATGTTTAACAATTAACCTCCAAAAATATTTAGTTTCTAAAATACAGCTCGAATTCCACGGCGCATTTCACGGTGGACCCCGTTTAAAACGCGTCGTACACCATGGATCACTGTGACACAAAAATACAACTAAAACAATACTGGCTTTTCCAAATACGTGAGCCAATTATTTCGCCTCTGTGGATCAAGACAGAGCAAAAAATAACAATAATAACAAAGATTTACATCAGCAATACTTTTTTTCCTCCATCTGGCTACCACAGCGAAAGCAAGTGTTTAAAAACTACAAGTCGTAGCTGTGCAGCAACTGTGTCTAAAGCCACTTTGTTACCATAAAAACGTCTGCGTTCATGTCAAAGGTGAGCTTCCATCGCCTTCCCATGAACGTTAGCAGTATAAGCTCCGTATTTGTCGTGTTTACCGTCTCGGGGGAGGGGGGGGCGGATAAACACAACTTACAGTGGCCGTAAAATACACTATTGCGTTTTTTTTATCAATTTTAACACGTTCTCGATGCTACCGGAGACGGATAGATGGCTATTCATGGTGCCCTGTGCCAACAGACATTACAACAGCAGCGGCCATCTGCCAGCCTTACGAAGTAGCTACCCCACCAGCTGCAGTCGCAAAACGCCCTTACAAAGCAGGACATGCATGCAGCTTCTGACGTCTCTGGCCACACTGCGCTTCAAAGCACACAAAAACGCCAAGAGCGGAAACAATTCAGGCTTTAAAAACCGCATAGCTTTAAACTGCCGGCTTCTCCGATCCATCCGCACATGGGATACATTGTGATCATTTTTTTTTTTTGGGGGAAATTTAACTTAGTTATTTGAAAATATCCCCCCCCTAAAAATAAGACTCATGCAAGAACAGTTCAAAACCCTGACATGGCGGCAAGGAAAAGGCGAGAGCTTTTCACTATTTTAGAAACAAGCGCTGACACAGAAAGGGACTCGGTTTCCGATAGTAAGGAATCTCCACTTAATCTTTCTACGGACGTGAAGTGGTTTGAGATTCCTTTCAGAAAGCCCGACTCGGACGATGAGGAAGAACTATTAGAGGATGATGAAGAGGATGAATTCAAAAGCACAGCGGCAGCAGAGGCTGCGGACACGGCCAGCTACATCACGGGAGGCAGCTGCAATATTATTTTAGTCACAGACAATGGAATAAAACACGACGAGGACGCGGAGGACTCTTATTATGCCACCACTAACAGCTTTTCGGAATCCGTGTCAAACGACTCCGACATTGATTTCTCGGACTTGGAAGAGGAGGAGCAGAGCTATTTTAACAGCCCATTCGACATACTGGACGAGGACTGCACCTCTCCTGACTTCTGGGGCGAACCTGATCAGGTAATTTCAATCGAGCCGTTTACCGCTATCACTGGCCCCCAGCACACATTGGGGGACGAAGCTGACACCCGTGACTATTTCCGGTTGCTCTTCCCTGACTCGCTTTTTGAACACATGGTAGAACAAACAAACAACTACGCCCTCTATAGGCAACGGAGAAGCGGGAAACTCGACTCCCACTGGCATCCTACTAACCTGAGGGAGATGCAAGCTTATATCGGACTGAATATTCTCATGGGCATTAACCAGCTTCCGGATTATGGAATGTATTGGGCTACTGATATTTTCATAGGAAATGCTGGCTTCAAAAAGACAATGACTGCCAGGCGGTTTGAGAAGTTGAACCAAAACATCCACTTGTGTGACCGTGAACTGGAGCCGGTCCGGGGTCAGCCTGATTATGATGGGTTGTACAAGATCAGGCCTCTGTTGAATGTGGTGCAGAGCACTATGTGGGAAGCGTATGCGCCGAACAGGTGCTTGACGGTCGACGAGGGGGCAATTGCGGTGAAGGGCCGCTTCTCCACCACACAGTATATGCCTTCCAAGCCTATAAAAAAGGGGCTGAAGGTATGGTTGTTGTGTGACTCCAAGTCTGGATACTGCCACCGTGCCAACATCTATGTGGGAAAGCCAGGAGAGGACACCGGCGCGGTCGGTTACAGGGTGGTCACCACGCTGGTGCAGGGGCTCGAGGGGAAGTATCACCACATTTTCATGGACAGCTTCTTCACATCGGTGCCCCTGATGCAGAGGCTGCTGCAGGACGGGCTGTACGCTTGCGGCACCACGCAGCAGAACCGTCGCGGGTTCCCTGACATGCTCAAGCTGCGGAACGTGGGCAAGCTGGCGCAGGGTGAGTTCTACCAGTGCCAGCATGGAAACATCGTGGCCACCGTCATGCGCGACACCAAGGTCATCAGCTGCCTGTCGTCCAATTCGGCGCCGGGCATCGTCGGCATCTGCCAGAGCAAGCAGTGTGACGGCCCTGCGTTCAGCATGCCGCGGCCGCTCCCGCTGCTCCTGTACCAGGAGAACATGCGGGGTGTGGACCTCTGTGACCAGCTTCGTGAGTGCTACCAAGTGGGACGTCCCTGCAAAAAGTGGTGGCGCTACTTCCTGTGGTTCTACATCAACCTGTGCGTCGTCAATGCCTACATCGTCATGCGGGAGAGCCGGGGCGGCATCCCGCCCGCCGGCTTCAGCGGGAAGCAGTTCACGCAGCGCCACTTCCGCATCCGCCTGGCCCAGCAGCTCATCGGGGACTACCAGGGGGCACGGGGCATGGAACGGGCCGCCCGCAAGCGCCACTCGGATTCGCCCATAGAGTATGGCCATCGGCTCGAGCGCATGTCTGAGCGCTCCCGCAGGTGCCGGAACTGCACCAATAAGGGACTGCGACACGAGAGCGTCTTCGGCTGCAAGATCTGCAACGTGCACCTGTGCAGGGGAGGATGCTTCTCTGAGTTCCATAAATAAGCCAGTTTTATTTTGTTTTATTGCTGTCCTTTTTTTTTTTTTTTGCGCCAGCAGTCTTAAAATCATATCTACCTTAGGTTTTGAATCCAAAGGTTCACAATACAGGTACATTATCGTGATTAATTTCTTGCATTAGTAGGCGTAGTAATCTAGTTGTAGTATTAGTGGTAGTGATATGTTGCACGTGACTACAGTAAAACAATGGTAACTACTTTGTATCTATCCAATAGATTTCAGCTGAATGCCTTTTTGTCGCATCAAACTGTTTGTTGGTACTTTTTATATGATGAACAAATGAAAGTGCATTTATAAATAAGTTACTGATGAAAAATTTTCAACACTTACATTGCTCAAAGGTTATTGTCCATTCTGATTTTGTAGAATAAATGCTTTGCCGGGCAGTTCTTCTTATTTTGAGGAATTTTATAATTTCTATTCCGTAACATAAAGCATTTAAAACTTAAGAGCCGACTTTATCTATGCACATTTTGGTGCTCACAGCTTAAAAAGAAAGCAGCCGGCACAAAAGAGTGTTTTTCATGTCCTGGAGTTATTACAAGACTGAAAAAAAAATCCTCAGCTGATGGACATGCTGTAGTTACTTCAAAAGATACTTGAACCAATGCACTGCTGCCATCTATAGATGGGAAACCAGAGTCAAAGTGTAAGCACGTTGAGAGTAAATTGAATTATCTCAAATGGAGACGATGGGAAGTGTTGAATGCCCTAAGCAAACACCTTGATTGTGTGCACTGTATAAGAGGGCCTCATTGTCACGGCTCCTGCATGCCAGCCTTGAGGGATTGCCCACAAATTAATTCTCAAGTGCAAAAGGTTCTCACCTGTTAAATCGTACACAGAATCTCATGCTGCAGTTATATATTTTTTCTCTATGTATTTTTCAAGTAAATAGATTTTCAAATAGGGGTTTTTAACAGTTTTTTTGTATTCATTGAAGCTTGTAAAAATGTTCCAGCTATCATTTTTTTTAAATTTCACATTGTGTTTACCATTTGGAATGGGGAGAGGTAGAGAGAAAGTATTCACAAGAATCTCTGTAACTTTATGAAAGGTCAGGACCTGAGGTCACCGTCTGTTTTGGGGGGAAGGCACCTTCTTGCCTGTCCTGCTGGATGGAGATCACATTCAGCTAAAAATGCGTTGGTCCTTGTGCCTTAACCTGTTCAGCAGATTGATTAGCTAATTGGTAGATTTGAGTCGCTTTTTGTTTTTCATTGCTTTTTAGATGTTTGTGAATTTATTCATTAATTTTAATACCTTTGTTCTAGCTAAATTTTGTTCCTGATGTTTGATAGCTCCACAGTTTTATATCTGAGCCTCCATTAATTAACACAATGCGTTTGACTAGTACTCATTATAAAAAGAATTTTTTAGAAGAATTAAGTACTCTTTTTAGCATGAAGTAAAATAGAATAATCCTATACATCGTAAAACGCTGAGTCAGAAACTACAGCCCTTGTCACAGTTTTATTTACTCAAATGTGAATTAATCATGCCAGAAATGAGTAACCCGTTAAAGATGACAATTAAAAGAACTTTTTGTTTAAGTGTATTTCATTTACCAATGTATTGATCTCTTAATCTAGTGTCTAACCCTCAAAAGACATTCTCTAGGGTGTTTTCTGACTCTAATAGCTGCTCTAAATATCCTTATGATGTTTACCATCTAGAATTTGCCAGCCTAGATACCGATTTCTGGTTGATACTAAGAGTGTATTTGAGAGTTGTCATAGCAATTCGGAGAGATGACATGTTACCAAGAGGCCATTTTTGTTGTTAAGACACAATTTAATCTGTGCATGATGATTCAGGATGTCATATACTGTATATGATTACATTTGAGTATAATGTGCATTAATTTATCTTAAGCATTAGATTAACACACATAGGATGACGAGGAACCTCTTATGTGATGTTGGATAGACTTCATCCTCAGCGTTCTTTGAGTGAATTTGGTGAATGCAGAAGTTAAGCATGGAGTGCTTTAGGCTTGAGGTGCCCTCACATGGTATTGCAAAGACCCCAGTGGTCTGTCACTTTTTTTCTGACATTTTTCTTCCATTTAATATTTAATTCTTCCTACAGAACATGAGGCCAAAGGTATAGTTTTGACCAACAGGATAAAATGAGGTATCACAGTTTTTGTTAGAGTACACTCTCAAAAGTGAAGTGATAACTGTGATAAGTAGTTATGGGTCTGAATAAATAATTTTCCAGTGTATTATTTTGATCAGCGCATACTGATCTATATAGTTTACACACTTGGGGCTCTTATGTTATTGTCGTACCATTTAAATATGAGAATAACATCCTCGTCTATATAGATCATATAATATTTTAAACCATATAATATGAAACATATTTGCATTATTGCAATTAAATACATAATATAAATGAATTCATTGCAATTTTGTCTGAAAAGGTGCTGTAAGTGGATTTTTTTTGCTCTTTTCTTTTGTTCTGTATTGCTAATTGTGCAGCTCTAAGAACACATTCTTTGTTAGCGTGCATTATACTGCAGGTATATCCCTGACAAGCACTTCTAATATAACATTAAAACTGAATTAAGTACAACATTGGGTATGAAACGAGACGCAACATTTGCAGCATGAAGTACTGTGTTTTTCATCAGTTATGTATCACTGACAAAAAGTTTGCCATTGTTTAGATTTTTTTTTTTGCACCAAAAATCTAAATCTTTTGAGGAGTGCATTGCAATACAGAAATAAATTATTTAAAAGCATTCAGACTTGAAGGAAAATGTGATTTTTTTTTTTTTTTGTACTGTGTTTTTTTAAATGTACTGTAAATTTGTTTTTTTTTTTTTTTTTGCACTATGTATTTTTTTTTAAGTGTGTTGTAGTTTAACCTTCTTGCCAAATCTGTCAGCAGATATGTGGAATACACTTCTCATCTGCAGTGTCAGAAAAAACTACACTTGCAGTGTCTGGTGCAATAATAATTAGCTCATGACTGACACAATTACTCCAGCGTGAATTTACAGAACAAATTGACATTTCTGGTTTTGAGTATCAGGACTTTATGCTAAAATGAGTGTTAAATAAGACATGTAAGCAATGTTTTTCTTTTTTAATCTGTTGGACATTAAGATCAGAAACATACATAGACTTGCATAAATAATAATTTAAATAATCATCATGTTTTTTTCCAAGAAATAGTCCATTGTTGGCAGGTGGCAAAATTACTTTTTTAATTTTATGACTAGTATCCTAAAAAGTCATTACTTTACTTAAGATATCATAACTGTAAAAGTTCCCACAGAAGTATTTGCAAGATAATGTACAAAGTAAACTGTACCTTGCATTACCTTATGGGACAATTCTCCTCATATGAAGGACACACATAATGTACTTTTTGCACATTGAAAAGTGTCTTGGCCAATAGTAGGCGAAAGCTGTTAAAACATCCATCCATCCATCCATCCATCCTATGTTGATCTTACCAGACTTCTCTTTTGGTATGTCTCTCTGTTAGTATACACTTGTATATTTGAAGAATATGGTAACAGACATTATCCCTTCTCAAATTACTTGTTGACATGTTTGGTTTTCTTTTGGGGCTTAAAAGAAAGGAGGAAAGTTGTTTGTATTAGATCCGTTTTGCAGCATGACTAGGGCCTCCCACTGCCAGGGGTGGGGGCTGAAATCCCACCCTCCCTCTGGGTGTGTGCAGTTTTGCATATTCTCTTCTGCGTTTCTGTGAGTCCCCTCTAGATGCCCCTCATTCCTCCTGATGTTGAGAAACATTCAGTTAGGCTGGTTATTGTATCTGTATTAGCGTGTGTGCCCTCTCAGCATGCTGTCCCGGGTATCTAGTGCTTCCTGGGATGGGGTCCAGACTCACTGTTCCTGGATGACAGACTTTAGGGGGCTATCGGTGATTCCCCTACTAATGCAAAACACCAATAAAAAAGAAAGCTAATAGCTATGTATGAGAGCAATTAGTTCCACCCATATAATGGATTTGCAGTACAGTTGAATTAGGTTGTAGGTTTATAATATTTTGGACATTTATGTCTAAAGCAATGTGTTAATTATAATATATTTAAAATTCAACTAAAGTGTACATTTCTATGATGAATAATTATTTACTGAGTAAGGTTTGCAAGTTAAGTAGACAATAAAAAAATTCTGTATATAGATTGAATGAAAACCATATTTAGTTTGCAATTGGTTGGCGCCCCGTCCTGGGTTATTCCCTGCCTTGTGCCCATAGCTTCTGGGATAGGGTCTGGAACCCTTTGTGACCCTGCATAGGAGGAGTGGGTATAGAAGATGGATGGATGAATATTTTTTTTTTTGCCCATTTCTATTTTCAGACCACTGTATTCGTTTTCATGGGTCATTTTATGGGATACCACCATTTGTTCCCTGTTATTGCTTGAAAACAAAAACAAAATAAATAAATAAAAAGCAGTGAATGTTTCCTGCAGAGATAGGAATGTGGAAATGCAGGGGGCGTTCCATCTCACTGCCTCTCCAGATGGCAAGGTGTGCTTCACACAGCACTGGGATTATCCTATTACCCTCCCTGGACTGTTTACTTTTGGAGAACATGACCGGACCCCTCTGTCCAACCTGGATGTGTCAGTCTTGGCTATCAACTTTTACACTAAACATGACAGTGAAAATGAAATCACAGCATTTAGTCGGTCAGGACAACTATTTATCAAAAACCGCTGCAGAAGCCTGAACGTCTTTTAACTCATTATAATACATAATTATTGCATTTGTGTTTTTATTTGTGTAATAGTTTTAGTTAAAATGTATCATTGTCTGGAACCATGATTCTGATATTACATGTTAATGGTCCAACCAAAAGGACATCAAAAGAACGACATTAAAATGCCCCTTTTCTAAATGCAAGTGATTTTGTGGCTGTGATGTATGCATCTGCATTAAACCATTTGAATAATTTTATAACCACAATATATTTTTGGGTGGTACAATAACGATTGAAATGGCAAATGTTATCATATAGCCAACCACATATGTCAATGAAAGACATAACTGAAATCACTCAAAGATGCATCCCCCTGCAAAGACAAAACCATATAGACCTTACTGTGACTTTTCTATTGAGGATTCAATTCACTAATTACAGTCTTCCAGTCTATTCTCTTGGTAATTAATCATGTGCAGTTTTAAAGCACCAAATGTTCTACCACATATAATAATTACATAAGAGGCTTTAGGGGGCTATCAGTGATTTCCCCTACTAATGCAAAACACCAATAAAAATAAAATCTAATAGCTATGTATGACGCCAAAGCAGAAATAGGTCAAAAGCACAATAAACATGAAAACCCAATGTTTTTTGTAGCTAAGTAAGAGGTACTACTGCGAAAGCTTGTTCTCTTATACTGTTATTCCTTCCAGACTGGGAAATCCAGGCCCACATCTCCAGATTTCTAGGCTGATAAAAGGAACACTGTAAAAATAAATAAATAATTTGTAGCAAACATGAACTTCCATTTGATTATGAATTTATTTGTATTCCACATCTTTCTGGCATTTGTGAATTCCAGACAAGGCGTGAACATTGCTCTTATCTCTTACAGGTTTAACCTCTATATTGTATTCCTGCATGCAATTTATTATTATTTATTATTTTTTGTTTTGAAAAGCAACACAGTTATCAATAATGCTTTTATGCCAATAACAATGCCACTAGGATTGTATTTCTTATGTTTCCCTTTGTTTAAAGGTGACCTACTTTATGCAAAGGTGACCTACTAAGGATGACCTTGTAATTGTGCATTGTTTCCCTGGGCCTCATTAAAAATCTCATTAAAAATGCATGTTTCATATTACCCTTCAGGGGTTTTGGAGAGTGGGCAAAACAATAAGCTGAAAATCAGGGTCAAAATAAAGGGAAAAATCAGTAGAATAGTATTTATTTGTGATTTTAAGGGCACATAAATGAAAAGCTGTAGTCCATATACGGTTACTTTGAATCATAAAATCACAGCCTCTACGTCCATATTGGCACATTCTAAACAAATTAATTATCTCATTGTGCAAATTAATTTTAACAAGCTGTAAGTTTTTTGCCTGTGGTTCTCTGGCACTAGATACACCAGGCCTGCAGACCATCTGGAAATAGTCATGTTACTAGTTAGGCACAGAGAGCACCTTCTGTCAGTCAAGTATTTACTATGTGAATGTAGCACAACAGGCCACTTGAAAATCAGCATTTTAATATAGCCTTCCTTCCTCGCATGTTTCCAGGGTTGCATTCTGACCCACCAGCAAGTGAACACATTTACAAATCTGGCTACATGGTTCAGGCAGCATATGATTAATCAGCAGGTGAGTCGTTCCCATCTTTAGCTAAGGCCTTAATTATGCATGTTTGCACATCTGGTACATTTGTACCACTTAAAGACTTTCTCTTTGCCCAAATGTACAGTATGGTTATATTTTTAGATATTGCGTCTATCTGCGTAGTGCATACTCCTATGAATTGCTTAAATCTACATTTATTTTACTTTGGCCATGTTGACAAATGTCTTGTGCAAATGCTTCCATATTCCCAATATTGCCTAAAATGTAGATGAATGTGGACTCCTCATTCCATAAATATCGCACCTGGTGGAAATAAAATGGAATTGTCTGTTTCACATTTCTCCCACACAGCAGAAGGTCACTATAGTTTAACTTGCAGAAGCCATTTCTTCCCTCTGCAGCGAGGGAACATTTCATTGATGGCTCCCTCCTGGACTTGGAGGCAGACAACATGACCTGCATTTATGCACTGCAACTATGATAATTCTTTATGAATATACCAAACAATATACTCTCACAAGTAGCTTGGTGCTGCAATCAGTCTTAGATTCAGCTGGTTTATTTATTTAATGGCATTCAGAAATAATCGGTTGTGTTTAATAAATAGCTTATCATAATCCTGGGGGGGGGGGGAACGCATGTTGCTGCACAGCCATATACCTGTGTCCCTTACCAGCGTTACCAGCACACTGCAATTCAGATACTCCAAAAACTATACTGCCACAGAACCTTTTTATTATTCGTGACATCTAATGTCACTCAGAATGATGCCTGAAGCACGATCTTAGTCTAAGTCTAAGGGAGATACTTTGTTTTGTTAGTGGGCTACAGGGGTGCCAACTAGGGATGTCCTGATCAGGTTTTTTTGCCCTCGAGTCCGAGTCATTTGATTTTGAGTATCTACCGATACCGAGTCCCAATCTGATACTTCTATAATACATAAGAAAAGAATAACGAAGAGATAAGAAATAGATCCAGGATGTTCCTTATTTTTTTATTTAATTCACCTTATTTTAACATTCAACAACTCTGTTAACAAACAGAGCACTTCTGTGAGGTAGCTTGAACAATCAAGTAATAAATAACAAATTCTTCACTTTTGGATTTTTTTTTGACAAAGCGGGCTAACTCTGTGCCACCGCATACTATAGAAGTGTTAAAAAATAATGAGAATATATATATATATATATATATATATATATCAGAGTCCTGATCGGGAGGTAACGTCCGATTCTGATCACGTGATCGGATCTGGACATCCCTAGTGCCAACTCTCGCACCTCTGGCATGACACTCACGCTTTCAGTCTCTTGTGGTAAATCTATATTATCCCATTATTAACATAAAATTAGCTACTGGGCTAGTTTTGCAAACAGTACAACTATTTACAAGGTAATAAATCTGTTACATACATGTAAAAGTGTGTGCAGACTTCTCTCGAATGGAAATTCTCATGCCAGCCAACTGATCAAAGTTAGTAAGCCTGGGGCTGACAACGCAACAGAACAAAGCAGTGAGGTTCTTACCACCCAAAACAATAAAAAAACAAACACATTTGTTTTGACTTTGAATGTATTAGTTCTCCGGCCAAATTAGATAATTTAGGGAAGACATTATGGTGCAGCCCTATAAACACACAGGCAGCTTCTCCCCAGATAACACTCACAGATTTTACGTTCCATGTTCAACATATTTCCGCTCAGCAGGTTTGATTTTCCTTTTTGTCCAGCTGCCAAGAAATGATCTAGTTTGAAGTTGCTGAGAGACTGCTGTTCACAAAGCGTCTTTAATTAGCAACTGTCTGATAACAGATGTGTGATTATAAAATATGTCTGCATTGTTTTCATTTTCTCAGACATACTTGCATATTACATTAGTGTATTTCATTTATTATGGCATATCAGCCCTACATACAGATTGTTTTCATCTATATCAGCTGCCACATTTTAAAAGGTATCCATCTATGGAAGAAATTTTGTCTAGGATAAGCCCCACATAAGTGTTGCAGAACAGACACCCAAAGCCTTGGCTATTTGGTAATCAGCTGTGCCTAGCCTGAAAAACTGGGAGAAACAACTTGGGGAAGAATGTCAAAGTTCAGAGTTAATGAGAGGGAAATAGCCAGCCCAATCTTTCAAAGAGGAACAAATGGGTCACAATTGTAAATGTCATGGAAGTAAAGATTTGCTTTTGCCAAGGAAAATCAATGATAGCTGCTTTTTTTAATGTCCTTCCATCTCCTGTTAAGGAACATTACGTCCACTAACCCTTCACAGAGCCATCACACATTCCTCATTGTGTTCTTAATCACTCCCTTTAAGGGAAATATTTAACTATACAGCTCATTCTCTTTATTACATTACAATACGTAGTTTTACAAATGGCTTAATAAATTGTACAATTATTGTTCACGGAAAGTAAGGTATTTTTGATCTATCACAGATAGATTACAGTATTACTTCAGTAATAGGTCCAGCAACAGTTAAAACTGACCTTAAACCATTTTTACCTTCACCTAGTACCATCCATCTTCTAACTAGCTGGAGCATATCCCAGGCAGAACACTGCACAAGACTGGGGTACACCCAGGATAGGATGCTACTCCAATGCAGGGTACAGACCAGTCCGACCAATTTGCCTTACTTTATGTCTTTGGACTATGGGAGGAAACCCACACAAAACAGGGAGATCATGCAAATTCCATGCACATACAACTGGGATCCAAACCCCCAGTCCTGGAGGTTTGTGATAGTCTCTTAAAACCTGTTATAACAAGGCAATGAATCTGTATGAGTCTCTATGCCCGTTTTTGCAAATCTTATGTCCCACTGGTTCCTAGCAATGCTCAGGTAACACCATGGCATTGACTGGGTGAGTTCTCTCAATGTATTGTCATAGCTATTCTGAGGCATTTGTCGTAAAGTTCAGCATTTTAGATTGGATAGTAAGAGTGTATACGTACTTACCCACATGTACCCAAAAGTATTTTGTTAAACAAAAGGTTTAAGGGTTTGTTTTTTTCTTAAAAAGTTTTAAGGAATTGCTAAATGAAATATCAAATAAAAAATGTTATTCCTTGTTGAACCTTACATCAACAAGTAAAGCTAAGCATGAAAAACTCACTGGTTCTATTGATTTATGCTGGGAAAGTGAAATCTAACAAGTCTGTTCTTGTAGCTTTCATGGGATGTGAAAATAATCATTAAAAAATGCCCCCTGCTGACACGGTGGATCTGCAGTTTGGTCCTGCATGAAAAATAATTGGCCAGGCCTAGTCTATGGTATACACATTCCTGTAAAGGACAAACAATATTTCACCTCCTTCAGATCACATAATGCAAGAAACCTAAGTAGTGGTCAACCATCATATACGCAAAAAGGTAATATGCCAAATGTTGGCCTCTTACATTGCTGTCAGAACCCCAGTGAAACAGGGCCAGTACTGTATACCAAGCATTAGTAACACTGTATCGCTCCTTCTATTACTGTCTATATCAGGGGTGTCAAACTCCAGTCCTGGAGGGCCGGTGCCCTGTGTAGTTTCTGATTCGTTCTTTCCCTGTTCCATCACAAATGATTGAGCTCAAGTGCTGTGTGGTAATTAGCACTGTGAGTAGCAAAGAGTTGAATCAGGTGTGTTAAATGAGGGTAAACCCAAAAATGTGCAGGGCTCCGGCCCTCCAGGACTGGAGTTTGACATCCCTGGTCTATATATTCCTTGCCTGGGGAAGAATAATGCATGACAGCCAGCGTCACAGCCAGAAAATACTGTTGCGGGAAAACTGCAGACCAACTGCAAAAATCAACTTAGCACCCGATGTCAGCTCCCTAAACCAGATGTCATCCTCTCCATCATAAAACGGCTCTGATCTTTCACAAGCTTGAAAGTGGCTGTCAATAAATAATGTGAATATGAGGTAGATACTGAGAGCCGCACGGCCTTTTCATATCATACATGTCGTCATGCGTACTTTACAAAAGGAAGGAGAATGTTGAGATATGAAAGAGACATTGCCTTAGTATTCAAAAGTACATTTTAACAGTAAAAAAGACATAATCTTTTAGAACTACCCTATTATATCAACTTTGTCTGCAGGAGGTGCAAAGCTCACCAATGGCTACGGAAAGGGAGAACACAGAGGTCCTGGGGGAGGGGAGAGTATAATTACAGCAGTGTTGTTAGGCCAGCCAGTACAAAGCTTACATCCTTCACATGTGGTTTGAAGTGGCTGGCAGACCACATCTGCTGGCTGTAGCAAGGGACTGGTAATGACTTCTCTTCCTGCGGGCTTCCTGTTGCCATAGCGGAGGCAGATGGTCACTCTCGGAGACGGCTCTCCCATACATTGCGGTTAAAGTAATGGTTAGTATACCCTGGAGCAAACGAATGGGACCATCAGCAATTAGAAACAGAAGTTATATTGGAATATTCTGTGCATAGTCAGAATACCAGCATTCAAAACATCACCCTATACCCATTTGTTAATATGATTATCTGTATTGTTGTATGGATATATAGCCTTTATACCCGTACAACTTGTACAGATTTCTGAATTCAAATTGAGGTGGGTTGCCTGTATATTGTGGCATCAGGTCATATACCAGATATATAGAACCAGATGTACTGCACTGCTGTTTGATCTGTCCCTCCATGCACCCTCCCTAACTGTAACTGTGGCACCAGAATTTCATAGCATTCTCTAAATACATGAGACAATAAAACCCAAAACTTGAAACCTGAGATGATGATTTTAGATTTACAATTACATTTATTTACATGCATAAAAATATATGTTCTTGTTCAGAGAACAAGAACATATATTTTCTAAACTGGACACCTCATTCTATCTACTAACTTTGCTTTCCTGTTGAAATTGTGCTGCTTTATAAAGGATCAAAAATTCTCAATCGCACCGTTAAGGCATTTAGATTCCTCTCAGTCATTTATGCCCTTTGATGCACACATCCAGTGAGCTGGTGGGATGTTGTGTCTACATTCACCATATCAGGCGGGAGTCATTCATTCATTCATTCGTTCATTTTCCTATTGGCTAGCCAACACAAGGCACTCAGGGGGTGGGAACTCCAGGCAATGGTGGATGCCCTGTGTCTTTTGTTATGATCTCTGTCCAAATCATTTGGCTCCTACATAAAATAACAGCACAACTATTTAGGGAGTTTTTAATTGGTAATAGGTATGATAAAGCAAATTATGGATTGTAATCCTACATCATTATCTGACTGCTCTCCCTGGTTAGTTGTAGGTATTTTGAAAATAATTGTCGTAACTGATGTTACATGGTTTTTAGCATCTTCATTTATTAAGCTTGGTACCAGAATAAAAAAATGTAACTTCCTTTTAGGGTGGGGGAGGGACATTTAAATGTTTTATTTGTTATTTACAAGTATAGCATATTGGTAAAGGATATATATTCTGCAGAACTCAAAATATATGCTGATATAAAGATACAACAGTAAACGGTGGATTAAAAATGTGTTATGTTAAATTGATGGAAGACCTTTCATTAATTTAGGCTTGCTAGAATAATCTAGGCAAAATCATGTGATAATTAAAAAAAAAATCTGTGGTTCTGTGACCCCAGAAATGTAGTTTAAAGATGAATGGCTAATTCAGTTTGGATCTGATGGAGATATGCCTTTTATTTTTCCTAGTTCAATAAAAACAAATTCTTACAAAGAAAAAGATCAATACTATAAGAGGCAAATGCTTTTGGTGCAATTGTCATTTCCAGTATTCAGTGCTGAGTGAGCAGTTCTTATAAATATGTTTCTTTTTCTAAAAATCACTCCCTGTTTAATCTTCTGGTTTGATTGCTCTGGTCTGGATGTCTCTCTTCAGGGCTCCAGAATGCTGTTTGCCTCATGCAGAGAGGCCCAGGAGATCTCCCCTCACAGCGGGAGGCAGGCTGCAGTGAGGCAGCCACGTCCTCCTTTGTTCTGCTACAACAATGGCTCCTTGTAGGCTGAAAAACCTCGAACCGAAGGAAAGCCCGCCCTATATCAGAGCTCAGCATCTGCTGTGGCATTTCTCTATTATTAATGTGCCTGCCTCGGCCTTCGTCCCACACATGTACCGTGGGATTATTGGCTTCCCGTTTCCTGGGCACTTGTGGTTAGAAATGGAAGGAAGAGCGGGCGACTCCCAGGAAGTCTGCCTAGGCAGATCCACTTGAGATGCTCTTTTGTCTCGAATTTGCAAAATGCAAGACAAAATTGCAAGCAGCGAGGGGACAAATAAATGGAAGGAACAATTGTGTTTTGGTAGTATCAGAAGCAGGGTTTCTGCGCTCGCAGTCTCTAAAAGTTGAGTTATGAGCCCCCTCTATTGGCTGGTGAGTGCAATGAATGCTTATTGTTTATACTCAGGCCTCTTAACAGCCACCGAGAAAGCAAACAAAGCAAATAAATAAATAAACAATTTGCAAAGAGAGAATGGCATCAAATTCATGACTCATTTTATGATTCATGATCTAAATCATGCTATCAGTGTACTAGACATGAAAACAGGGCTGTATTGTTCACTAGCATGGGTAGAAAAATGCATGGGTCGATCAGCAAAACATCAACTACCTAAATATTAAATATAAGGACAATGGTATTCAGAGATGAGAATATTTAAAATAAATGTTGGCTGTATGTCCCTTTGGTCTTTAGAAACAACCAGTTTTAATGGGTCTGGCCTGAAGTGTTATTTCAGAGCAACAGCAGTTAAAAAGTCCCAAGCTTATAAAGATGGAGTTTTCACAGACAGCACAGGATTCCCTGCATTTCATTTAGGCCATTAAACAGCAGGACTTATGCATAAAAGATGTGTAACAATGCAGTGCTGCCTGGTGGGTGTGATAGAAGCCGGTCAGCCTGGTACATGTTAGCCGGGGAACAGCAGGACTGGTCTGCAGCTCAGGGTAAAAGGAATGAGCCACGTGATGGGGGAGGGGTGATGGCGCTCTTGTCCCTAGCGCTGTGGAATGCTGGAGGTCTCGGTCCAGTGCCTCTGGCTCCCTCTGTCCCTGACACACAGTGCACGCAGTGTCTGCTGTATGCCACCTCTCTGGCCTTCAGTAATGCTCTGTGTCATGCATGATTACTCCGTAATCACAGCACTAAACACGCCGCAGACTCACGGTTGACGGCTCTAAGGGAGAAAACACTGGCTGCTGTTTTTACTGCATGGCTGAATTGTACATGAGCACTCACTTATAATTTGATTACATTGTTTGAGCTTTTAATAGCTAGGTACAATTATTTGGGAACGTAAATTAATAGCTAGGTACAATTATTTGGGAAGGCAACACATTATGCCAAAATGTGTATTAATAAAATTAATAAAAATTAATAAAATATATGATCATAAAAAAATGTGGCTGCCTAGTGAAATTGTAGGGAAATTCAACATGACAATTCATTAGAATCATCAAAAATATTTCACCAGTCATCACCACTAGATGTCAGTACAACTTTTCACATATATCTATCTATCTATCTTATCTATCCAATCTATCTAATCTATCTATCTAGAAGTATGAAATACAAAGATAACTGCCATCTCAAGACACATGCCTTTAGATTAAATGCCTCTGGATTTTTTTTTAGACATTCTCCTGACTCAGTGTTTTCGGGTCACTCATGAGTACCCAGAGGACACCCAGAAAACACAAGGAGAACATGAAAACTCCTCACACACACAGATGGTGTGATTTAAACCCCAATTCTGGAAGTGTGAAGCATCAGGACTAATCACCAGGCTACAGTGCCAGTCATGAATTGATTTTATTTATCGTAATACAAGTCCAGTCCGAACACATGACTTTCAGATTCTGCTGCAGGAAGCTTCTTATTCTAGCTGACAAGCTAAGTCTCAATGATACATCAACACAGACCACGAAAATCACTTACAAGAAGCCAGTAAACCACTGCAACAGATTTTGAAAGGTGAAAACTGTTAAATCTCGATGGTTCTCATTACTAATTTTCTTGTTTGTTTTTTCATCTCTTTTCAGTTATCCCTTTTTCGTTACACCCTTCTATAGTTCAAAGGAAAACCTTTCGATAGAAATCCTCCACATCACTGCAGAAATCATCTCTCCCGACTTTACTGCTATGTTATGCAAGCACCAAAATAGCTCCCCCCCTGCTCTCCCCTCCCCTCCCTGGAAGGAACATGGGCTGGGAGGCTGCAAGGGATTGGGGACCATTTCAGCTGCTAGCATTTCTACAGCCTCTCCCTTGCTTGCTTGCCGCAGTATTTTTCCTTCATTGTAATATTATAGAGTTATACATTCACCATAAAGGGAGTTGGGGCTTGTCCTTTATTATGTAAATATTTAAAAGATTTGCAGGTTAAATGGCAGTTATGGACTCTGAACTGTAATAAAAAAAAAGGTATGTGATTAATAAAACCAATGAGAAGCTGTTGCTGTGAACAACGCAAATAATTTCTGTAAAAATAAATAACCTTATTGCTTCATTAGAAAGTAGGCCTATAATTGCAAGTTACGAGTAAAAATTAAAACGCTTAGGAATTCCACCACCCCATGTTTTGTTTTCTATAAAAACATAGACAGTGTCAGTTTATATTGTAGTAATGATAGCTTTGTCCCGGAAGTGACAACCACTGAATATGAACTACATGCTAAAAAGTAATGGCTAATAATTAACATTCGATTATCCTTAAGTATTGTAGCGCCAACGGGAGTAACCAGCAGAGACATACCAAGGTGTAGAAGCGTAATGTGGTCAACCTACTGTAACAGGCGAAACAGAAAATAATTCAGACTGAGGGCAGAAGGACCGGGCCAAGGGAGTGGTGAAGGAGGAAGGATGACTCACAGCATATAACTTTCAACAAGCTAGTTAACAGTACATTTCTGGAAAAAAAAATCTGTAATAACTTTACCATCATAAAAAGGGACAATCCATGTAATGGTTTTTCAGGCATCGTATTATTGTAATTTATTGTATTGTACTTTTTGGCCCTCTAACTTTGTTTCCAGTTCTGCAGTAGCCTATGCTGTCTACTCAGGCCTCTCTGAATATTTCTCTCTGCAAAGGCCATTTTTTTTTTTTACCAAACTGTAAGCCGTAAAGGACGCTAGATTAATGCAATCTGAAGAAGGAGTATTTCAGTTGCTGCTTGCAATTGACATCTGCAGAGTGGTTTTAAATAGACTTGTATAAAACATTCCCTGGTCAACTGGTACAATCCATTATGCTATAGACAGTGATACTATGTTCCAACACTGAAAGACTCTCATTCTCCGCTTTCAATTGCTCACCTTAACCGGCTGAGTCACCAGAATGGACTTGCAGGGGGATGGCTGTAGGATATTTACATTTTTGGATGTTCATGTTCTCAAGAAAGTTTATCTATTCAGTTGCTCCTAAGCTAAATTTTAAATTCCAGGCTTTGGTGGAAAGCGAGGCAGAGCTGACCTTGCTAGATGTTTTTTTTATGGGCACAAAGGGAACAGACGAAAGCAGATGAAGTCCCGTTTATTATTAGTTAGCAAATAAATAAAAAATAGAAATGTGTAGCTTCTGTATTTACTATAGCTGTGAACTGACTATTTACTGTAAGTGTCAGAATATCCAGTGGCTTCATATGGGTCTGAAATCCGCATGGAATGGGAAAGGTTGTTTCATACAGAACATCCTCACTGGAGGGCAGTCAAGCATAAGAGCAATAGCTGGAAATGAGGAGCACAGGAATACAGGAAATTGCCAAACCCAGTGCTGCCTTATGTACAAAAACAAGCAACATTTTTTCACCAATTACACCAAAACATGTAACTCTTATAAAAATAGGATTAAAAGTAAATTTGGTAAATGTTATATAGCAGCTCTTGACAAAATATGATGCTTGTTTTTATTTTAGGCAATGTATTAAGAAAACATATTGTTTTTTGGGTAAATATGTTTATATGCAGATATGCAATGATTGACAACCGAGCATTGTTTGTACTGAGGCTATGCTGCTCAGAGCTTCTACATCTAGTAAGCAGGTGTGTTCTCCCTACAGTTTTAGTTAGATGTTGCATCTGACCAGTCATTGAATATATAAATAGATATAGAGATATATCCCAGCAAGCTTAAGGAACATTAATTTTCACTTTGCATATTTATTGTGTTTAGTATTTTATTTTATGTTTTTATTTCCTTGAGGTTTCATCATGCTGGTTCTTCTGCGTTTGATTTGGCTGTTGTCATGCTGTTTACTTTCACCCGGCGATGATATTGCCCAAAGACAACTAGCGCGATTGAAAAGCTCACTGTGTGAATGAATGGAATAATGAACATTTCCATCCTTTACACTGATGTCTCGTTGCAGACCCCCATCTTGCTACAATGTATCTATCACCTTTAACTTCTAATCTGAGGACATTCTAAAGACATGTACATCACACCAGACTCAAAGATGCATATATAGTCTGGACACACCTACTGAAAACCATTTGTTTTTCAACAAAATAACAACCCTAAGCAGACCTTGCGGTTATGTAGTAAGTTTCATCTTGAGAATGAGGAAAGAGATGGAGTGCTGTGATGGATGACCTGGCCCCTACAATTCCCCCAACTTAAACCCTGCTGAACTGGTTTGGGATGAGTTGGATCAAAGATTAACAGCAAGTTAGCCAACAATTCTTCAAGATTTGTGGAAACTGCTTTGGAACCCCTTTAGGAGGAGCATTCCAGGTGGCTACATCGGGAAGTTGGTTGAAACAATGCCAAAAATCTGCAATGCTGTCGTTGAAGCAAAAGGAGGCTATTTTGAAGAGTTTAAAATTTGAAAAAAAATTGAAATGTTGAACACTTCTCTTGGTCATCGCAACATTTGATATGGATAACTTCATCGCCTTGAGGCCTTTTACGAAAAGGCATATAACATAAAGAACATAGAAACAAATGCATTTAGACTTTGGGTATAAATATATATATATATATATATTATATACACACACACACACACACACACACACACACACACACACACACAACATGAATATATGTATGTGTGTGTATATAGTGCCAGGATGACAAACTGTATGTCATTAGTGGATGAAATTTGCTTTTGGATTCTGACACGGTGTTCTGTGCTCCCAGCTGCAGCACAGTGAGTCACACTTCCCTAAGAGATATAGGTGTCTACTTTGCCTCTCTGACAGAGGGAATAGCGAGAGAGCAATCAGAAATGGGATGGAATGGCATGAACGGCAAAAAGGATGGAGGCAAAGAGAAACAGACAAATGCAGAGAAAGCAGATGGGGGAGTATAAAATGATGGAGCAGTCCACGGGCTGCAGGTCTGTGTCAGACGTGAGTCAGCCATGACTACCTGCGTCAGATCGCTCTGTGAGACATTCCACCCAGGTTACTGCCCCAGCCCTGTGCCCACTGCTGCTGCTCTCATTCACCAAACAACCAGAATATTACCCTGTCTTCTTCGCTTTTAAGGCCCTCTTAAATGTGTAATACTTATTGAATTATGTCCTAACGTAATGTAAAATTATGCCTTAATCTAATGTAAACTGCCTATATATGATATTCTAAGCCCCTGTGATATGTTTGGTCTTTTACTGGACACACTGGCTTAAGCACAGCACTGTTAATGAAACAAGTTTTCAGTCTTCACTTTTGTAAAAATGTCCATACTGTAAACATATTGCAAAATAATATTGCAAAATAGAGGTTGTAAGATATATATATGACACATCTATCTGTCTTCAAACAGCTTATCCTGGAAAGAGTCACAGGGGAGCAAGGACCCTATCCCAGGCAACATGGGGCACAATGCAGGGGGGCATCCGGGATGGGATTCCAATACATTGTTGGGCACATTTGCATTACTATGTTTGTGGAGACAGAAAACCTTCATTCATGATAAACAGCAATTATCACACCAAAATAGCAATCTCTTATTGTAAATGTGGAATGAAGTCTCCTGTGTGGTGTTCTTTGGCTATTCTGCTACGGCCACATTTTCCACTTAACTACACCATCAGCAGTGTATCTAGAAGATCAGACATCACGAGGTAACTGTCAGGCTCCCCTTATTGTTCAACACTCCTTTCTTGATACAGCATAATGTCCAGTAATCTTGACCCACTGCCAAAGGGGATGCTAACATTTCAGTATAAGGCCTACCAGTAATGTAATTGGGGTTGCTGGTAAAGTTGTTGTAATACATAATTTGTCGATGACTGCTGAGTTAGAAGCAAAAAGTTCACTACAGATTTATTATACTTTATTATTATGCTGACGAAAGGCTATATCTTCTTTGTAGTTTAAGATGGAGCCTGGACCATTTTTTTGCAGAAAACTTTTTCCCCACTCATGCATACAGTTTTCATATCAAGAATTGTTCAGTCTGGCATTGAGCATCCATTTGTTTTTCTTTGTGTGTCTTTCCCATCAAACACTTCAGCTATCTCGTTAGTAATCACCTTTGATCTGAAGACACAATGGGAGCAGTCCATTGAAATGCTAATGTGGCCGTAGGAGCTCAGATCAGCAAACCTGAGAGCAGGGAGATCAGCACGGGATTGATCCTCCTAGTGTGCTCCTCCTATAGAAGCTGTGGGTTCAGCACCCAGTGGGAAACGCAGGACATTTCCATCATTCAACAAGAGATGTAATGACTGCTGAATGTCATAGCAGACTTACTGACTGGATCCATTGTATTGAATGCTAGGCACAAACGTCAGCTTATCAGCTATTGCTGGGTTAGTCATAACAATTATGGAATACCACCATCTGATGTTCAATAGGTGTAATTGTCCCCATACTTTATTAATCACTACCATTGAATTAGTAATGTCTGATGTCAAAACTCGACATGTATAATAATATAATAGAAATAATACATAATGACAAGCATTCCATGAAGTTTCCATTTTTACTCAACCTCTAAGTAAATATAGGATGTACAATGGAATTTTTAATCTTGATTTAAGGTCAGCTTTATGTGTGTTCACAAAAGGGATCATTTGTCTGAAGAAAGAAATTAGTAGAAAATATAAAATATTGGCATTTTCAAACCTGTCTTGAGTATTGAAATTGAAATTGGAGTAGACCAAATAATGGGTACACCAAGCAATATATTAATATCAGGGAAAAATGGAGCAAGGTCACACATTGCTTTCACGAATGCTTCAATCCTTCTTCAAATGCTGTCATGCAAGTCCTGGTCTGTGGGTGTGGAAGTGCCGTGCTGCTTATAGTTGTTACTTGTTATGTGCTAGTATAGATGATGCTTGTTTAGTGGGATTTTGAAACTGGTGATTTACATTCATTTTACCTTTCTCCCTTGGCCATTGTAAGACCATGCAGAGCAATCATTGGGCCGAATGAGTTCCATTAGGCTTGTTCCTAATGGCAGCCCTTCTCAATGGTTCAAATTTTGTTAGAAATCATTATGCTTTGGCTTTGAATAAATGGGGATTTCAAATTGTAGCCCTGCCAAACACACTTAATAAATTTGGGTAATCACATAAAGTTTCTTTTCTGAGCCTGGGTTTGAGCCAGGTGCTGATTTACTTCTGTGATAACTTTTGAGGTCAAACTTTTCCTATGTTTAGACTCTGTTGGCTCCTTGTTGGTGAGCTTCACCTTGCAACCAGTTTCTCGTTGTCTATGACATTTGCTTGTTTTGGTCAAGTGGTGTCATGATTTTTGTGACTTTTCCCAAGACATATCACATAATTTTGTTTTTTGAGCCTTGTAGACCTGCAGCTCCGGAGACTTTTGATTTGATCTCTCTGGAACACATGTTGGTTTGAACTCTCATAAATCCTGATTGTCAGACCTTTTATATTCCTGACACATACATACATATAATTGGCATTTAGTCGATTATTTCTCACCTTTCTAGCTGCATTTATAATTACAGATTTGTTACTTCAATGTTCAAGTCCTTTCATATTGGTGCAACTAGGAGCTAGTTGTTTCTGTTAACTTTTACCCCCTGTATTGTTTGTTTTAATGTCGTTCATTACAATATTACAATATAACTTTTTTTCAGTGTTATGAAGCTATAACTTGCTTAAATTATAGTAAAACTGAATAAAACAGTTTAAACTAGAAAGGATGCTGTCAGAACAAAAGCAATGTATTTCCTATACAGCCCAGTCACCTGCTTTTCCCATCTTATCCTTACTCGTCCCACACTTCCCAACCGCTACAATTTCCGGAATTACTGGATGGAACACCTGGAAATGTGAATGCCAGTAAATGTGTTTTTACAGTTCTAGTCATCACACATTCTGAATTCTGAAACTACACCTATTTATTGCAAATTCCACTTATATGCTTCCATGTCACACTCTCGCCAGTGTGGGGAAGCAATTAAAAAGGCCAGTAGGATGTTGGGGTATATCTCCAGGTGTGTGGAGTTTATGTCAAGGGAGGTAATGCTGAGATTATACAATTCCTTGGTGAGACCTCACCTAGAATATTGTGTGCAGGTTTGGTCAC
>JAODKM010000039.1:24279725-24295697 GCA_026780845.1 Petrocephalus sullivani
GGAGTTCAGGAGATTGTCTTGACCAGGACCACACCCATAAATGCATTGAAGCAACTGCCATGTGATTGGTTAATTAGATAATTGCATTCATGAGAAATTGAACAGATGTTTCTAATAATCCTTTAGGTGAGTGTATACCACATGTAAATCACAAAATAATTATTCTGTTTAAAGTTAGGGAAAGCTGTACATTTTGTAAATAGAACATATTACTAGGGCTGTATTTTACATGTATTTTTGTATTTTCATAATACAAATTATTTTAATTAAATACATTTTGCACACCAGTATTTTGTATTTTATTTTGTTACATTTGATGAGCAAGTATTTGTAATTTGTAACAAAATACTTTTTGTTGTATTTGTGCCTATCTCTGTACTGGATACGTTGTTTGATGGATAGATGAATGGAACAGTGGATGGTTTTAAGTAATCTTAAAATGATGTCAGATAACAGACACCAGCACACATACAAACACATGCATTATTCAGAACTTCCACACAGTACTTAGCCTAGTTTGCTTCAGCAATAAAGCCAAATCCAGCAGTATTAAATAAATAAAAAATGGGTGGTGCTTCTGATATGTGTCAGCTAAACAACTAAAAGTCTTGCAACCATGAATATTTATCCTGAAAAGGAATTATAGGCCATGCCATGAAATTAACTGGCCACTAGCCACCTATTTATAAGAACCCCTGGCCTATTTGGGAAAACACATATCAGTCTAAATGGATTCCCTAGCTCATGAAGCCATTTTTAATAAGATTGACTGACCAGGAATTAGCTAAACGGACTCCCATGCTCAATCAGCCATTATTAGTAAGATCAATAATCCTTTACACAAAGCAATCAAAGCCCCCCTTAACTTACACATGGAGAGCTGCAACTTTCGCCTTCTTACACTGAGTGCTGTCACTGTGCCAATTTCCGTGACAGATCCTCATGCATAATTTCACAATTTTTGGAGTATAAAGCATTGGAGCTCGATTTACTTAATTTTTTGGATAATCCAAACCCGATGGGAAAATAAACATTATTTCATCATCAGTTTTACCAGAATTATCAGTTATTTTGTGAGGGCTTCAGTAATACTTTAATATTTTATTTGTTCTTTAGAATAATTTGATGGACTAGCATTCCATCCAGGATGACCGCGGCCTCATGCCCTATGTTGCTTGGATTCCTGAAGGATGGATGTGGTAATCTGGGGGAGTACATGAGCTGACAGGTCCGAAGATTCTAAATTATAAATTGGCCTTTTTTGATCGTGATATTGTGAAAACTATAAACACTATAGAACGCACTATTTAATGAAAACATACTGGCACGTTACATTATTGCATTATTACACTTTCAGCATATATGCACAGAAGCAATACAATCCTTTCAAAGGTCACCTTAATATAGGGTAGATAAGAAAAGAGCCATTCAGTCCTAATCAAACCTGATTTATAGTAATAAATAAATTCTTGTTTGCAATTGCCCTCTTAGAATCAATAAAGTAAATGTTTCTATCTATCTTCTAACCAATCATCCTGGTCAGGGTCAGGAAGAGCTTATGCAGTAATGGCATTGGGCTGGGGGTTCATGCTGGACAGGATGGCAGTCCATCACAGGGCAAACATACACACCATAATCGATTTAGAGATGCCAGTTAGCCTAGCTGCATCTGGTCCTGGTATGCAAACACCACAGCAGTCAGGAGAAGGCCCAGCAGTGACTACACTTCCTGAGGCTGCTCAGGAAGAATAACCTATACGGCAAACAGCTGGAGACCTTCTACAGAGTGTGCATTGAGCGCCTACTATCATTCCGCATCTCTGTGTGGTACGGCAACTTCACTGAAGCAGACAGGAAGAGGCTGCAGAGTGGAGAAGACAGCGGAGAAAATCGTCGGCCGACCTCTCTCCACCTTGGATGACATTTAGAACTTTTGCTGCCTCACCAGAGCAAGGAACATTGTCAAGGACAGTTCACACTCGTGCCACCATCTGTTCGACCTGCTGCCCTCTGGTAAGCGCTACAGGTGCATGAAGTCCAGAACAAACAGACTCAAGCTTAGCTTTAACCCTAAAGTCATAAACTTACTGAATTAAGATGTTCTGTGAATGTACAATGGTCATTTATTTGTGCAATATTTCTAATATGCAATATGTAAATGCAATATGCACTTCATGTACCTTTTAAAATGTATGTCAGATGTGTCATTTTTTTATGTGACGTTAACGCTTTAAATTTTGTTGTACTCTGTACAATGACAATAAAGAATTCTGATTCTGATCTCTTTTTACTGTGGAAGGGAAGTCATGCAACAGAAGATGAACATGCCGACTACACTTAAAGAGAAGAGGTGGGATTTGAAATACTTAATTCGTAATTATGGGATTTAAGATATTAACTCTGATTTGAGGCATGATGAGTCAGTTCATGTACTTTTGTGTAGATGTGGGTTTTAATGGATTATAAGGAGATTTTTTTTGGTCCCATATAGTGGAACTGAGAAGTCAAACTGTAGAATGAACATGTTTTTAATGAATAAAATGTGTTGCTTTATTGCTCTGTCATTAATATGTGCCAATATTATTGTGCATTTGCAAGCTCTTTTATGTGTTTGCAATCAAAGTTATGTATAAGAACCTTGATTTTTGTATATACTTTTGATTCTTGGTCATGTGTCTGAAAGAAAGGTCTGTTTTAATCTTCCCCTACCAGCACACTGTAGTATGGTTTTCTTGTTTACTAAATTCCATTTCAAGTCAGAATCCAGTCTCCTTATCCCAGGGTCAAAAAAGATATAAGGAACTTGGCATTAATGATGGTTCACCTGGTGTGAGTAGCTTTTAGAACAGCCCACTAAGTGATGCAATTTTTTTCCCACTGGAGTTATCTTTACAAGACTTGATGGCAACATTAACACCAGGTTATTGTTAAAACATTCTGCTTCCAAAAGTGGTGCCAGTATGAAATTATAGCGGCTTATGTTGTAGCATTGTGGCAATTGTAAACTGTGAGTTTGGAGCACATATGAATGAGGCTCTGAGATACGGATGAAGTTCTGAGGTGATGCAACATAAATTGCTTGCAGAACAGGACTCAACATTTAAAAAAAACCCGGATATCAATGGAATTGGTGGCAAAGTATCACAAATTATTGGGGAAAGGAAAAGAAATTGTTGCAAATCAAGTGATGGCTTGTGTGCAGTATGGTACACAGTAGACGTCCCTGCCCCTGGAGACTATGAAGGGTCTTAGTCCTGCTCTAATGCGAACAAAGTTGCAAACGTATTTTTCACGAAGCAAGACCAGTGCCCTACTCACTAGAAGACACAACAGAATCAGGAGTTGGATAGTTTAGACAAGAGAAGTACAAAAGTGAATTGGCTGCTCTCATTGTGATTGTCAGACATATCCATTCATAATTGTGGTGTCTACTATCAATGGTAACTTAAAACAAGACACACACCTCCTTCCTGACACAGAGGATTTGCTTGCGGCTCTTGCTCTGGATTAAGGGTTCACTAAACATGACTTTTAGCATGCCTATAGACAACAGTCTATAGGATCTATGTTCATTTGCTATAAATATGATCAATATCCTTCTGCCTATTCTAAAAGATGGAACAAACTTATTAAGTTTTTTTTTCATTCCTTTATTACAACTCGCTACCTTATGTGGTAAAGAAAGAAGAAGACTGCTAGGGGCTCGTCCTTTGGGTTCACCACTCTATGTTAAACACATCATATGTGATTTTTCCTAAAATTGGTGTAGAAGATTCTCTAAATTTGCCTCACTTCTTTGTAGTTCTCGTCCAAGAATATCTTGGATGCAGTATCATTAGCAGAGCTGGAAAGTTCAGGTTCAGAAAATATAAATTCTGACAAAGATTTTGTTTCAACCAACCAGTTTAGTATAAAGACTCACAGTTACAGAGTACGCACCTGGTTGGTCGAAACAAAAACTTGGTCTGGATTTGTACTTTCTGACCATAAACTTTCCACCTCTGGTTATCAGGTAAAACTCTTCAGAAATTAAGTAATCTGCATTTTAATTTATGTCTATTTTAAGAGTATGGCCATACCTTTCTATGTAATCACATGTTCTTAAATGGCTACCTTTGCGTGTATGCAAAATTTAGAGAAACTGCGTTCAAACAAATATCCTGAGAGCTGTGGAAACAAAGATGGCAGACCAAACTCTGTCGATGGTCATGCTTGTATACTATTATAATTTGTTTGACTTTTAAATAATTATATAAAAATGTGTAATTTGTTTTTGATGTTACAATGAAGTTAACACTACTCAATCTGATAACACTTACTCCTAAAGGCATAGTTGCTAACTATGTTAGCAACCTACGTTGTTGGATCCATGCAACTGAAAGTATTTCTATATATCTTTGCTAATAATTGCACTGTGTCCATTCATCATCTGCTATTGAACAGCAAGTTCAATCAGGCTTAGCATGGTATCTGGCTTCCTGATACAAGCCCCTGACCTACAGTGTAGACAGCTCAAGTATGTCAATTGAAGGGGATCATCAGCCCCAGACCTCAACCCTTCCAAGGAAATGCTTTTTTGTCCCCATGGGGTATGCCTCCATTCTACTTAAATTTAACTGCATAACTCAGCGTTTAGTTTAGCACTCCAATAGTTATGGCTGCTTCAAATTAAGTTGAATGTGTATTTCAACCACCTTAAGTACAGCTGGCAGCATTTAACTCAACCCATATATTCACTTTAGTACAAAAAGGTGATACTGTATAGTTTGACCCTGCCCTTCGTATCTCCTCCCTGTTTTGCCAGCAGGAGTTGCTGGTCATCCTGTCCTCCTTGCTTGTCCTTCAGCCCCAGTGTGCCTAAGTTCAGAGTGTGTTTTCCCCATTCCCAGGAGCGCTGTAGCAGCTCAGAGACTGTAACCCCTCTGATCATGGGTTCATGTCTGTTATCCGGACTCCGCTTACTGGGTTCAATAACACCATTGGTGTGGGGGGGGGCAGAGTGTGGCTCAGTGGGTTAAGCTCTGTGCCTGTGATTGGAAGGTAGCCGGTTTAAGCCCAGCCTCTGGCCGTCTGTGGGTCCTTGAGCAAGGCCCTTAACCCCCAGCTTCCTGGGCACTGCTCTTGTGGCTGCTCTTCACGGCCAAGCTTGCTCTCATGGTGAAAAAAATCATTGCCCCACAGGATAAATAAAGTATCAATTATTATTATGTTATTATAATATTTTTAATCATCTTATAATTTTTTTTTCAAACATTGTGGGAAACACTAAAGCAAATGAAAGCAACTAAAATCTGGAGGTATCTTTAATTTATTTATGGCTGGGTACAGGAACTGCAGAGGGAAAAGTGTGGAATATTTTTGTCTATTAAGTTAGAGTCCTTCTGAAACATGGCATTTGAGTTGTATATTTCCCCATTTTTATATTCAGCTTCTTTTCAGTCAGAAATTATGTTTGTGCTTTGAAACAGATTATACCCATAGTTCCTCAAATTAAAAGATTTTGGCAAACAAGCATTTGGCCTTTGTTTCCAGTGACAAAGCAGGTCAGGCTTTGTAAATTTGTGTTTCATTCAGAGCTTTTTAAACATCTCTCCAAACATGTAAAGCTGCTATATGGAATTTCATCTCACTCCTGTTGGACAGATATCAATTCAGATTGAATCGAATCAGGGCATCTGTGCCAATACCCAGCTTTACTAAACTAGTCATAGATATAACTATTGTATGAAGTTCAAAACCCTGATTCTAACCTACTAACCTGCAACATCCATCAATCCAATTCATCCATTTTCTATACAGGAAGCTATGGGCGCAAGGCAGGGAATAACCCAGGATGGGGCATCAACCCATGGCAGCTAACCAGAAACAGTTCATTATTAATTAATGCAGTTTGTTATCAAACACTTTATATCCGGAAATCTTTATAAGGTACTCAGAAAAATAGTGGAGGCAGGTGATATTCAATAAAGGAAATGCAGAAGAAACAAGGTGCATGGTCCAGATGGAGGTTATCTGGGATGTGTAACTCAAACCAGCCCAGTGTGCTGCATTTGATTCATAACTTTGCCTCAAGGGTTGAAGGGTGGTTTGTGTTCAAATCTGCGAATACAGAATAGTGCATGACATTGCAGATAACATCGGATAACTTTAATCGATTATCTAATGACAATTTAGTTGTAATGTTATTTCTCAAGAGGTAAAGGTGTAGAATTCTAGTGGCTGTAAAGCATAAATTCATTCATGTGTATTTGTGAACAAATGCTATATTTGGTGTTGACTTTTCTCAGGAGGGGTGTGATCTGAAGATAGAGGGGGATATAATGACAAGAGGGAATTGAAAAAAGAAGACAAATTTCAGGAGGTGGAAGAGATTAATTTCAGCAGAGGAGCAGGGATAGAGTGAAGAGAACAGATGGTAGGATGCTATGATTATAGAAGTTTGAAGAACCTGAAAGAGAAGATTGAATGCTCTGAACAATGAACAGAATAGAGACTGGGAGAGAGTTATCAAAAATTGATTACACTTTACTTTTTTCTACTAGTTACTCCCCTGACAAAGGTACACTGTCACAGCTACTCAGATATAGACAGAAGTATCATATTACGATTATCATTTTCATTGTTGCATTATTGCACATGAGAGTGACTGCTGGTCATTCTTGGATTTTATTCCCACCCAAGGTGAAAAAAATTACATCCATCATCAAGGTGAGGAACCTATGGCAAGCAGTACAGGAGAAATTATTAGGTGTACCCCAGACAGTACACAAGTCACTCAAAGAGTTACACACATAATGGATTTATTTAGAACAGCCAATCAGTTTAACAGGCATATGGAGCACACATAAACACAGAGAGGCAGGATTTGAATTGCTTCCTGTGGAGGTGTGAGGTAACAGTGCTACCCACTAAGGCAAAACCACAGAGTCCCCCATTTCTGTATCTTTTAACTAAACAAATGCCTCTGTCTCTTGCTTGTTTGCTTGTGTGTCTGTGTGTGTGTGTGTGAGTGTGTGGATACGTGTGTTTATATATGTATACAGAGATAGGAAGTCATAACATATTGCACACCATAACATTTTTAGATATGTTACTTATATATTAATTATAGTTTTTATTTAATTTGTAATACCTATTTCCTTTTGTTTCAGATAAAATATAGTATTATGTAAAAAGCCACTACAGAGAGATCAATAAAAATTGTTTTAAAATCCAGGTTATGGTTCCCTCATAATGACATGTTTATGATTGTGTTTATATTTTCTTGAGTAGTTATTTAAGGCAATTAAGACAACTTTTGAAATGTATTTAGTACAAAATAGAGAATTAGTCCCCAATCAGTCCTAACACTGAAGTTCTAAAATGACTAAAGCCCAGGGCATCTTTAGGCTTCTGAACTGTGTTTCACCTCCTTCTGGAAACTCCTCCTGCTGGGAACAAGGTCAACACCAACCCAATCCTCGGCAACCTTCAGGGTCTCGTCACACACGGAAGATCTCCCACATCACATTACAATCGGCAGTCTCACACAAGTCTGCAAGTTCCTCACACACGGAAGATCTCCCACATCACATTACAGTCGGCAGTCTCACACAAGTCTGCAAGTTCCTCACACACAAACTGCTTGCAGACTCATTAGAAACAACCTGATTTTGGAGTCGGGCCATGCTGGATAGATAATAACTCTCGCTCGCCTGGGAATGCTGGAGAGAAGGCGAGCTGGGCATCTCTGCTCAGGCTACTCCACTCACGACTCCAACCCAAATAAGCAGTGGAGAATGGATGGATGGATAGATGGACTGTTTTTAAATTAAAGTAAGTAAAAGTAACAAAAAAACATAAAAGCAAATTAAAAAAAAAAGTATATAAAAGTATTGTACGATACATATGTCGGTGCCCATTCATGCCTATGGCTTAAATCAAGTTTCAAAATTAGGAATTAAATGTTCTGCCTCTGCCCAGCATATGGATGCTGCATGGTTTCCCTCCTTCGATCAAAAGACATGAAGTTAGACTGTCTGGCATCTCTAAAATGCTTGGGGTGCAAATGTATGATCCTTAAGATGGATTGGCATCCCATACAAGGTGCATCCCCTGCCTTATGCCCGTGTGTTGCCTGCCATAGACTCCAGACCTGCCCATGGTGCTCACTATATAAAATTGAAAGATAGATTAAATAAAATCTCATTCTAGGGACACGGCCATAATACTACACAGCCTTCCCAAAGAAGAACGCAGTGTAGTCCTGTCTGGCTCTGCCTGCTTTGCTTCCATTCCAGGTGTTTCCACATCTTTAAGGAATTGGAAAAATGCTAAGCAAACCCTAGAAATATTGGTTTTTCTTGTTTTCATTCACTGTATTGCCTCCAAAGAACTTTCTGAAGCATCAGATCAACTACTGGGCATCAAAGAATTAACAAAAACAAGACTTTTCCTTTGGTCTGCTTTTTTGAAATACTTCGTTTGATGTTGGAATTAAGAAAAGTTTATCTTCAATCTGTAGCTTTATACAGATCCAGGGGCAATGCGATCTAGTCGGTGAAAAGTTGAAGTCTCTTTGTTGTCAGCGAGTGGCTGGCACACTCCAGCATGCAGTTCTGCTTCCAGGCAACAGCAGGATCACTGACAGTGTATCTTACCTCCAGGCATCCTTTCTAATGTGCTTTGACTTTAGCTGTCTGTGATAAGGTACGCATCAGGTTTACAGTGGTTTATAGAGATGTAACCATTGCTGCCAACTTTGTAAACCATCCCTGTGACAAAACCACATATCTGATGAACGGCTTACGAAGGCTTGTCAGTTTTGCAGGCTCTCAACTATTGCTGCTTGCAGATAGCAATTAATGGTTGCCATGGCACAAAGTGTCAGGGAAGGTTTTACCTAATTAGTTTTATTTTTTTTTCTTATCAGAAAGAGGAATGGGTTTCTGCCAGACTTCAAATCAGAATTTCAAGTTTAGGTTCTGACTCATTATTAAAATACTAATAGATAATAGCTTGCACTGTCTGAAATTATTTTGAACAAGTACCATATGCTGATACATTTTTTCCTTGATCAAATAACATTCACAGCTTTATTATATTAACATGGAATTCAAAGCAGTTTCAAAAAGTAAAAAAAAGAGAGATACAGTAGATATTAGTTAATTTGACCCTGGCACTACCTTTTCGCTTCAGATACTGAAAGTAGCACACCACGTTTACGGCAGGAATGAATGCAAACTGAAAGTGAATGGCAGAGAGCCAAAAAGCACTGAAAATATTTTTTCACAGATTTTCACGCAATCATCGAACAGTTTAATTGTTTTCCCAATTCTATTCTAATTTTCTTTTCACTTGTGGTATTTTCAGAAGGTGATGGCATAATTATTATTTTAAAAAGTGCCTGTAGAAGGCAGATAAAATATGGAGTATAATATACACACAAAGGGAGTCACAGTCTGCAGAAAGTTCTTTCGCTGGGTAAAATTAGCTCACCTCATGACTGTAACATATTCCGCTCTTTTTTTTGTAAAGGCATCATGTCCTCACAATACCTTTCTTCAGTTTCATAATATTCTCCTTCTTTGCCTTACTTGGCAGGCAGATTTCCCCCGCTAGGCCCCATCAGATCATTCATGCCTGCCCTCACTGATAACATCACCTTTGTGCTTTGCACGTGCTGTCTTGAAAGACGTACTGATAATATTTCATATCCGATTTCTGACAAGAACGATGAGGGGGATAAGAAAAGAAAAGATTAGCAAACAGTCCCTCCCGGGCACTCGCTTCATGACCCACCCTATGACTCTTTTACAGCATCCCTCTACCCATACTACTGCAGACACTCTTCAATACAAATATATTTACTGACAATTTTGCATAAGACATAAACAACAAACAACATTGTCAATATGGAAAACAGGGATGTCAAGCTAACTATAAACGCAATATATACTTAAATATCTCTGGTCAAAGGGCATTAAATTTAAGTTGTGTTATAATAAGCAGAAGTCAACGTTCCCCATGAACATTTTCTTCCAGTACAAAATCACTCTGATAACACCATCAATACATCTGGGTAATGTTCAGCTTTTCAGGTTAATAATATTCTTTAATTGCTGGTGCTATACTTGAAGAACTTGGAATATACAAATATTTGTATGTTTGTGGTGGGTTAATGATAAACTTGAGTTATGTATTCTTAGTAATTTGTGCTTCAGAGATGGAATTATGAGAAAATGCATCTTAATCCCACAACTCTGGAGGTCCACTTAAAAATGGCCTGGGATCATACTGTAGCAGTTAATGGAATTGATAATAGGATACAGTGTCAAATTTTTACATCTTTTGAAAAGCCTAAACATTTTGTATTGGATTTAGCTATATAAAAAGTAGTTAAAACATATATAGCATAATATACATTAACATTCCTTTATGTGGATATACAGTATTACCAAAATGTGTACATGTGTAGGTGTGTGGGTCACTGTCTGGCAGCCACCTACAGATATCTATCAAATAAGTAAAGGGAATAAGATGGGAGTCTTCCCACAGAATCCACTGAAGGAATTTTCAATATCTTTATCATGCTACCAGAATCTAGAATTTCAGTTTCCATGGAGCTCATTGTAGTTGTCATTCACAAAATTGGCTGGTGTCCTATATTGTTAGAAGATTTTTTTTTATTTCATCTGTATGATCTAAGTACTCTTTAATGCGGTCTAAATTCCAAACTCCACTCTCTGTATGATTACGAATTCACTTAAATTCTCCTCTTCCTGTGCAAATAAAAGGATAAAAGTTTTAGGTAATTTAATTAAATGGTACTTTTCCCATTAAGTTTTTAATAAAAAGAAACAAAACGATGTACAACGTGATCTGCTTATTAAGTGTATAAGCAGAGAATGTTGGTTTATGCATTGACAATAGATTTCTTTGGAAGTAAACATATGTACGCATCTGCCCTTAGCTCCCATCATGTAAACTTAACTTTTCCCTAGAAGAGGCAAAAAAAATGGTTCAAAATTAAGTGATCCCAGGATTTGTCATTTGCATAATGAATTGCAGGACAGAGCAGCACTTGGGACTCTGCATTTGCAATTCAAATAGAAAGGACTGCACTGATCAGTTTCCTTGCTGAGTTGAATGGTCTTGGGCACACTTCTGACTGAACTGCACCAGTCTGCCAAGTAGTTTGATGTGCACCAGTCATATCACCTTACATTTTTATCGGCCACATTGGCTAAGGAGAAGGGCATGTAGCCTCATGCAAAGCCAAAATACAAAGTCTCTCTTTATCATTTTCAGTGTTCACTGTAAAAGCAAAAAACGTGAAAATTCTCATAGAAAATATTTTGACAACTGTACTTTTGCTTTTATACCAGCAAGTATTTACATTTTAAGTTAAAGTTTCTGCCATTCCTATAAGCACATACGCTAATAAAATATAATAATAGCTGAAACATGAAGTATTATATAGTCAAAGATAATGCAAGTGATATTGTAAATGTACTGTAAATGTATTTTTATGTTATGTAAGATTTTTTTAAGTTTAAGGTATGTAAGAATATATTAATATATGTATGTCAGGGACACTTAAACTTATATCAAATATATATTTATAATGGTATGGTATCATGAAAAGGTTTGTGCGTGGCGGGTGGAATTTCGCCATTTGGAAATGGAATTGAATTGGAATGTCCATAAACAATTGAATTCAAATATAAACCACAAAATCCCACATTCTAAGATAATTTGACTTGATTAGATAGTGTACATTAAAAATTATGAATCACAAAACTAAGAAGCATGAAATAAATACAAAAGTACTGTATGTTGTATATGTTATAGATTTCTCATTTTGCCTTCTTTCCGAATTTGATTAAACTATTTCTCAGAGTTCAATGCATTCTTGCAAGGTGAAGGTTCATAACCTATGTGTACAAATGGCCAACTGAAGGTGTGAGACTGGAGATTTTTTGTTAGTTATTTAGCTAGCTTGCTGGAAATGTCTGAGAAATCTGAAATTTCTGGGAAGACCACTGTAAAGGACCATTTTGGTGAACCAATTCTTACAACTTCAGGTAACCACAATGCAGTATGTAAGTCAAATGTATGTCACTGTGTGTATTCTCAAATAATTAAGCTAAAATACAATTATACAGAATTTCTTTGAATTCAGTTCCACTTACTGAAACTCCAGTTCAGTTCCAGTTCAATTTCTTGTAGTTGTTGTTGAATTCCAGTTCCATTTCTTGTTTGAACTGGAGTTGTGTAATTCATTTTTGAATTGACCCTAACCCTGTTAGCCCGAAATTGTAATAAAAAGATTCTATATTATCTATATAATGCATGACATACAGGGACTCCTCAAATATCTGTGATAACAAGTATTGCCTGCATTAGTTTAACCCATGTGAATGCCTGTAGTGTGTATCACTTAGCCTTTCTCAAAGAATACAGTTTCAGAAACAGGAAGCCACAATGAAGGGCACCATTTATGTTAATCTCCTACAGATCCTTTTGCTCTTCTTTCATACAAACAATGGGGCTATGAGGGTTTATGTGCAGCGACTTGTGTGTTCTGAGCTCATAGGCATGTTTGCAGCCATCTCATTTTCTATACCCAAGAACAGTGCATGCTCTTTACTCTTATCTTCCTGCCCACCCTGCATCCCTGTGTGTAAAAAAAATTCAGATTTTTATCCACTGAAATCTGTCTTTTGCCGACACTCCTGCCACCCACAGGTTGCCACTTCAATGCCGACAACTGACAGGCTCTTTATTTAGCTAGTTTAATTTATCATTTTATTTATTGATAAACACCGCAGAAAATTATAGCAAAAAATTCACTCTGAAAGGCGATGTCAGTCAAGTTATTACAGCGTGTCAAACTATTTAATACCAGTACTGTTTGCATGACATTATATCGACTGTTAAAGCATTATTTGTAATGTTTTGCTAATCAGTGTGACGCTGACTCATTCGAGGTTTTCTCAGCCTTACAAATTCTTTCCATTAACTTGTGTGGAATGCACATTGTCAGAATGGAGTGAGAAGCGGAACTTCATGGCTACCCCAAATATGAAAAATATCATCTTTGAATGGATTTTTATTTCCTAAAGTGTTGTGACTTTGTTTCTTTATGGCAGCAATAAAACCATTGAAAAAGACTCCAATAAACCTGAAAAGTGAATGTCCATGTAGATGTTATATTCCAAATTAAATTAATGGGGAGTTGAGCCATTAATTAAACATGGAATATGTTCCAGAGGAGTATACCCTTACAGAAAGCTGCCCAAACAAAAACCAACACACAGAAAGAGTTTTTCTAGGTTGGTTCTATACCGACTAGTGCAGTGTTCCATAAAAGCTCCATCTGCCTGCCTGTCTCACCTTAAAATCATAGGGGACTAAATGATGGCATTGTACTCTCAGCTCCATCTGTGCATTTGCATATATCCACACAACCTACAAGCATGTAGTATAAAGAGGTAAAACATAAAATTCTGGAGAAAAACATGTTTGCATTTGTCAGACCCCTGAACCTTACTGGCATTAGACATTTTTAACAGCTGGAGACAGAATATTTAAAATTTGTTTATAAGCTAAGGCAATTACATTAAAATTACATTTTTAAAAAACTGGTAAAAAATCTGGTAAATATATACTCCACCATAAGTAGAATATCTTCATATCAATATCACCTACATGTAAAACTCCATTGATTAAGGATTAGCAATATGGTTAAATTTTCCAGTGAAGTGAGAAAAGAAACATATAGACTTCCTCCTGGACATCTTTTTGTCATAGTGATAAAAATTAAAAATTAATCACATTATCTGAAATCACTGCTTCTCAGCCTTAATCCTAGGATCCCATGTGTATGGTGTATCTTCAATCAACCTCTTCAGACCTTAAATTAATTACACATAGTGAAAGTAAATTACACAGGTTGATTCTTTATAGGATTTTATTTTAGCATGAAACTGATTTTTTGTGGCTTTGTTTATCTTCTTCTTATTTTGAAGTTTACAGAAGTCCAGAAAGGACACTCACCATTGTTTTTTTTTTCTTCCCGTTATCTCAACAACTTATTTTTCTCATGATCTCGACATAATAAGGGTCGTCGTCACAACTTTTTTTTGTTTTCCTGATGTGGTGTGGTAGTAGATGTAACTGCACACAGGACTATGCTGTTGAATAAACTCCCAATCCTGTTTGAATTCTATAACAAAGGATAGGTTAATATTACTCAAAATATTTTGTCTCTGTCTTTTAGATCTAGTGAGTAGTAATCATTACCCAGCAGTCCGTAATTATGTCCTCTCAATTATAGGTGAAAAGTTACAATTCTTTAATAGCGCAACGTTTTCTCAGTGTCATGTTCCCTTGTGGTTTAGTTGTTCTCTTTTTCTCAAGTGACACTAATCTGATTATTGTATAATACTGACAGACATACTGCTGTTTCTGCTTGTGACAGTCCATGATCAAAGTAAAATCTAATGCATTAGATAAAAGTTATCTTATCTCAAGATCACATGAATATTATCGTGTGATCATGAGATAACAGGAAGAAAAAAAGTGATGCTTGTTCTCTCTGGACATCCATAATAGTTTTTGTGTTTCATATAGATGTTTTTTTTAAAAGGTGCTAAGTATTTCTTTACCCCAATACAAAAAAATCTACTCACAGTTACTCACAGTTATTCACTTGTTTCTGGCATATTTTGTGCCTCTGGCTGCCAGTACATTTCAACATGTGTACCAGTATCTTCTGCTTTGAGTCTAACAAAGAGAGGCGGGGCAAAAGGAAGAGTCAGATGAAGGCAAAGGGGCAGCAGAAGGTGTTCTAAAGAAATTTCACAGCTGAAAACAAGACTGGGGTGAGACGGTTGTTATTACTCTGGGAAAGGTTCATAAAAGCTTCATGCAATCCTAGAAGGAGTGGGAAGAATGGCAGGAGAAAGAAGCAGCAACCCAAGATCTGAAAGACAGTAACACGACACCCTGAACAACGAACAGGGAGCTAGACATGGAACACATCAGAACAGCCTACTGCAGTGATGTCAGTCAAGGGTTTTTTTCACATATAGCTCTCTTTAAACAAACCAAACCCAGCCCTTCTTAAGTGGACCAGAAAGTGGGCCAAGCGAAAGAGAACCCAGTTCTCTATGCATTCACACTACCCCTTGCCTTTAAAAAGCTCTCTTTCTGGTGCATTATTGCATCTATGAGGTCAAAACTCAACTCCTATTCACAAGTGCTCCTTGGTGTCTAGGTAATTCCAAGATGTCTGTACCTACAAGTGCAATGTGTGCTTTCCTGTTTTATTTAATGTTAACATTGTTAGCCTTACAGATACCCTTCAATGAAAGCACATGTATTCTGTTTTTTAAGTGCCAGTAATGACTATGAGTATTGATGTTATGATGGAAACACTGATTAATAATTGTTTTTTTTTTCAGAGAACAGAAGGAATATCTGTGGGTTTTTATGTCTTTAATTGAGCATTAATGTAGTCCTTGCTCCATATCTCAATCAAAACATTAGCCTCTCCTCTGTCCACACAACCTCAGGTGCAACTATGTTAGTTATTTGCATGAGTTGTTTTTCGAGCACAGCTGTGACATTGGCAAAGTTTGGCACACCATGGGGACCAAAAAGGTGTGGGAAACAGCGATTTCAATAATCCCAGGTGCATTTCGTAATAACAATACGTGGCCAAACAGACCAGGAAAGCGGGCTTGAAATGAAGCATACTAAGACTACCTCTTGATGTCGTCTCAGTTGAGTTCCATTTTTGACTTCATTTGTACTTCATTTGGCTTGCTTTGCATGGGAAACGCTAAGCTACTGAAACAAGCTAAATGTGAAACGTCAAACTATTTCTGAGTATATTTGAAAGACTGGTGATACTAATGGCGCTTTTCCACTGCATAGTACGGCACGACACGGTTCAGTTCAGCTCACTTTTGGGGGGTTTTCCAC
>JAODKM010000039.1:24303939-24332731 GCA_026780845.1 Petrocephalus sullivani
GCTCCTTCTTCACCATGACAGACCGATGCTTCCTGAATTACATTTAGTTGAAAGAATTTGAATTGAATTAATTTACATGTGTATTTACATACACATACATCCACACAAAGATATACATATATATACATACACACACACACACACACACACACACACGTGTACTGTACCTATTGACCAAAAAAGGTGTTCACAAAGCAAGATACGAACCATACAAATTATGAGGACAGTTGTTTTATTAATTCAAATTCCTACTCATTCCTACTATAAAAATGTTAACTGTTTCTGATGACTGACACCTTGCATCCATTTGAAAAGGTAGGAGGAAATGGGACAGTGAGCATTCCTTTACCTTCAATGGCCTCATCCATCACCAAGTCCACTGAAGTACTGAGGAAGGAGTTGGCAGATTGAATGGAAACAAACTAGGTAAGAGCCCCCTGCCCTTGGGTCCCGTTCACCTGTCTGGCGGAAGAAGCCTGTCAGTAAGTCCACATTAAAAGACTGAGACATTGCACAGCTGTACGCTGGCACAGGCACAGAGACAGGCACAATTGGCCCCGGCCTCCCATTGCTTTCTGATCCTTCAGAAAGGCTATTATTCTAGGAGCCTCAGTTCCTGTGCAGCTGCTAACTGGGACATTTTCCCTGCCTCATTTATAAGGTCAAGTCCCAGGTTTCAGAATCAGCTCCTAATCAAAGGCACCAGGCAGTCTGTCATTGATGAATTTAATCTTGTGTTATTAAAAGAAATACTATGGCAAATACGTAATCCCACTATTCAGGCAAACATTTGTTATTGTGCATTTTTTAGGTGATACGCATATGTGTCGCATATTCATCGGGTGTATTTCTATAAACAAAGAATTAAGATAAGAACTAAGATGATTTTCACTAGAAGCGCAATATGTGAAACAAAAACACTTAAAAACTTGTTAATGCATAGAATAAACCAGATGAAGCAACAAACAGTTGCTTTGTTATTGGAAGAGAGTTCTTATCCTAAATATACTTACAGATATACTTGTTCACAAATCTCTATACCTGGCAGCAGATCCTCTTATGAATCGAGAATCTAACGACCCAAGTCTCTGGGGTCAATTGAAGGTCACTACTTGAAAGTAAGTGCTCTAGCCAGCTGCTTGAACACAGTGTCATCATTACCCCCCCCACGTTCAGACTGGCTCCCCAGCAGCCATTACCCAGAGTTCCACTCCCTCTCCCCTTAAATGCCTGCCTGGCTGTACAGCTCCAGCTTCAAACATCACATCAGCATGCACATTGTGCACTCAGAAGCCAAGATCAGAAATTTCACCAGTTGAAAACCTACGTGGAATTTACAGAAGGCCTTGCATACATCAGATTGTGGTGCTATTTTGCATTGCTTACATTTTTATTTTAATTTCCCAGACCTTCTGAAATATATACTGCAATCCAGTCTTTGAAGAATTATAATTAGTTCCATCAATGTAAAGACTTAAGAATTTTAACTTTCACTTTAGTCAGATCTAACCTGTCTTAATATTATAAAAATACAAAATTACATAACTTTATTCAATTGTCATGTACATGTTATGTGTGCAAGTTTTTGGGATAACCTTAAGGTCAGCTGCTCAAACTCAGGTGTGAGGACTCTTCAGCCAATCAGTCCTCTAATTAGTAATCTAATTAGAGAGTTGAAGCGAAAAAACCCACATATACAGTGGCCCCTTCTGGATAAGATTGTCCACCCCTGGGTTATATGGATCATATAGAATCATCCCTGCACACATATTGTTTAAGTAATTAGCTTATAGTAATCAAGTAATCCACTTACAGTGTTTGGGTAATTTTATACATGATAACATATGGAAAAATGTAAAGCTTTTTTTCTTTTTCTTCTTACTTTACTTTGATAGCCCTACTTTACCTTGCGGGAACCCATCTGCTTCTGGCAAGCTACCTGAGGCTAATGCTGTGTGCACAGAAAACATGATGGTCATTTTCTCTCAATGACAAATAAAGACTCATCGAAACGTATGACAGACTGCCAAAAACAAGCCACCGAGATGCAGCAGTGAAACTATAATAAGCTATATTTTATGTACAGTACTGTACTGTATTATAGCATGTTTGAGTTATACCCAGTTCAGTAATTTTATTTGTACAGTACTGTCATTTGAAAAGTGCTTGAAACAGCTGTACTGTACTTTGAAAGAATCGATAAAGTTCAGTAAGAAGTGATGCTGTCCATTTTATTTCCTTATCAAAATCATTGGACATGAAAACGTGAAAACGTGTGCGCTTGCCGTGAAAATGAGCAATGCGTTGATATGAAACCAGCAAAACCACTTTGTGTTGTGCTTGCCGCCAGTGAAAAATATGGCCCTCTTTGTATATGAAATTGTGAATTTGTTGATTGTACTCTGACTTTAGTTAGTGCATGTTATGAACGAAAGATATCCAGAATGTTGTCCATATTGGGTTTTGACTCAAATTTGTCTGTTTGACTTTAATGAGAAAAGCAACATTTCTTTTGACTGCTCAATCTGTTGTCCGTATACTGACTTCAGATCATTATTGTGCCTGGTCTCCTTTGACGGTCTTGGAATGAATACAACATTGGGTTAATGATCAACAATAAAAAAAGAAGCTTCAGAATGTGGACACATTAAAATACTAGCATTTCATTGGCTATTGAACAGAAAAAGCTGACATCTGGCTTATGGAGGCCATATTGTTTTTATTATAGCCCTTTAAAAGCCTAAATTAGCTTAATAATGATATTATCATATGCACTTAAATGCTTGAAAGATTGCATTCATATTTTGCTTTCATCATTATTTCCTGAATGGGATGACATGGTGGTTCGGGGGGTGATACTGTTGCTTCATACCTCCAGGGCAGGGGCACCATAAAAGGAGGGAAAGTTGGGATGATTCCAAAGGCCCCTGACTGAAAAGGGACGTTGAAAAACGTTGGAACATAATTAGATCTGGTCTGGTCTGTTTTGGGAGCCCAATATGATGTGCTTTCATGGGGCTCAAACTCTCTAGCAGCACCCCTGCTCCAGGATTGAGGGCTCAACCTCTGCTCTGTATGTGTGGAGTTTGCATGTTCTCCTGTGTCACATGGATTTCTTCTGAGTCCTGAATTTTCCTCCTGCAATCCAGAGTCAGTTAGGCTAATTGGTATCTTTGACATGCCCATCACTTGTCAAATAAAAGCTATTAAACAGTGTTATGAAGCTGACTTACACAATAGTGTTTATTGGTTTTATATCTAAAACCATTAAAGGCCAACAGATTAACACAAGTGTTAATTTCATTAGCAGAAAATCATTGTGTAGTCTCATGAAACTTGACTATCAAAGATGGTATGAGCTGGCACTGTTGTTTTGAAGGCGAGAACAAGGAACTGTTACATTGGCCAGTTCAAGAAGCATCTCACTTGAAAGAAAAGCTTGAAGATTTCATTTTAAATTTTCTGAAAAACAATTATTTGTCTCATATCAGCACCTCAAGAGGAGAAAGATCAAATTTCAATAAAAACACTGTTTCTGCCTTCTATGGGCTAATGAATTAAGAGAGCTCTACTTATTTTCAGAAAAGATATCCAAAAAAAATTAAAAAAAACACATGGGCAAAAAATTCAGAAACTGCACAAAACTCCAAACATGAAGAGTAGGCAATTCAAATTTTACATCTCTCACATATTATTTTTTTTCTAAAGCAAATGTAAATGATACCAAACTAAACAAAAATTAAATTCTAAAAAGGCTTTTTAATAATGCGTCAACACAACATAGCATAATGTTCTAGTGAGTTTCGCTCACGTCACTTAACCCTCCTATTACCCTAGGGTCGGCACCGACACGTTTTCAAGTTCTAAGGTAAACATGAATCTCAAATGCTGTTTCCTTTTATTACTTTTGAGTATCAGCTAAGGATTTTCATTTTAACAGTGTGAAAATGATCCTCACACTTAATTAGACTGATTTATATCATCTGAGGGAAGTATCATTTAACTCATCTGAACGAATTTTGTGAGATCGAAAACTTATACAGTATCTTTTTGTCAGCACAAGGAAGACAGTTCTAATAAAATGAATTTTAATTACATGAAATCCAAGAGTAATACTAATGAATACTGAATAATACTAATGATATTATCAACAGCTACTATGATAATGAAAACTATTAATGGTAATAAAGTAAATGAACAAGGGAAGGAATATGATGAGTACAAAGAAGGAAAATTAATGAATGAAAGAAAATTCACAAATTATTGAGCAGATGGTTAAATGCATGAACAAACAGTAAATAAAATGAATGACATAAAATAACAACTGGGGATGAAGTTAGGATGCCGAAGGATTGGTTGTAAAGTAAGCAAATTGCAGTTATACAAACTAGAATCCAAAACACAATCTAACCAGCATTACACACACACAACCCTGGCACAGTGACAGTGAGTACACACACTAATGCCAAGGTGTCTGGGACAGTGGTTTGATTAGTGGTATTTATTTTCCAAACAGATGGGTGATCACTCTGCTTGGCAGAGAGAGCTCTCTTCAGCGAAGTGGAGAGTATAGTTTTGACAGCATTTTCAACTAAACGGCAGCTAAATTTCACTTGCTCTTAGGTCTTGCTTTGAGTGCAGATGTAATTCCATTAATATCACTTACCTCAGCAGGACAGAAACTCAGAACATGGTTTCTTCATACATAGCATCCTTTTATTCTTTTATGTTGTCAAAAATGAGAATACAGTAAGGTGCATCCTCTTTCCCTGTGGGGCGTAGAGTAAAGCATACAGTCAGAACAGTGTCCATAAAGCTTTACGTGCACATTGGATGCTGTCCAAATAACCCTGAGACTGTGCCAAACATGACAGCAAATGAGGGAGCAAATGAGATCACCCATGCATCCATTCATATGTCTGCAAACTGGGTTATATTAATAGTTTATAATCATTATTACTAAACATGCATGTGTCTCTGCATAAAAATTAAATGTTTGTTATATTTCTATGTCCACGTATGTCTATTATGAAGCAAACTGTAACGTCTCCTTAGACTGTCCTTTTCGACAGCTCTCCCTTTGTCTGAGCCAGTGTTTGCCGCATGGCCAGGCAGGTTCATTAACTATGCCACTGATGGATCCAAAGGAATTTATGGCAGTGTTGGCATCCATCTCAAGGATAACATGGTCAGTGGATCAAGAGGGGCTGAGAGACTGGGATCAAAGTCCATTGGTTAGCAGGGTGTTCTCTCCCAAAGCAGGTCTGTCGTTTGTGTTACAGTCCCTGCCTCGCAAGAGGAGCCTGATGTGGCTTCATCATCCTCATCTGACACTAGTGGACGTCGGCTTGTGCTGGTGGACGAGAGCTCCAATCAAACTACTTCCACAACAATCTCAGGGGACTCTGGTTGACCATCTCCCCTGCTGCGTCTGCTATACTACTGTATGAATAAATCACAGTAAAAAAATATTTCTTAATCCTCAACATAAACATAAAATGAACTTTAAGTGTCATATTATTTTCTCATATTGTTTTCTTTTTCCATTGGGGACGGCATTGAATGTCAATGCAGTTTAAGGGTCTTCCAGTATTAAGCTGTTCTTCCATGTTTAATGGCTGGAGTGCATGGTTATCTCAGGCCTACACTGGATCATTGCCACTCTAACTGCTACTGTAACTGCTACTGTCTGCTCATCTGTTTTCCTCCTAGAAACGACGGGGCTGTGACAGCTAAGATACTTCTAGGTTGGCAAGTATGTCCATCACTATGGTGCAGATATAAGCAGTGCCTGCCAAGTAGAATTTCATCCAGATCGCCATGGAGCCCAGCATGAAGGTTAATACGTAATCACTACTGGAGGTCACTCCAACTTTGCATTGGCTTGCTTCCACCAGAATTCTCAGGTTTGAAGGCAGACTTGGTGTTGATCAGTACAGTTAAGGGGTATATATTGCTTGGAGCATACGTCATCTATCAAGGTGGTCTTCTGAATGGCCTGCTGAGGGGTAGGATTGACAGGCTGGAAAGCCCTGTTTGACTAGGTCATCCTTATGTTTGGGGCTGTAAGGCTTATATTATTCTTTTTTATGAAAGGCGATCTTGCGGTGTGCAACAACGTCAATGGACTGATGGCTGCACTCAACATCGACTATGACCCAAGCAAATGGAGACTATTAATTTATTCGTCAAAGATGAGTCTTAAAGCTGTTTTACTGCATAATGGCAACGTCTTGCCTTCAATTTCAGTTGGCCATGCTTTCCACATGAAAGAGACATATGAAAAGATTAAACTACATTAAACTACTACTAAACAGCATAATCTATGATCAACATCAATGGCGGCTCTGTGGCAACCTGAATGTTGTTGCCCTGCTACAAGGTACAGTATGCAGATGGGATACACAAAGTACTGCTCTTTCTTGTGTGAATGGGATAGCAGGGCAAGAGATCTGCATTACAGTAACAAAGACTGGCTACTTAGACAGTCACTGGAGCCTGGCTCAAAAAGTGTTAAGCATCCTCCACTTGTGGAGTCAACGAAGATTTTGCTTCCACCATTGCATATCAAACTTGGTTCGATGAAAAACTTTGTCAAAGCTCTGGACAAAACAAAGCCAGCTTTCAAGTATCTAAGTGAAAAGGCTCCCAGGTTAAGTGAAGCTAAGATAAAGGAAGGTGTTGCCGGTTTGGTTCTGCTTTCCATTGTTTGAGAAGAAATATCTCGTAGAGGATTTCATGTGAAATTAGTTTTTATTCTCACTTTTCCCGTACTCAGGTTTTTTTTTTTTTTTTAAACACAAGGTACTGTATTCCATGTAATACAGTCGCACTCAAGGAATGCTGTCGTAAAATCATACATATATTGGCCATGTAATTTTGATTCATTAACGAAGATAATACAAATAAATAAGATGCTACAACAGATGAGAGCACCTAACTTAACAGAAGGTGTCTTTGTTGGTCCCCAGATTCATGAACTTTTTCGAGATGATACATTTGACAGTGCATTACCTGGCAAATAAAAAACAGCATGGAGATCCTTCATGTCAGTGGCAACAAATTTCCTTGGGAAAAACAAAGCAGACAACTATATTGAGCTGGTACAGAAGCTTCTCAGAGCATATGAAAGACTTGGATGTAACTTCACAGTTAAAGGTTCACTTTCTACACAGCCATCTTGATTTTTTCCCAACAAACTGTGGGGAAGTGAGTGATAAGCATGGTGAGCAATTTCACCAAGACAGGGAGAAAAGATATCAAGGCAAATGGAGTTAATCAATGCTTGCTGACTATTGCTGAACAGTGACGCGAGACGCTCCATTTAATGAATACAAGAAGTGAGCTAAGAAGCGGCAGTTAGACAGTGATTGACGATTGACACCGACACTGCAAAAGTAACTACAGTGACTGATTAATAATAATTACGTAGTAATACATGATGCCGTTTGCGTTTTGAATCATAACAGATGCTAATAATGAGCCAATTGTTGTAAAAAAAGTTAAAGGGTCTGTGTTTAATGAATATGAGCCACTATATGATAGGCGTATACTGTATTTGACAATGTGTAATCACATAACTGAAAAGATTAAATATCTTTTGAACGGTAGCCAATCAGCCTGTTTTATTGTCACATTTGAAATCAGCACACCAAAATGCATCAGAATTGGCAGATTTTATTCCTGAAACAACTTCCAAACATTTGTAGATCAGATTTGTAGATCATTCCTGGCCCAAAATTAGGTTTATGGCTAATTTATTTGGTTGCTGATTTATATGGTTTTGAGAATCGCTACAGGCAGGAGGGAGAACTGAACTGCATAAACCGGGGATGGGACAGATCAGTAGGGATTTCTTTTTGGGAACAAATGGAGGTGGGATTACCAAAAGCAGCAGGGGGTGACGAAAAAAAGAAAAAAAATCCAACTATTTTGGTGTCAGCATAGGGCAAATACACACCCCAGAAAGGAAAACGACTATAATTGGATGTGTAGTCAGGCATCTGGTTTTGTCTTCTCTTGCCCCAGAATACACAATAGGAAAACCAGGGAGTTAACATGCTCTTCCCTTAGTTTTCAGGCTTCCTATAAAGACGTGCAGGTAGGTTAATTTTCATCTCTAAATTTCCCATAGTGTATGACACAATGGCATCTCTTCAAGGGTATACACAAGACTTGTACTCAGTGCTGCCTGGAATTGGCTTCAGGCCACCAGTGACCCTGTGCTAGATCAGCAATTGAAAGAGGAACAAAAGGATGGATGGATGGATGGAGCCTTGTCATAACCCAATACTCATTTAGTATGTACTGTCATACACAATTACTAAATATAGCATCTAATTTAAAAGACAAACACAGACATCAACCAAACTGACAGTTTTTAATATTTGTTTATTGTAATTCCAATCTAAACAACGATTTTTAAGTCTATTAACATAACATTCATGCAGCATTGAACGTTAATGAAATTAGTAGTTTAATGAAGTTTGTTGACAGATTAAATTTTCATCAGGATTGCTATTTAATGGAAACAGTGTCCAAGATGTTATGTTTCTTAAACTATAGTCAAAGAATAATTTAGAAAAAAAATGTATACTACATTTTAATAGACAGTGGATTTCATTACCCCAGTGAGTAATTTTTGTTATTATGCTTGTCAACTTTTAAATTACAACATTGAATTAAATGGACAAATATTATATTCTACCAGACTCTTCACGGCCAGAAACTGACAACCCAGTGTAGTACATTGTCGGGAAAATAATAGATGCTGGACCTCATTCAAATCTTGGGCACTGGAGCTTGCATTACATCATGTACAGGAAGACCAAAAGTCTTGTGTATGCCAAAAACAGTGCAAACACCCATTAACCAATCAATGAAGTTATTCTAAAAATAATGCCTGTTTAATAAAGACAAGCAAATCATTTGTGTATTAATGCAGTGTCTTCTATCTTGTAGCAGTACAGCTAGTGGGGACATACTCAAAGACAGTACAATGAAATTCTACATTTCCCTTTGGTTGTTCTGGTGCAATTTAAGTTGAGTCTCAAAAAAGTCAACACTTCTACTAGCGAATAACCCAAGAATCTTTAGTCAAAATCAAATAGGGTACATACTCATTTGTAGTATTTAATTCATATTTAACATTTGTAATTTTTAGTTCAGGCCTGGGTCAGAAATTCCACTTCCTATATTAAAATCTACGTGTACCGAGGAATCACAGCAAACATCTGACTACAGATCCAAACACATCATTAAACCTAAAGCTGGTATGATAATGTAATTATTCCTTCAGATAACACTCCATGATATATAAAGCATATGAACAGCCTGTTAATGTCCTTTTGTAAAGATTGTAATCTGAGGCAACTAAAGTATGCCATTATATTTAAATTTGTAGGAAAGACAGTTAATAAGACGCTATGTTTATAAATATAACCTTGTCTTGGAAGCCCTGGGAAGCGACAGTCTCCTTTGCTGATCCTGGAGATTCACCGCCATGACATATACAACATATGCAGAAACATGGTGCACTGTTGAAAAGTAGAAACTAAATGTTCAGGTTAAAGTACTGCTTCTTGCCAGAAGACTTCCGGGATATCATTAGCAGAGGGGAGATGAAGGAACAGCAAATGCTATTCAGTACAGACAGTTTCAAGACGCCCTCGGTGGGAAATTACTGAAAATGAGAAAGGCCTTTCCAATAAGCTTCTGCAAGAGAAAAATATCTGAAAACTGGCCTGACACCTTAAAGAAGAAAAAAAAACTTTTTCTCTGTACAACAGTGTATGCAGTTACATTCACAACAAAGATACTGTCTGTCCATTGTGTATATTCAATGCACACATTCAATACAAAGTGCAGATCATTAAAAGTTTTATTAAACAGCACAGACACCCATGAGCATTCCTCAAAATATGTTCTTAGGAAGACTAATTACCAGGGTCAAGAAACAAATTCTTAAATGAATTCTTCCCTCTCCTATATAGTGGTATGTCCCAGCAGCACTAAACGAGCAGATTATTTAGCTATTCACTTCTACAATTAATTTTAAAAACTGTGTTGCAATTGGCAACACATTCTAATTTCTATCACCATGATCAAGCATGCAAAAATGATCAGGCATGTTTCATTAATGTTATTTTTAATTATCACTATCAGAGAAACTGTATAATATGTATTTGAATGATTGAATTATGGTTTTGCATCCCTTGTGGCCAGAATGGTGTTAATTTCCTTCGTCTGCTTTTTTTTCTTTTTTGGTGCACAAAATTTGTTAATGATCTTATTATTGACTCAGGTATAACTATGGGTTCTTATCATAATACTAATAATTTTTTAACCAAAACTAACCTTTCTGAGTTTTTTTAATGATAATCTCAATGGCTCCTTATTTGAGAAACTCAGAATGTCTCTTCCAAAAAGACCACAAAATTCTCAAAATGAGTTTCTTAGATAAAACCAGGCAGTAGGTAATTGGATCATTTTCACTGTAGAATTCTATTTTCAAAATAAAAAAACATTCTACAATGTCGTGCACTGATTAAACCATACAAAAAACAAAATGATAAAAAATGGTATTTACATTACAAAAAAAAAAGAAAATGACTGCACTGCCTCTTATTCATGTGACACAATATTGGATTAAAAACACAAATCTTCTAGGGATCCCAGTAGGGGCATAATTTATCTTTGTCATGGAATACTGCTGACATTCACTGTAGTGCAATAATGGATCTTAGCAGTATCTGCAATCAAATTTTACATTTCTATATTGTGATGTACAAATGTTCAGGAAATCATATCCTGTAATTTAATTGCTTTGGGGTGGCTGTATTGTTGAAGAGTAAACATTACAGGCTTTCCATGTATGCTATAAATAAAATCTGGGGCTATTCCTGCTTGTGTGTGATGACAAATGGATTTAAAGATGTTGTATGACATTATGCATTGTGAAAAAGGGGGTCGACATTGCTGAGTTCCACTGTGTTTACCATTAGAAGAAGAACACAAACAGGGCTATTTTTACTTATATACAAGTCCTTTAGATAAGCAAAAAAAGCCCCCCCTGTCACTCAGACTGAGCTGTACAATGAAAATAGGAGTTAGATGTAGCGAGGTCCGAGTACATGTTAGTCAATGATATTGCACCAGGAACATTGTCACATTTTGCAGCTACTATGTGTAAACTTCTGCTCATTTTACAGTGGCGGGTCACTTTTTCTGCACACACACAGAGCTCAGGCAAGGAGGGAGCAGGGAAGGGGTGTGCGAGACTGAGAGAAAGAGAAGCTTAGCGAAAATGAGCTTCTCTTGCTCACACCACAGCTACTGTTTTCTTATTCATTTGTTCTGCAGTGTAATTTCAGAGGAGATAGACAAAATTATTAAAATGTAGTCATGTGAACATTTCGTGAAAGACGACACTACCAGCGCTACGCTAAGTGCTCACCTGAGCCTAGTATGGTTGTATGTCATGGATAGTGTTACGAAATGTGGTTATACTACTGTGGAGTGTTTGGGGAATGTTGGGACACACACTTTCAAATCTGTCTCGTGGGGTGAGGGAAGCGCAGCAGATGAAAAAGAGATTAGAGGTACCTAAAAGCATATGTGACGAAATGTAGCATTGCCATTAAACCTTCCTTGGTCAGACTGTCTGCTTTTCTGCAAAATTAATACACTCGATATTACCCCAAATACATAATTCACTAAGAAACATGATTGGTAGGTTTAAAATGTAAGTAAATTTTAGAATTGTAAGACATTAATGTATTTACCATAATGCAATAATGTTGTCTATTCACTATTATTACCCATCCATCCATCTTTCCATCTTCCAGTAGCTTGAAAGGGTCGCTCCAGATGCCAGAAGCCAATCCCGAGCAGCATAAGACTCAAGCCTGGGGCACACCATGGACACCATGGAGTACACACTTTACTATATTATTATAGACTGTCAGAAAAAAGGGTACAGCTCTGGGACAGTTTTGTTTCCAAGGTATGAACAACAATAATCTACCCTCAACGATACAGAAATGTTTCTCAGAGTCCATTTCTGTACCTTAACAGGTACACAGCTAGGGTACAATTGGCAGACACTTGCAGATACAGCCCCAGAAACAAGTATTTGTGCCCTCAAAGGAACAAATTCGTAAGGTTTTTTTCTGACAGTGTACATTGTATTATATTATATTTAAAATCGGCTTTTGTGAAAACTTGTTTTGTAAATTTGCTTTTTGCTGTTAAGGAAAAGACCTACAGTGCCCTGCAGGCTGGTCTGAATTTAAGCCCTATTTCATGGTTTATCTTCCATCAACATGATGTACGTCATTACAGATAATGTATGAATGAAGTTGTAGTGGATCAAAGGTTTCACAAAGAAGCATTCAGGTCATAGACTGAAAGGTTAAACATTGGTCATTGCCTCACAGATTTTATTAATAAGGTTCACATCTGAACAGCTTCTTCATAGAAGGGTCACATCATTGGAGATGATGGGGTATAATTTTAACAAACTTGACCCAGGAAAAGTCACCTTGTCTCTGACTGTTGGTGATGATATGTTGCAAATCTCATTTGCTATCTGATTCTGGTGAAATAAAATTGTGCCACATCCACTGTCAAACAAGACTATGCACAAAATGACACTATATACTATATATACTATTTTGACACTATATAACCCATGGGTGCACACAAACAGTAAATCCAGGTGCATACACAATGGAATCACATTCACTGCTCCATGCATATCCAGTGACTTTTCAGTGTGAGGATTCAGCTACAAAAACTAGAAATGTCTATTCATATTATTAAAAGACAGAGATAGCAACTGTAATAACTGGTCTAATTTTTCTTACTCATATAAAGTATATATGTAATCTCTATATCTTAAGTGAATAATTTGCCAGGGATATTTTTTGCTATTTGAACATTCAATAAAATTCTTCAATAAAAGTAGCACTAGGATTTAAAAAAAAAAGATTTTATGATTATAAATAAGAAATTCAGATTTATTTCTTGATTAGTTTCTATTTTCAGAAACAATAGCCATTACTATGAATTGCATGTGTCTCCTTTTGATTATACACAAAAATATTTAAACTGCCAAAAACATTGCTTTTTATTGTCAATTTAAAGTCATATTATTAGAATGTCTTTATATTATTCACATTCTGAATGTCTTCACTTAGTATTTTCTTACTCACAAATGACCACTTCTCTCCCAAAAATGGGTCTGAGGAATGGCTATTATTTCTCTTCTGATAGCTCAGTGCTCTGTGTTTGTCAAAGAGTAAGACTTTCACTCTTTTGTTAATTGTGTGTTGCCATGCAAAATATTTCTGCACACCCCCTTGCACTTCAGAACCCTGTTTTTGAATCAACATTTCAGGTTTACTTTATGAGGAATTTTGATACATCTTCCAGCTGCTTATTCTGGACAGGGTCATGGGGGAACTCATGCAGGGCAACATCCGGCACAAGGCTGAGATACAACCAGGACTGGATGCCAGTCCAGCACATGGCACACACAACAAAGAGCTGGGATATGTCATTTACACTAATTACATGCCTTAGGAAACTTGAAACATATCCATATACAACCAGAAGAAAAGTTGCAAATTCCACATACACACAGATCAGACATTATATAATATTAGATATGATTTATGTGGCATGGTGGTGCAGTGGTTAGCACTGTTGCCTCACATCTCTGGGACTAAGGTTCAAGTCTCTGCCCAGGTGTGGAGTTTGCATGTTCTACCCGTGTCATTGTGGGGTTTCTTTTGGGTACTACGGTTTCCCCCCCACAATCCAAAAACATGCTGATTGTAGTTACCAAATTGCCTGTAGGTGTGCATGTGTTTATTGTGTAACAAGAATCTATAGAAAAATGTCATCTCTTGATATAATTAATATTTAGCCATTTTGTTGTAACACTTCAACCTGAGTTTAATTACAGTCTGTGACTGGTGTGTGAGTATGGGCTGCCCTCTTTCCCTGTCCTGGGTTGTTCTGTGCCTATAGCTTCTGGGATAGGCTCTGGATTCCCCACGACCCAGAACGATAGGTGGTTTCGGACAATGGATGGATGGTTTTATGCAAGTTATATATGTTACATGGAGACATTTCTTTGAATGTTCTAAAAGCACAAACTCTTATACAGATTCCAGGTTGTCATTACTATTACCCTATTACCATTATGCTTCAAAATATGGATGATATTCCATTACCAATGTGCTGTGGGAATTATGCCAGATAAGATGTTTTGTGTGTGTGTATATATATATATATATATATATATATACACACACACACACACACACACACAATACATATATATATATATTTTTTTTCCTCCCCCCCACTGGAGCAATGAATACTTGCCATGTCTTCCATATCCCCCTGCTTTCCTACAGCTCAGTGCGCTGGCAGAAGAAGACTACAACCAGCTACAGTATGGTATCCCCTACTTCCTTCTTCTTAGAAATAGATTTGGCTTTTTCCAAGGTATAATCAATAACAATCTATTTATACCCCTCCCTAGATTCATGCCTTTCAAAACCTTCTGAGTTTTTGGAAGCATATTGTGAGGATAAATAGTCGCACCTCATTTAGCTGGCCATTTGGGGTGAATATTTCTTAGGACTGTGCCTGGAGTTAAAACACAGAAGAATCAAATTTCAATTTCCATGAATAATACAAGTTTTTTTTGTCAGCAAAATGTTCCTACTTAATATCTTAAAATGATTTCATGAAGCATGTTTTGCTACTTTCACTATAGATATGTTTATAAGACCAAACTCAATCATTTTAAACACTTGTCTGTAGGAACATCCCCAAGGTATAAACAACATTAATGTACAGTACCTTGAACTGTGATATTCCTCATAGTCCATTTCTGTACCTTAAAAGCTACAGTTACTTACAGCTATAGGGTACAATTGGCAGACCCTTGAGGGTACAGCCTCAGTGACAAGCAAAGGTACAAACTGGTACACTTTTTTTCTGACAGTGTAGTGGGGTCATAAATAAAGAATAAAGGTTTGTCTTCTCTTGCCACTTTAAATTAACTGGCACAAAAACATATTGGTGACTCCGTGATTCACTGAGTTTGATTCTTGTGTGTATGTGGATTTTGCATGTCCTTCCTGTATTGCATGTTTTATTCAGGTATTTTCTAGATTCATACAATTACATTAAATGGCATCTTTAAGTTGTGTAATGTAAGGTCTAATCTCTGCCTAAAAGTGATATCATGCCAAACCGTAATTTCCCAGTACCAACTGAAAACATACACATTATATTCTTAACTATGTTCCTGATGATTTCTAGTTCACTGTCCTTATCTTGATGACCAAGAAAAAGTTGGTGTCAGAGAATAAATAAATATTGCTTACAAAATATTTTATTAGAGAAGTGTGGAATATATTTAAATTGAATTTCATGTAAGATGTGAGTCACAGTTGAGCTCTGTAGTTACAATGCACATGACAAATAATTTTTTTATTTCTCAGCCTGTGTGGTTCATTGCTTAGCACTCTGGTCCCATGTTCGAAGTTGTGGGTTCAGTTCCCAGCCATGGCTCTGTTTGCGGAGATTGTCTTTCCTCCCTTTGTGTGGATTTCCTCCCTCAAATCAAAAACATGGGCAGGTGAATTGATATCTTTAAATTGCCTGCCATGTGTGACTAAGTCCCCTGCCTTGTACTGTGTGGGATAGGCTCCTGACTCACAGTAAACGCATGGCTTATTGTGTAACAAGAATCTATAAAAAAAATGTCATCTCTTGATATAAGTAATATTTAGCCATTTTGTTGTAACACTCAAACCTGAGTTTTTATTATAATCTGTTAAATTGCTTGTCATAATAACCTGCATAGTAAACCTATATATACAAAATGTGAGAGAAGAAACTCAACAATAAAGACAAAGCATTTATATAAAGCAATGGGACAAGAAAGAAATCTGAGATGTGAACAAGGTTCCAGTGATCACCCAAAGGGAGATGGGAAACCCTGTTCATAACAGCCTATGCAGCACTGCACAGACACACCCTTTATAAGAGAGTAGCTAGACAGTAGCAAGTCCCAAGGGGGGGAAACACATGAAAGTAAGCTTTGAAGTGGTAAGAAAACATATATCAGACTCTGTGATCATATGATTAAAGTTTTAATTGTCTAATGAAACCAAGTTTGACCTCTTTCTTCTGAATAAAATGGGCTAAGCCGAAGCACAAAATTAACAAACAACATCTACCTTATAATTCTATCCCTACTATAAGTATGGTGGTAGTAGGATCATGCTTCGGAAAGGCTTTCACATTCCAATAGGCCAACAACTCAAGCATACAGCCAAAGAAACACTAGAGGAGCTGCACAACAAGAAGCTGGATGTCCTTGAGTGGGTCAGTAGATGCAGAGACATGAACTCCATAGAAAATCTGTGGAAAGATCTTTAGATTGTGACTCAACAAAATTTCCTAGGAAGTAGGGGAAACATGCAACTCTGTAATAAAATATCAATAAACAATCTGAAAAAGTCTTGTTGTAAATTCATCTGAGGTACAGATGTGGAAATAGTTCCAGTTGTGTAGCTTTGTTATACTGGCTTAAAATGGGATAAAATGGCTTTTGATATCTATTAAACATTGTGGTACTTAGTGGATAAATGAGTAAGGATAATGTAGCTGGCAAACATCTTAAGCGTAACCTCTTAAGTATAACAGCTGTTAATTAGAAGAATCCATTAACAGGAAAACCACAACATTTGTTACGTTACCAAATATTTAAATTAAATAATACAACTAAAGTAAAAAGAATCTGAACGTTTCAACGTGGCGCTTAAACCAGGATCAAATTGAAATACAGCAGCGCGATTAAGTTTGTGGCTTTCTCGTACCCCAGGCAAGCTGGTAAAATGGTGGATTGTGGATAGTTTCCGAATAATATGCCATTTCCGTGAAATTCATGGTGTTCAGATGGTCGTTCATAATGTTTAAATATAGTTACGTTTAACTTAAGCGATACACGTGCCATTAGAGTACTTATTTGTCGGGCTCGACGCTGTTTAAATACCCATATCAATCGTTAAGAATCCCCCAGTTTTAAGTGCGCCGCGCTGACAATGTGTCGTTAGAGGGTGTGATCCTCTGTTAAAGGAACAGCCAGTCGTTTAGAAAAAAACCCTCAGACGGTTTCAAATTCCCCCTTGCTATGAGGGAGGAGGACGAGGAAGGAGGGTGGGAGAGAGTACGCGTGTGACTGTCCGTGCATGTGCGTCTAAGCTCGGGAGAGAAGGCAGCCCGGCCGAGGCGGGCGGAACGACAGCGCCGAAGCAGACGGGAGAAAGAGCGAGGTGCCGCCGCGCCGCGGAGGGGGAAGCTCTTTGGGAAGGCGGAGCCACGGAGCAGTCAGTCATGGCGGCCACCGCGACCAATGGGCGTTCACTAAGAGCGCAACAGCCAATGGAAAGCGACGCTCCGTGTGTAGCTATGGTGACGGGGTTGTGGCCGAGGAGGCTGTGATGAGTTGACAGGTGTGTGACAATCGGAGCTCTCTGCAAGCATGTACGCCAAAGGCAAGAGTAACCACGTACCGTCCGACAGCCAAGCCAGGGAAAAGTAAGTTTTCTTACGCAGGGGGACCTGCCCTCATGGCGACGGTGCATGATGTGAGAAACTGCTAGAGTCATTGTCGCGGTGTAGCGGCTAGGGGCTGTCACTATGTACAGCAGCGGCAACGCGGGGTTAGCTTTGAAAAGTTATCGTCAGTTTCCGCCGATAACTTGTAGGTATCAGGCTAAGTAGTGCATGTGTTTGCAGTCGAAGGCAAACGTGAGCTAGAATCCTGACGGAACTGTTACCTAGATGGGGATTCAGATCATGGCAGATTCTGTTTACCGTCATTTAATCATTCGCATTAATTATTTTTTTGCTTGGTGTTACAAAGCCTTCAACTAATTCCAGGCTTTCCGTGCACCTTTGTAGCCGTGCTTATCATAACAGTAATATTGCGCAAACTCCTTTAGTAGGCTTTTTAGATTAACGTTGAACGCTACAGCGTCCGGGTTTCCTTCAATAACTTTTACCTGCAGCATTAAGTTGAAGTTTTCCATGTTATTTCCCGTTATACGAAGCAGCTTACACCATCATATGCATTTGACAGCTACCAAGGAGCGCAGTACATGTCCTGTCTCACTGAATATTTTGGAACGAGAATGACTGTAAAATATTATTTATTTGCAGCTTTGTGCCTAAATATGACTTTTATGTCGACGTGAGATTCTTTCGTGTTTTGCACGTTACACTGCTCGTTAAATTACTGGAAAGGGGGGATTGAGCACAAACGAGGTGCACGCGAAACACTTCGTGGCATATCGATGTTTGGCAACTTCACTGGAGGTCAGGTGTAAACGGGCATGATTAGCGAGCTGACATCGGGAGTGCGTCCGTCTTTCTTCCGTCGCATGCATGCGTTCCGGTCCGGTGAAGCCGGCAGAGTCCCCGGCCGCGGGATAATCGTGTTCCCGTGAACCGCGGGGCAGCGGTATAGCTACTCGGAGCGAACGGAACTTGGACTGACCCTTGGCGTCGCCGCGAGGCGGCTTCCGAAGTCAGGCGGCGACGAGCGCGCGCTGCCGCGCGGCGAATGATGGCGAGCACTCGGGGGTAATAACGGCGCGCGCACCCCCACGCGGAGCCGTCCTGCCGGGCAGTCTGACGGCGGCGCGCCGCTGTCGCTCGGTCCCCGCGCTGGGTTGGGGCTCCGGGGGACTGACGGACAGCTAGGGCCAGTGGCGTAGTAGGGGCTGTCTGGGAAGACGCGTGCAGCGTGCGACCCATGTGCGGCGCATCTCTCTGTTTTCTTGGGAACCGTTTGATATGTAAACCTTGTAAAATAATACAGACTTCTGTTACGTGATCGACGTTGCTGCCCTTTTTTGGTTCCTCCGACTTTTCAGCGCTGTTTTCGTGTTAATGCAGTTTTGCGTACTAATTGAAATTGATGTATGGATGTTTCACTGAAGAGGAAAACCACTTAAGCAGCACCGAATCTCTTGCCCTGTCCATAGACAAAAGTACTTCCTTGGGTACGGAACAATTATATAAACATGAGCTGTACTGCACCAAATGTAAGATCTCACCCTGAATAAATGATGTCTGTTATAATTTCATCAGTTGTTAAAACTTTTTAAAATAGTCTAATGTTCATTAAGTTTTTGCAGACATGTCCACAATAATTTGCATATGATTCATTATAAACTCATAGTCAATTCCGTCATACAACTGACTGTATGTATAAAACGCATATGGGTTTAAATATTCATTAAAATTTTACCTGTAAAATAAATTATAATTTGTGGTTATAATTAGGATAATTTAATTACTGGAATTTGCAGAAATGCATCACGCTTTCAATTTTTTATTTAAATTTTACATTATTAAATATTTTTAGATTTCCTATACATTTAATTTTTAGTTTGTTGTATACTGTTTTAATTTGAACAATAAATGATGCCATTTAGAATGTGCTTTAATTTAAAAGTATCCCTCAGATAAGCCAATAATTTTACACTTTACATGATTCTAGTGTCTTATGCCATGGTTCCCAAACTTGTTGGCTCAATATTTTTGTCGCTATCACACTGGCAATAGGAATATATATATCCATATTTTAGCCCAGGTGATTGGTATCTCTTATTAGGTACCATTTTGTATATGTTAGACCTGTCTGTCCTTATCTCAGTAAACACAAATGTGTTTCTCAAAATAGTATAGATGTTAGATGATGTGAAGTGCAAATAGTGTAAAATTTATGGAACAGAATAAAAACTCTTCTTACTAAATTTTATATGGAAACGTCATTCACAGTTTTACCGTATCTTTTATGTTTATGTGTTCTGCTACCTGCACATCTGACAGGCAGGTGAAGTTTCCAAGCGTCAGATTCGTATGAGACTTGGAGTCGGGTTTCAGAAGCCACACTTGAGTGCCCATGCATTTGGAAGGTAACAGTACTACCTGAACACCCCTTTGTAAGAATTTTATGGTCTATTTTGGGTGAGAAGTGGGATTTTTAACTTGTAGTGCTCTCACTGATGAAGAGACGAGCCTGACAGGGTATAGCAGTCATCTGAATGTTTGGCCCTTGAACAAATATAGTACAATGCAGCAGAAAGCTTCCTTAATACTTATACTGACCATTATAATGCATTATAAAGGTATTTATAGTGCATTATAGATGAGACCTTTATAGAGCAGCATAATACATAATACACATAAGTACAACGTGTTATGCCTTTTTATAAATATTTATAGCCATATTTATAACACTATATGAATGTTTTACAATGACTTAAAGGAATGTTTCTTCTAATCTTCTCTATCTCTTTATGCACAGTTTTGAGTTATTTGAGAGTAGGTAAGGGCTGGAGAAAACGCAACGCAAATCCAATGACCACCGAAAGTCAACACTAAAAAAAAAGAGATAATGTATCCTGTATCACTTTTATATGTTGATATTTTGTTCTTGTAGATTTATGTTAGACGTGCATGAATGATCTTGGAGTCTAGTAATAATACTAATGGAAAGTGATTTATGAGCCTGTGGAGAACAGAGGATTCACTATTACTAAATATCTCTGTCCTTCGTAAAATTCTTTGTCTAAAATCTCTGTGAGCCATCACCATCCATGGGGGAAAAAAGCATATAATATGTTATGTTATATTGATTTACTACATTTTAATAATATGGATCTTTAATTTGAATAAAAATAAGATGTACATTTCAAAATGTCACAGAATGGCTGTTAATTATTTATATATTTGTATTTTTATTCCAAAAAAAAAACCCACAGCTGCAGATGTTGCATTGGTACAAACACTTTAAAAAATGGATGATTCAGTGTTTCCCGCAGAAATTTGAGTAGGCATGGTGGTGATAGTGTACAGAGACGGGAATATGCTCAGCAAGTAACACTGGAGCAGATGCATCTGTGACTATCATATCTACAATCATTAGGTAAAAAGGCAAATAAAAATGCATTGGTTTGAAATGCATCTGTTAAAAATACATTATAGTTCCCTTTCCTTATTATTTATTAGATTCCCCTAGTCATTCCACCTTTTAGTTTGGGGCCAGTCAGATGTTGCAGTCCTAAATTAAGCATAACAGTGTTTTGGTGTGGCAATTGCTGAATTTTCTTCTGATAAAAGGAGCCTCTTAGAATGTTTTGCATGACCATGTCGGTAATTTAGTAAATTTAATGATGCTGTTTAGGCAGGGCTGGCCCTGTGTGTTCTAGCGCCCTAGGCAAGCTTCTGCTGGGTCCCCAGCCTTACCCCAAGAGCAGCAGAAAACACATTTTGTTCATTCTTTCATATTAAAAACATTTTAGTAGCACATGGTATCTGCTCGCTATCTAGCCAGCTAGCGTGTCTTTCACAAGAAAAGTAATGAAATATTAAAACTAGTATAAATAACTGTAATGTCACAGCATGCAACCACAGGTATTTGCTTTTTATTATTTTATACTAGGTATTTGATTTTTTGTCACTTGCTCTTTTGCACCCTAATCAAATGGCGCTGTGGCTAACGACGATAGGGCAGGCTGACTCTGTGTTTGTGCCACAATTCCCTACACACAATTTTCTTAAATAAAAAAGGTTCTATCCCATGTTGTACGTTTTAGGCTGCTCTTATAGCTTGACTCGTAAAACAAAGAACCTTAATTTTTTATTTAGTGTTTTAATTATCTTTTGTTGGTTTTGTATATATAAAATAAAGTGTTTTCTAGATCACCTTGGGCCACCGGAACAAATATTTTTGCACCTTGGACTAGATTATACAAGCATGTGGAACAGTGCTGGATGCCAAAACCGTAAAATTCCTTTATTTGGTGTTTTGTTGATGGAAAACTCTTCCTCAGGCATTGCTTCAGAATACTTTGCCATCTGGTAACTACTGCAACTGTAGCATCTGGTTCCCATCATTTTCATTCTCATGAATCAATTCAGTGGCCACTTATGTTGCGAGAACTGTCATCCTACTAATTAGGATGGAAAAACTTCATTGAACAATTCATCTGAATGGATTTTTAAATAGTTTTTATCTTATTATTAGTATAGCATGGAGTATGGATGGGGCTAAAATACATACTGGGAAAACCCACTCCAAATCATATCATGTACGATGTTAAAATTGACATCGTTTGCTATGCACATGCAATTGTCACATCGCAAAGACCATGACATGGCTGGATCATACTTCATGCACCACAACACAGTTGGCGATTTGTGATGTGATTTTTGTCAGAGGAAGGCTGTGCACGAGGCCACAGCCCACTCCAAAACTGAAACAAAAGATTTCAGGACAAAGATTGCATACACCACACTTGTGGTGATTCATTAGCATTATTTTATGTGTCCCGTTACACCCCCTGATTTTACTTTAAATGTAGACCTGAAATGCTCTTAAGTGAAATTTGTTTAAAAATTGTGATGCCCATCGAATCGGCAAACACATCAATATGTCCCTGCCTATTCCCACCCAAACACCCATACTTGCAGCTTGGAAGCAACAGAACTTGAAATGCAGTGGTTGTCCATGCTGAGCTGTGACCAGACAGACTTTGTTTATGCCGCTTTGAAGATTCCAGTAGCTCCCATCATATTAAGTGCTGACATACTGACTAGAACTTCAGACAAGCTGTGATATCCACTGACTGTAACTGCCCATTCCAATGGATTTTAATGGGTCACTCAAGGTAAATGATTGGCATATAACTGGATGGCTCAATGTCTGGAGCAGTCTGTTTTTTGTTTTACCTTATTAGCATAACATTGTGATGCACTAGGGGAAGATAATATGGACAACGGGCTTGAAGACATTTCATAGTAAAGCGCTATTAATGATGGAAGTGCTGATTCGATTTCTTATCATAGATACTGTATGGTGGTCAGCATTTTAAGTTTTGGAACTATTCTGCTAGAGCTCCAGAAGCTTCACTGTTCTTTGGAACCAGTTCTTTTCAAATCTTAAAGATTCAATCTTTTTCATCCATACATTGCACAGGTCAAAGTCTTAGATAAAAAAAAAAAAATAAAAATCTAAAAATATTTGACAGATTATAAAATCATATAAATGCATCTTTTTAATTTACTTACATTTGTTTTTTTGTAGACTGTCTGTACTCATGTTGCAGAATATAACGTGGCTTTGGCTCACTACTCCCGACTCTCAGCAATCGACAACTTAACGAATTTGGCATGCTTGGTTTACTAGGCTATTCTGGTGAAACTCATACAGTAAGACCCATATGAAAGGTTTGTCATGATTTATTCATATATAATTATTATTCCTTATTTAAAATGTATATATTTACATTATTGGCTATTGTTATCACTGTTTTTATTATTTAATTCATTTTGTTTGGCGTAAGTTAGTATGTTCTGGAGTCGCATTCCCCTAACCCTATTTTTCCCTTTGGATATGTGTATTTTAGTACGTAGTTTTTGTGAATGTACGTTTTTTTCAGCAGTGTATTAGTCACATTGTAGTGGGGCTGACTGTATTTTACATCTTGAAAGCATGTTTTTATGAAGTTTTTGTTCCTACAGAGTCAGGTCTTCTTGCACTTGATAAATTGTTTTGGAAAATTCAACAGTGTCATTGCTTCATCAGATTAGCTCTGAGCATCAGTGAAGCTGGACTTTTGATAATCGGGGGAAAGGACCACTCGCATGAATACCACACACTAGACAGCTCAGAGGGATACCCTTGTTTTCAAAAGACTCATAGCATAAGGTGGCATCAGAGGAGATTAAAATTAATTGCTAACAGAATTCCACAAGCTGTTAGACTGCTGGTAGGAAATGGTTGGTAAATGCAGTAGGAGTGTCTCTGGAAGTTTGAGCAATACATTTGTTTGGGAACAGGTTTTTTCCTGAAACTTGGTAATGTTCCAGCTGTCTTAAATATGCTCAGAAGTAACACTTGTCACAGTGGAAGCCATTGTGCACATCCCACTTTTAGTCTTGGTGTCTCTATGTTGTCTGATACTTGACAGATTTTTACTGGTTGTTTTTTTTATTATTGTCCACAGGTGTACCTTTGCAGGGCTGTGTAAAAAGTAACTTAACTTTTCAGAATCATTTAGTGACTTTTTTCCCCAAAGAATTTTTTTTTTTTTTGGCAAACCTTAGTCAACAACAGAAACAGAAAAAAACATTTAAATGAGAACAGCTTCATTGGGAATTTGGCTGTATTAAGATACAGTATATGTGAGCACAGAAGAGTTACAAAACAGGCACTAGGGAAGCAAACGGATGGAAACTGTTGACATCATCTGACTTGATGCAAAATGCAAATACAATGCAGTGATGTCACCAATATGCTAATTAGCATATGGCATCAACTAGCAATATGTAGGAACTTTTCAGGTGGGCTTTGGCTACTTTCTACTGAAAGTAATTGACAACGTGTAAAATAGCCAAAAAAGCAGTTTCTTGTGTGCTCTAATGAATTCTTTTGTGAACACTCATGGAATGGTATAATAATTAAGTCCCATTTCATGAACAGACAGGTAATGGCAGGGATATTTTTAAATCATGTTTGGACTGCTGTAGGTCAATACTGAATGAACCTTCAGTTCTTCTGAGCAGACAGAAAATGAATGACATGGATTATAGCCATGTCTTTTTCATACTGTGAAGAATGTAATTTGATTTCATGAACTGAATTTATTTCACAGATGTAACAAAAGCTGAGAGAAGGTAACCATGTCCTTTGTGGTTCAACAGGACCTTTTCACGTTATACTGCAGCCAATCATTTACCAAATATTTCCAGTCACTATCAGCTATTTATGACAAGGCTAAACTATTGGACGTAAATACAGGCTATGTAGGTAAAGAGAGACTCAAAGGAAATGATAACTTCATTTTTATCAAAAAATTTTTCTCCATAAATACAGTAAAAGTAGAAAGCCTGGAAGCAGAAAGAAATTAAACTAGTGGCCAAAATTGTGGAAACACTTCCAGTTTTTAGAGATTGTGGACCTATATTCCAGTTACTCATTTTATTGTCCAATGTATGATATTTGTCAGCATTCTTTGTTCATAAACATAACCGTCAATATTTGTGTAGCAATTTTTGAAACGTAATGCCAAATGCTAGGTGTTTCCACTTCTGTATTACTGAAGTATGCGGTGGTATATAGGTTAGATAAGAATATGCACCCCATAGTTAATAGTTGTTTGAACTGACTGAAATACTGCTGTAAGTGTTTAGGAGGATAACCACCAGCATAGCAGCTACATTTGAAACTGGTGGTTGACTCCTTTGTACTAGGGTATAAAGATGTAGTGATTCATCGTGATTAATTAATTACTAAGGTGATAAATGCATTGAATTACCTGTAATGGTTATAATAAATTTTTGGCTGTAAAATAATGATACTCCTGCTTCCATGTTGTGTACTCTTGCATTCGTATGCTGCAGGTAAACTTACAAAGTAGCATTTCTAGCATGCAAATCTCTAAAATGTAGGATAGCAATTGAAGATTCATTAATATTCATAAAGGAAGTACGGCCTGATTATCTATATCTGATTATGCTTTTGGGAAATTCGTCCCTGTTTTATATAGCACAGAATGTTGTCTAATGGTTAAGAATATTTTTATGGCAAAATACTTTTGTAAAGCCTTTGTTTTTATAGTGCAAAGTCATTCTTTTCACAAGCTTCAGTAGCAATGGTCAAGGCTCTGAAGTAGCTTACTAGCTAGCTAAGTAAAAAGTAATGTTAGCCTTAGAGATAACATATTGGAAAGCATACTGACATGAGATATATTCCTTAAAAATCAAGCTATAAGCCTTCATTGCACCCCATTAATAGTGTGTAATTAAGTTCCCGTGGCGATATTTGTGATATCTTTTCATTTTCATTGCTACTGAAAGGTTTGTGTTTGATAATCGATTAATTATATCATGACAAATTAAAGATTTCCAGTACATCAAATTGTTCCCTCTACAATCACATTTGAATAGATTTGCTTTGGGGTGAATGATTTCCACCCCTACTTCTTACAATGCTTAGTTAAATTTTGGTGAACCGCTCTGTTTAAGCTACTCCCTATATTTTCCAGTTGGATTTAGCTCAAGATTTGTACTTTGGAATTTTATCTTTCTTTTCTTAAACCACTCTATTATCTGTTTAGGTTAATGTCATCATAAACGGCTTTCCACATTGTGCTTTTTTGGCAGTGGGATTTTTTCATTAATCTCTCTAAATTTGCCAACATCCAGCTTCTCTTTATCTTCACAAATTCTTCAGTGCCTGATTTAAAGAAATACCCTTTCACAATGAATTAATGTATGGATGGTATTTTCTTAGTGATGCCAACTGTTTGATTTTCAGACGTAATGTTTTGCAATTAGGCCAAAAAGATCTGTTTAGTTTCGTACTACAGTAAAAACCTTTTTTCGCACAACACCAAAATCCACAAACTATTGTCTTGCATATTTTAAGAAACCTGGAATATGGACATTCTTTGCGTAGTGGTCTTCTTTATGGCATTCTTCCTTGGAGTCAAGATTTGTGTGGACCATCCTTTGAGTAGAAGATCTACAACCCCTTTAAAACAGCCATGAGATCTCTGATGAGATGACTGATCAAGGCAATCTTCCATTTATCCATTTTCTGTACTCGCTTGTCCTATTATGGGCCGCGGGGGGTCCAGAGCCTATCCCAGATGTGACGTGCAGAAGGCAGGGAACAACCCAGGATGGGGCACCAACCTATTGTAGGGCACACACACACCATTCATTAACACGGGCACATATATAGGCAATTTGGTAACTCCAGTTAACCTCATGGACCATGGGGAGAAACCAGAGTACCTGGACAAGTACTGGGGGACAGAGTACCCCACAGTGACGCAGGGAGAACTGCACACATGGCAGAGATTCGAACCGTGGTGTGAGGCAGCAGTGCTAACCACTGCACCACCATGCCACTGTGTCACTCCTGACTCCTTTATTCTAGACGGATCATAAAAATGCAATGCATAATAATTCAGTGCATAATTCATATCAATGCAGGTAGAAAGCAATTCACTTTTTGGGTCATCCCGGGGCAGTTGTTTATGCCTGAGCCCTGAGATTAACAGTAGTTGTTTTTGAAGTGGTTTTCACTTAACTGAGGTCTTTCTTTTGTTATTTTGATATAAATATTTTAGAATACAGTGCCTTTTGGCCTCCAAAAAATGTAAATTGAACCAAAGGTATTAGATGCATCACATTAAATTTAGCCTACATAAGGTTGTGAATTTTGCAGTCTTGGGCACAATAATTCCTTAAACAGTCTTGCAGTGGCTGTCCCTCACAAAAATTACTGCACATTGACATCTAAGTGGCATTTTACAGAGACTGGTGTAAGGTTAAGCATGCACAATGAGGTTGGGCACTGATGTAAAAGTGCGTCTTATTCTCCCACAGTCCTAAACTCAGATTTTAGCAATGTGTAACAAATTCCCTTTTAAACAAAGATATTTCTCTTTCAACATGCATAAGGAATTAGCATAACAAGAGATATCTTCTGATTGATATTTACTATCTGACAGCAAATGCACCATTGCTTTCTTGCTTTAAGGCTTTCAGTTGACATTACAAGGGTGTCTATTATGTTGTGAGACTTCATGTCTTCTGCAGTCTGTTGTGACAGCAAACTTGTGGTACTGTAGTGTTTACATGAAATTCTACAATAAGCCAGACACCAGAATACACAATAATGCATATTTCTAATTCACATATGTTTTTTAAATGCATGTTTGTTAAGTGCTTTTCCAATGGATGGTCAAGTCTGGGGCCTATCCCAATATTAGGACAACCCTTGAAAAACTAATCAGAATGAAACCAGCTTAGCCAAAGGAAACACAGACTGACAAGAAGAAGAAGAATATGACATGCCCACTAATGTTGCACAAGATACAGGCACTGAAAAGGGACAACGGTACTGCAGTTTTGAAAACTGTTTATTATTACGTTTCTTTAGTACCAGTTATTTGTACACTATTACAGACATTGCTAATGATATATATTCCCAGTTAAGTTCAAGTTATTAAGTATAATGCAGAATCCAGCCTTGTCATAAGAGGGGAAACAAATAGGCTATGTCAACATCAGCAAACTAGCTACTGTACGTACAGGTTATTTTGCTACTCTGTGTTTTGAGCAGTTAGAAAATGGTGTAAAGCGCTACATGGGAAATTTCAATTTTTTGTTCATTTATTTTTGTTTATTAAGCTGATTAATGGAAGAAAGCTGGGGAAACTTCTGTCTCAAATTATCAGTTTGCAATTTTTTTTTACAGTGGAGAGTAATGATGATGATTTTGATCGCACTGGAAATACATTTTACAGTTTTTCATCCTCACGTTTTCTTTTTTCCATTCGTCAGCTCAGCACCCTCCCAGAACCCATATAACATTGACGTCTCCCCATGTAGCTTCCAATACTCTCCTGTACATTATGGTACCCTCTTACCCATTTCCTGTTTGCTTAATGTTGTGTTCTTGTGATTATGATCTTGTGATTTCTATGCGTAGTTCTTGATGTCCTTTAACCACTGTGTCACATTTCTTATATGATACACTATATAGCTAAAATTATGTGCATATCAGCTTGTCCAACATCTCTTTCCGAAAATGGTATTAATTAGGGCTGTCAAAATTGACGCGTTAACGCGGATTAATCCAGCGTTGTGATTAATCTGATTAAATATATTAACG
>JAODKM010000039.1:24339030-24357712 GCA_026780845.1 Petrocephalus sullivani
GTAGCAGAAGTCCGAGGTGTACAGGGTGAAAAGAAGAAGGGACAGCACAGTTCCCTGTGGTGCTCCTGTGCTGCTGACCACAGTGTCAGATGTGATGTCTTTCAGCCTGACGTACTGTGGTCTGTCGGTGAGGTAGTTAGAGATCCAGGCAACCAGGCAGGGGTCCACTCGCATCCTGGTAATTTTTTCCTGGAGCAAACGGGGCCGGATTGTATTAAAGGCACTAGAAAAGTCCAGGAACAGGATCCTGACTGTGCCATTCCCTTTGTCCAGGTGCGAGTGGGCTCGGTGTAGGAGGTACAGGATAGCATCCTCCACACAGACATCTGCCTGGTAGGCGAACTGTAATGGGTCCTGGACATGTTGTACCTGGGGCTGGAGGAGGTTGAGGAAGAGCCGCTTTAGAGTCTTCATCAGATGTGATGTAAGTGCCCCCTGGTCGGAAGTCATTCAGCTCGCTGGGGCGGTTCTTTTTTGGGACCGGAACGATGCAGGATGTCTTCCAGAGGGCGGGCACTCTCCCCAGTCAAAGACTGTGGTTAAAAACCCGTTGTAGCGGCTCCCCGAGTTCAGCAACGCAGGTCTTCAGCAGCCTAGGACACACCTTGTCTGGGCCTGCTGCCTTCCTGGGGCGAAGCTTCCTCAATTGTCCCCTGATCTGGCCTGTTGTGACACTGGGAGGGGATTGGAAGGAGTAGGAGCAGGAAGAGGAGGACGGTATGATGTTGAGAGGCGACTGGGGGGAGGAGGGTGTCATGATGTTGGCGGGGGGGGAGGTTCGAGGAAGGCGAAGATGGGGGGGGTTGTGGGCTGGCCAAACCGGTTGAAGAAGTTGTTGAGTTCATTTGCCGTCTCCACAGTCCCCCCTGCTATGCTGTTCTTGGTGTTGTGGCCTGTGATGATCTTAATGGGTTCAGCTGAAACACCTGAATACAATAATTAAGAGGTGCGTCCCAGTACTTTTGTTCATGTAGAGCATGATCCATAAATTGAGAAATTCAGTTTGCTTCATATTGCCAAAGATGTCACCGTAAAAGCTAATTAATATGATTTAAGTAATAATAATACTTTGTGTGACAACTGCATGACTACTGCATGAGCAAATGCTATGGACAATATAGAATATGTGCAATTTATTAAGGTGTCATTACTAAGTACTGAAAAATATTCTAGCAAAAAATATTATAATATATTTAAATATTTTTACTTTTACCAACACATCTTCCATGTGTTCGTCTTCTACCCACTTATCCACTGCTAGGGTGACTAGATAATCCTTGTCAGGGAGGACACTTTGAGCTACTTCAAGATTCACAATGTACTTTAAAACTGAATGGCTCCTTTGCTTGGCTAGTTCCATTCTTCTAGAGTCTTGACTTTTTCTGTTTCATTGATTGAAAGACTCATCCAGCTGTTTCACATTAACATTAGTGACACATGCATGATTATAGGACTAATCAGCACACAGCAAGAACCCAATGCTAAAGTGAAATCCAGGTCCTTTTATTTGAGATGGTAGTTTACAAATCTTATCCTAGCTCACGGTGTCTTCCCGGACATGGACTACCTGCTCACCCTACCCAGTACATGGTAGTCTGTCACCAGCATCCTTCAAATGTAGGCCTTATGTCTTTGGATTGTTTGAGGAAACACATGCAAAATAGAGCATGCAGACTCCACACAGATGTGAGAGGGTTGGGAGTCACGCCCCCAGCCTGAGCAGGCAGACTCTCACGTTATAATAAGTTATAAATATTTTTTGTGTTTATTATTTAAAATCCAACACTGAACGGTTTTATAAAAATGACCATGCAACTGATTGTTTACTAAACATTTGTCCAATTTGGAAAACGCTGCTGTTCATTGTTTGATTTGATTTATTGATTGATTCATTTTTCAGTCAAGTTTCATTCAATTCAGATTCGGTGCAGTCTATTTGTGAGTGATGTCAGAGAGTACACCTAAGCTGCCGAACGGGGTTTGATTAAAGTTTTCTTGTTTCAGTTCAAGCTGAACCTTTTTAGAATAAATGTAATGATTCTGATTAGGTAATTAAAAAAGAAAAACATGTCTGAAATACCTTTAGCATGGCTCCTACTGAATGACCAAATCATAAATGCATTAACAATGATAGCAGCAGGTGCTATAGATATTCAACACAAACTGAGATGCACTTTTGTTGTTTTGATTTTTTAAATTATACTTAGTGACAAAAAAAGTTAAGCACTCAGAAGTAATGGTCAAATTTGGATGTAATTTGGTACACGTGCAGACCAGCGATGGATATGTAAGTGATCCGATTTGCAAGGAGCTGGCATGTCTATTCACCAGATGCCTTGTAGACGCATTAGACAGCATTACCAGTACTAGATGGAGTTTGATCGGGGTCGCATTGTGGGTTTGCATGAAGCTAGGTGGTCGTATCGTGGAATTGCCCCTGATCTTTTCCCAATCGAACATGTGTGGGATCAGCTCGGGTGTCAACTAAGACTCAAGGGCCAGTTACAACATCTGTGGGCCGACTTGCCGCAGGAGAGTATACAACAGCTGTACGACTCCCTTCCGCACCATATCACCGCATGTATTCAGACCAGGCCACACCCTACTGACATGGGACCAGCAGTGTGCCCATACTGCAAACTCTGTTGTCCTTTTGATCTGATATTATAATAATTGTGATTAGTGCTGGGCGCTATACCGGTTCATACAGAAAACCGGTATTTATTTTTGTTGTCATATGGATTTTTCTTATACTGTAATACTGGTTTAAATAGCCTAAAAATGCCCGGAATGTGGCGCAGTGGAAACTGTTTAAGGGGGGACTATTTTCTCTGGTACACTGCTGAACATGCATGCAACGGATTACCTGCATTGGGAGATTAACCTATCCTTAAAATTGCATCACAACTGTTCTGGAATTTTGATCTTTATTATAATGGCAGGATTACTAAGTAAGCTGATGCGCGGTTGGCCTGCAGGAAAGGGGTGGTGGTGACCAAGACCCCCTAACACCCGGAGACCCACTGACATCTATATTAGCCAAAATGCGCAAACAACAGTAAGAATTGATGAGTGTTCCGCATGCCCAGCAACATCCATCTACCTGGTGGAGCAGACAATTATGTCCTGATCGAGCCCCTGAGAGGACCCCTGCTGACTATGTGGAACGGGGACCTGCAGATAATCCAGAGGTGTTTGGCAGGATAGTCACCCAAACGGGGGTGATGCCTGTTATTTTATGATCTGTACAGGAAAATCGAGTGAGTATTGAGGGCTTCTTGACCGCGTCTTGCATATGCTCATTCCGCGTCAATTGACAAGAGCAAAGACTGCAGCTGATTGCAGGGATGTTAGCTCCTCATTATCCTTGAGCCCTAATCCTAAAGACTATTGAAGCAGTTGAAACATTAGACATACTTAATGATGCAATTAATCTTTCTGATCAAACGTGGTTTTCAGATACACTTGTCGAGTTACATAACAGCATCAACAAGTGAACCCCGGAAAGTGCCAGAGGAGAACTCAACCGAAATGATATGTTGCTGACTTGGCGTAATTTCGGGACACTTGTAGATGATCAGAATGTTAGTGCAACCTTCCACCAATGGCTGGCATTCCTCCCCGCACCTGTAATTCGTCTTCGAGTCATCATGGCACAGGCAGCAGGATCTGGATTGACATCCTTGGACGTAATTGCGAGAGCCATATTCAAACATCCTCATTTTCCTTGGCATATTGTCATGCGAATGTACCCCGATGAGTGGCATAATGCAGTAGATGCCTTACCCCTTGTAGGAGAGATGATCCATATTACGGTTATCGAGGGGATCTGCAGAGGGTTAGATCTACCCACTGTAAGAGTGTATCTTCCCTCTGTGGCAAATTACTCATTGTAAGGGGTGACAAAACCCTAGGCGATTAGGAGGGGTTTGCAGAGGATCGTCGCAGGAAGGATGCTATTGATGCACTGATTAGTACCTATTATTAAGGCGGAGGGAACTGACTGGATTCTGAGCCAACGATGGAAGAATACGGAAGTTTGCCAGAACTTATCGAATTGGTGCGAACGCATCCTGCAAACACCGGGCTGCTAATGAACATGCAAGGTCACGGACCTCAACCACCGCGTGAGGATCTAGATAATGGAGACATAGATTATGATGCAGATAATCAGGCACAACCTCCACTGCCCCTCGATTATGATGACAATGCTGTGTAATGTTCGTATTACAAAATATTACATCTTACACATCAAGCGTGTGTTTCCATACAACTGTGTGGTAATTGATATGTTTATTTGAGTTAAGTTCGGGTATAATACATTCTGCGTTAAGAGGTATTGTAGTACAAACTAAATGGAGATATACCAGTATCATACTTCCATACGTACCTTGTTCATTACTTAAAAAAAATAAATAAATAAAAAGAAAAAAAAAGGATTACTTGCATTATCCTGTGTTCACACCGTGGATCGGCGAGAGCGTCAGTGTTCGCTGTTGCCGTCTTGCACGCGACTCTAGCCAACGCCGGAGACGCTCTCTAACGTCATGGAGTGGGCAGGGACAAGGCTCAGAATGCTAGGCTCTGAGAATTTTTAATTGCCGCAAAGCAAGCAAATATGTATCTTACGTCTTTGTGCCAACTGCTGATGAGATATTTGCGATAGTACATCAAATTATGTTAAGACAAACACTACTGTTATAAATAAATACATAGATTCATTAATAATGTTAAAGTTAAAGCATGGGAAAAATAATCGTGTTGAATACCGTGAAACCATCATAATTTTGAAAAATACCGAATTTTGGTCATATCACCAAGCACCATGCCATTTCACTACCTGCAGATTCATTTAATTTCCACCACTTCTTCTGGGTGCTTAACTTTTTTTTGTCACTGAGTGTATATAAGTTACCATGTGGAAAAGTAGTATGGTTTTCAGAAGGGGCAGGTTTAGGGTCAAAGGATATCCAGGGCTCAGCCCCGAAATTGTCACGCATCATAACACAGTGGTGGTGGTGGTGACTGTTTATTTTTAATTATTTATTTATTTTAAAAAGGACTAGGTGTCACTAAAAACAGCCCTAAGCCATGTAATTCTACCCTTTGTGCAATACTTTATCTACAGCAAAGTATGGTTTTTGAATTTTGTTCTGATGATCTGCCGTTATGTCTGTTAAAAATAAGGCTGCAATGATTCATCAAGTAACTCTAATAACTCATTATTACAAAAAATGCTCAATGTGAATTCTTTGCTTCGATGGTTAGTTTAATCCAAACGACTATGTACTGCTCAGTGATCACCATGTTTCACACAGAGGATTATTACTGTCGCACAGTGTGCTTACACTGCATTATGTGTAGCAGTGTCTATATTTTTACGTGCGCTTTGTAAGTGCTGCATTTGCAAACAGCGCTCAAACAAAAAGTGTTTTTTTCAGGTTATTTCTTCTCCCTCATGTTGAAATACTTAAAATATCATCATTATGGTATGCGGTTTAACCATTAAAACCAATGAGTTGTTCATTTCAAGAGACCTGTCTTTTTTCTCTTTTGAATAGTTTTGCACTTTAATAAGACAAAAGTATTTCTTATCCGATTACTCGATTAATCGATGGAATAATAAATAGAATACTCGATTACTAAAATAATCGATAGCTGCAGCCCTAGTTAAAAGTGGTCATTAATGTTCGCCTGTGTTTTGCACAAGTTATCTACAGTTTTTTACACTGTACATCTATGGCCATGCATTCTCTGTCAGTGAGTGAGTGGGTTTGAAATAATTAGCCATATACAATTGTCAGACACATAACACCAGTTCATTCATGCTTATGTCATTCTGCTTTTTTATGAAATGACCATACCCGTCTTCCAGTTCACCCTCTTGCTTTATTTCATTCCTAAAATTCACACTTGCATATTCATATATTAAAATGGTGCTGCGATCCATTTAGAAACCATATGCAGTCAATACAACAGTGGGAAGAAATCTGCAGACTCATCAAAAGTAAAATTACTTACATAAAATATTTTAATTATATATTTTTTCAGCAAGATGTTACTTTTTACCTGAAATATTTTTGAATTAATGTTTTTATATCACCATTGATTAAATTCCTCTGGAAACTGCATCACAACCACTTTGAGTAGATTAGATTTACATTTTACGCTACCATTGCTTGCCCTACAATGATATGATAATGTGAGAATGGCATTAATAAGTTTTTGAATACTTTTCATATTTCACTAATGTTGTTTCCCTTTATAGTTTTTCATTACTGTAGCATTAACAGATGTACAAAGGCAGCCCTGTGTACATTATTGTCTTAAAGGAATTTTTCGTCATGAACAGATTTCCTATTGTTTAATGATGTGAATTTTTTATACATTTTTTTGATAGGAAATAATGTCAAACTGGATATGTTTCAGGTGCTTGATGCAACTTTTCTCACCTGGATACACCCTAAGCTAATCTAGTTCTGACTAGCAGATCTGTCCTCAATTCTCCAAGACATGACAGCCTGTATGACAGAGTGTATTTGATTAAGACAATATCTCCAATGATGAAGATGCACTAGATTCAGTATCAACCCAGTCCTTGTACCTACTGGACTGTGCCAAGAGACCAGCTCATTTTTAGCAAAGCAACATGCAGGAGACTCTGGCATAGAGATAAAACCAAAGCTATTTATAGTATTAAGTCAAAAGAACTAAGGGTCATTCTCTTCTTTTTATCCAAAATATTGTATTTCAGATATCACCGTTTCTATCTGGTTTTGACAGCCTGAATGCAGTACTGAACAGTGCTCTTTATCCTCACCTATAATATTCCAAAAACTATCTTCAGTAACTTGTTTAATCAAGGTGAGACTAACATAAACAAAAGTCAGTGCATTCTCATTTCTTATGAATGATAGGTGACTTGTACATTTTAATGTTTTATTAAATGAAAATAATGATTAAAATAAAATGATTGAAGGGAATAATTTTACTGTACAAGCTGGTGCCTAGTTATGTTTTGTTTTAGAATTGTGCATGTATTACATAGAGCAACACTAAAATGCTTATGGTGTGACAGGCTGTATATTCTTTACGAGTAACGTGTAAATGCATTTACTAGGAGACTATTAGCATCTACTAGAGAGGACACAAAATCCTCGTTGGAGGACAAATGTGGAATTCCCCTGAAATTACATATCTTCATTATTTCCCGTGACCCTAGTGTTCTTGTTTTAATTATAGCTTTAATTTTAACCATACCTCTCCAGCTCCTCCTTTCTTAATCATATTTGATCTTTTCGTACTCCCCCTTCTTTATTTTTAACTGAGTATAATGATATGAATAGGGATGTACTGTATATCAAGGTGTCTATTTGTAAGTAATCAGACACACAAATACATAGCTGAAGTATCCTGCAGCTGTAATTGTTTTTTTTTTTGCCTGTCGTTCAAAACTGTTTTTCTACAGATCATATTGGCTGTGTTTTCTTTGTCATTTTATTATTATAACTCACAATTTGTAGAGTGAGATATATATTATACATTTTATGCCAGTGACTTTAAATGACACTGTCTTGAAGTTTTACTTATCTGAAAGAATTCTCCAATCCATTGAATTAATTTAAGTGTAATTTGATTTTTCACGGAGCATTAAACACTAATACTTGAGTTCATAATAAAAAATAGTTGACAGACTATAATTTGTCATTTTAATGTAGTAAAGTTTTGTTCTCAGATATAAAGTAGTCAGATGCACAGCTCAGTCTTAGGCCTTGTCGATATGTATATGGGTATTTTTAAAAACATACAAAAAAGCTATGTGTTTTAGTCTTTTGTCCACACACAAACAGCGTTTTAGGTCTTTGAAATTGGAGTTTTTGCAAAACTCCATCCAGGATGAAGCTTTCCAGAAACTCAGTTTTCAGCGTTGACACGTAGACAGGGAAAACTGTGTTTTGGCTTATAATGTCAGAGTGTGTGTGGTTGTCTACTTTGTTTGATGTCAGAATATGCGGCATTCGTTGTTTACATGCTCTTGACCGCGTTATTAGCATTTTTATGTGGATGGAGATTTTTTGAAAAAGCAGTTTGTTTTGATGGCATATTCTTAACGGAGGAGGAAAAACACAGTTTTAAGTAATACCCGCGTACGTGATAAGGCCTTAATTATCCCCCTTCTGATTCACACAATACCATAAAGGAGTTAAAAAGGAGAGAGTGGATTTAAACCATGACCTGAGTCTGGGTTATGGGGCTTAAATCGCTACATTAAATGCATTACATGGATGCATTCTAATCCAGTCCAAGTCAGTTTACAGTGGCAGTGCAATTCTGTGACTGTTTCTCTTGAAATAGGAGGGGGTTCTTTTCCATGGCACAGTTTTAGAAGAGAACCTCTTTCCCATAATGTCAGCCAGCTCTTTTGGATGGGAAACTTCCAGAGAAGATGCCAAAGTAATATTTTAAATCTCTTTTCTGTGTTTCCTCGGGGTAAGTTGTGCCAGCAGCCGTAGGCATGCTGCTAAATTGATGACTGGGGACCCAAGAGGAACTCGTTTTTACTTGGCTGTAGCAAGCATAGCGTAAAACAAGCATTGTTCCTGTCAGTTAATTGTAGGATTTGGAGGTGTTTAACAGGTTATCTAATACAGAATCTGAATGGACAGCTTTGCTCATTCATTCTAATGCACAGCTTAAAATGCACTAGGTCTGACATTTATGCAGCACAGCTTTTATAAAACTATTCAGACTATTTTTTTTTTTAAAGTTAAAGGAATGTTTGAACTGTTTGAGCTTTTTTGCATTTCTAAGCACCTTTTAGTTTTTCAACTGGATCTAATAAATACATATTTAAAAATTGTATTCAGAGTTTTATAAGTTTTATTTTAACCTGTTTAGCAGTTAGTTTATTACGATATGACCAGACAACTGGCATGGTCACAACTACTTTTGTTGGCTACTTCTTTTAAAACCTGAATTTGTAGCTCCTTGTCTGCCTTCTGTTTAAGAAAATGTAGTTTAGCCTGGCTCTGCCTGATACAGAAGCAGGTATTTTGACATGTGTACTGTTTTAGACTTTTGTGTGCATTCTTAAGTACATCCATCCTGTTTTGTGCACATAACGGTGTGATCTATTAGCAGTACAGTACAGGATACGCCATCACTAGCTAATGTATATTTGTCCTTGTCTGACAGCAAGTCTTAGGCAGCCCTCGTTGAGCAATGTACTCCCAGCCTTTGCTAGAGAAGTGGAGATGTTATCAGTCTCTGCAAAGTAGACTGGATTTTTTTTTTCTTTTTCTGCATCTAGTCATGATGCTTTGCTGATAGCATTGCACTGGTTTGTAGTTATGGTTTTATCCCGATTTCCAGTTTGCACTGCTGTTCTGTTTACTAAAAGTTAGAGGTCCTATGTATCAATATGAACATTGCAGGTTAGAACTTCAGCCTTTTAGTAGTTGGCCTTATAAGCTTACCATTTAAAGGAAACCAGCATTCAGAAATAACCATCCCAAAATTCCCATCATTTTTATTGTCTGATTGCTGTATGGCAAAACATATCAAAGCACTAAAGTACTGAGTAAACTTTAAACTTCAAGCTTCAAGTGGGATTTTCTGTCAGAACTGAATTAGGTACTTAACTTGAACTACTTTAGTTAACGGAAAAATATCCAAAATCATACACATTTGCTCTTGCTTATGTAGTGCAAGATCATGGAGAGGTGGGGCGTGTCCCAGGATGTCATAGGGCACAAGGCAGGGGAACTCCCTCATAAGGAATCTAGTTAATCACTAGGCAATTTACAAACACCATTTTGACCAGTTCTATCTGGAGGAAGCCTGCACATAACACCCCACACAGAGCTGGAAATGCAGTCCTAACTCAGGAGGGGCAAGACATCAGTGGCACCCATCAGCAGCCCTCTGTAACAATATAGCCATCAATCCATCCATCTTCCAAGTGCTTATTCAGTACAGGGTCATGTTGGGTCCTGCAGCCTATCATAGACAGCATTGGGAGCAAGTCAGAAGAATATCCTGGACAAATTTGAAATTTTTTGTTGGCTACTGGAGGAAATCCCCGCAGCAGAGGGAGACAATGCAAAATTCCAGTATGAAGTGGATAAACCTGTAAATTGCTTTGAATTTAAAAAGTCTGCCAAGATGGTAAATTTGTGTAATAATGTTGCTGTCACAGTAAACTGGAAAAGTTGCATATTCCTTCATAAATTATTTCTAAGGCAGATTATGGAAGTTTCATTACACCAAGGGATGTACTCAGTTGCAGGTAAACAAACACCATCAGGGGGATTTTCCTTGCATTGATCATCCCAATTGTTCAGCATAGACACATTTTGTTCTTTGGGGTTGAACTGTTTTTGGTCTCTCTAGTGCCTTCCAAGTGTCAATATACACATTTTATAAATTGCATAAACTCATCATGCATGTTATATTACAGGAAGAATGATGAATATAACTATATCTGCCGTGTGCTCTAAAATACATTCCTTTGTGGTTATATAAGAAATTGTTGCATTAAGCATAGTGAACTTTAATGATGATTATGGCATGTAATGATCCTTTTTTGTTTTTATTACGAATGCTGCTTCTTTTCAAAAGCTAAATAGTATCTTAAAAAGACATACAGGTGATGTATGATGCTATTATTTGTTTTCAACTAAAGTCTGTGGAAGACTTGAGAATCTAATGGAGGGATGGTAGCTAGATAGATACTGTATGTTTACTGTAAGCTTTATTAGTCTCACACACTTCCTGAGAAAAATTGCTAGCAAACAAGATGGAGAGGGAGGGAGGGAGATTGTTTGCCAACTGAAAGCAAAATCATTAACAGAAATGGTTTTGATTTAAGATTTTTTTTGTAGTTTTATATCAGTGTAAGAGAATGACATTGAAGGGAATGCATTCCAAGGTAGATGTGAGGTCTGTAAAGCCTGTGCAGAACTGGAAACGAGTTAATTCCACTGTAAGTGCTGTCATATGAAACCCAGACTGATAAATTTTTTATGTTTTTTGTAACACCTGGAATATTAAATACAACTATAAAATTCTACAGTCTAGATGGAAAAAATACCCAGCCAGTTTATATCATCATCTTGTTATGTCTAGTTTAGTCTGGGTCTGAGCACTTGATTTGGCCAGTTCGTAATACACTGATGTAATTGGTATGTATCTGTGCTTTCTTTTTGATACAAGCAACCGAAACCTCTGAGTTCTTCATTATATTGACTTGGACTCAGTTATACTTCGTGTTTATACTGAACATTGTGCAGATAATGTCGGTGTATGATTGGCATTGGCAAACAAAGCCTAAGAAAAGATAATGTGCACAAAAATAAGAACTATATGAGACTAAATACATTTCAGTTTGCAGGGGCAGCAGTTCTAGTGTATTTGAAGGGGAACTGATACCATTGCGCAGCAAAAATTTAACTTTCTGATGAATTCCTATACATTGCTTTGTGGTGCAGCTGTATACATGTGTAATACTTGCACTACCTTGAAATGATATAGCATGTGTAAGTGCAGTTAGATGACACAAGAAGGGTTAGCTGTTCAGCTGGCAGAAACCAGTCTGCTTGTATTCTATGTGTTATTGTCAGCACATAGGTGCTGGTAATTCCTCATTGGTGAGTGGGCTTCTGCAGCTGGCCGACAACTCCACAGCTGCCTGCCTTATATCAGAAAGTGTATGTGGGACCTTCACACACATTCATGGTACCTGGGACTTTCCTGGCACAGGGAGTGCCTTCAGTACTAGTTATTATTTTATTATTATTTTTCCCCCAACAGTGATGTAAAGTTGTGAATGAAAATCATGATTTTTGAAGTCCAAGTTGTGGGCTTGAACTTATTATTTTGTTAATCAAAGACTGAAGCAGTATCTCCTCTACTGCATTTGCCACTATTTTTACTTTAAGAGAGAAAAAAGAGATGGAGAGAAGGAATATACAAGAGCAAAAGTAAGAAAGCAGAAGGAAACGGATGCTATGAAGTTGTTTTTGTTTATGTGCCTGGTGTGTCAAGAATATAGTCAGGTCTGGTGCTGTTAATGAACGATTAACCTTGTCGTAAACTAGTTCTATAGTTAGAATGCCATGAGTGGTAGTTTCTGTCCCCTGTAGTTTGTGGTTTTGTTCATTTATCACAAGAAGAAAGGGGCCTTTGTTAAGTAGAAGGGGTTGTCTTTGTGTTGGCATTGAAAGGATACCATCAGATGCCTGCTAAAAAGCTGTTTAATAGACATTTATCAACTTGAATGTATTATATCTGTAACGGTGTACTCTTTCCTAAACACAGCACCGTATTATAATCCCCCTTATTTTCCATCAGAAGTAGCAGGTAACAGAACTGCCTGCTCGCGGGTGCCGATCGGTGCCAATTAGGGTGTCAGGTTTCATGCTGCTTTTGCATGCCTGTCCCGCACTGCAAATGCCACATGGAACACTGCATTATCTGACCCATTTGTTACATTGTATATTTACCAGTAAGCTTTGTAACTAAGTGTGAAGTGTGGCGGTCCATATCAGGAGCTTCAGTCGTGCCGGGGGGCAGTTCACCTCAGAATTTTGAGGGAGCAGCTAATCTGACTGGACTTCAAATGGTTAGTAGTTTTTTCACTACATAATGCCTCTTTTTCTGGATTTTTTTTTCTTTATATACACACTTGGCATTTAAAAAAAAAAAAAAAAAAATCACCTGACAGTAAAAAAACAATGTCAAATGCAAAACAAACACCTCTCCTTAAAAGTTCAACAAGCAAGATAATGAAGCAGGGAAAATGAGTATAGCGTCATATAATTTATTATTGTTGTTGTTATTATTATTGTTGTTGTTGTTGTTGTTGTATATATTGTATGTAATGGGATAACATTGTGGGTCAGTGGGTAGTACTGTAGCTTTACACCTCGGGGGTTAGGTGTTCGAACCCTGTCTCTGCTCTGCAGAGTCTGCATTTTCTCCGTGTATCACGTTGGTTTCCAGCCTCTGTCCAGACATGTTATTAAACCGACCGGCGTTTCTAACTTGCCCATAGTGTATGATTTTGTGTGTGTGAGACACTGTGGCTGTGTGCATGTAAGTACCCTGTGATGGGGTGCCGTCCCATCCAGGGTGTGTCCCAGGCTTTTGCCTTGTGCTGCCTGTGAAAGGGTTCAGGTTGCCCTTTGACTCTGATCTGAATAAGTGTTTAGGAGATGGATGGGTAGATATTGTATGTAACACCTTATCTAAAACAACTATATAACTTCAAGGTGAGCACCTTTTTTATTGACTGAACAGCAGTTTTACTCTTCCTTTGGGATTTGCATTTGCAGTCTGTTATTTACCTGTCATTTTAACCATTAACCGTAAACATTCTGTTCAGGAGTTTAATGTGGCCTTATGCTTTCATTATGTATGTTATGGGCAGGTTTGTCAAAACTGTGTATCATTATTATTTATGTATTTTAAAGCACACAGTGGCGCAGTCACTCATTGGGCAGCTGTCAGTTATGTACTCTGATCATGGAGCGTGTTCTCCCTGGGTTTCCCCTGAGCGAGGGAATGTGAGTACGTGTACATGCCTTGTGATTTACAGGAATTCCATTCAGGGTATGCCTAATCTTACGTCCTTACCGTTCCATGATTAGACGGGTATCCTGTGACACTTACGGTCATTGAAAATGCACAATCATAGGGCAAATAATAACCATGAAAACCAGGCATTATAGGGAAAAGCTTTCTGTGCAGTTTCCTTCGCCCATTAAACAAAACAGATATGTGAGCAGTCAGGGTGCATTCCAAACCAGTGACTGTCTTGATCTACATGCGTGGGGCACAGCGGTCTGCCCCAGAGTAAACGGATAATCTTGGCCTAGTAATCCTTACAGGTTCAGCTTTTTCTGAGCTTTTCTCCAAAATTTTGCCTTTTAAATCCAAATCCTGAGATGCTTGCCTGATTAAATTTTCATCGCAGCTGGTCTGGTTCATGAAAGAAAATGCAAGACAGGCGAACACAGCTGAAGTGGGGTAGTGGGGGAGGTGCTGAAGGGTAGCAGGTGTATATACACGTCTGTTTTGCTCATGGTAGCATGGAAGGAATATTGCAGACCAGTCCTGGGCAGGGAAATTATGATGGCTTGAACAGGCTACTGAATACTAGGGACTTGGTTGTGTGTCACCTTTACTGTCAGTTCTGAGTAATTTTATGGGTTTTATGTCAGTCCACATCAGATCTAATAACAGAAATCGCTTTTGTTTTGCATACATATATGATTCAACTTCTTAACAAGTGCTTTCTATTTATATTTATATGTATAATATGCATGTGCAGAGACTAATATACTAGATAATGTTTGAATTTTCTTGTAGAGTAACATTGTGTATAAAGCACCTTGTTAAGAGGCTGAACAGAAGCCGTACACTTGAGATTTAAGCTCTCAAACACAGAGTGTAACATCTCCTATCTCATGTATAATTCATTTAATACAGGTTAGATCGCTGATGCTTTGTTATAGCCTTGTCTCTCTTCAGCTGAGGCCTTCCACACAAACAGACTGTGGATCCATTTGGACAGCATACATGTCATTTAACTTTCTTGAGATATCCAGATTCTCCAAAGTGAGAAGCTGCTACATCCAGCATTAGTCTGTGCAAAGCTATGTGTGGTTTTCTCCAGTGCTCCTGAGGCTCTTAGGTTACTGGAAGTGAAACATTACTTTCAGATTGATGGACTTGGGGGGGGTTACCGTACCACAACATTTGGAACATCAAACACTGTAAAACAAATACTTTTAAATTATTGAATGTCCGGCCTACAGTATTATCATTATTATTGTGATTGTCATATGGGCCTTAATTTTTATCACTGTTAAATATGCATTTCAAATATTACGTACACCTGCTCATTAACGGAAACGGTCTGCTCCTACAAACGAAAACACCCTGGTAATGAGAATGTCAGATGAGAATTGCCAGATTTCATAAAGCTAACTCAAAGGCCACAAGTGCAAATATAACCGCTGAGTACTATAGTGGCATGCAGAAGGCCATCTCTAAATGCACATTTCTGAGCTCTGGTACTGGGAGGTATGTGTCATTCACGTACCAAATTTCAATTAAATTAAAAATGGTAACGCATTGGGCATTTGAGTTCAAATTGAATTTAATTAAAATGGAATGTTCCAAGTAGAGTCAGCATAGCAAGCTTACAGGTACAAAGAGGATATACTATATTGTTTTGGAATCCCCTTCCATCAACCCAGTGCTGATTTCTGAGTATATGCATTATATTTGTGTAATCTTGAAGTAATTTAAACAGAAGTACAGAGATGTGATTAAATTTTTTTTAATAGCTTCTTTAAGTAATCTCCCCAGTCTCAGGAAAGTTTGCCCAAAGAGATATTTCCTTATATTTGTTTCATAATATTTTGTTTTAAGTGTAACTAAAGAAAGCTGAAACATTTTTTGGCAGCCAGTACAGAAGAGTGCAATTTTGTTATTTTGTACATCCCCAAGTCTCCTCAAGTTTAGAGACTTCCTGAATATTTAAGAATTCCATAATAATGGGGCCTTGATTAGCTACATATATTCTAACTAATAATACTTTGTTTTATTTTTCTGACAAACATTGTACCCATCACTATGGAAACCAAAGAGCAGTGAAATGTTTCATTCTGTATAAAAGGGAGGTGTTCGTTATAAAAATATGCAATAGCACATTCTGCAGGCCTTGTTTTATGCGTGTATAATGCATAACCTATGTTACCCGGTTCATCATATGTATAATGTTCTCTAATTTCTTGGGAAAAAAACTGATTTCCCCTGAATTTGGAGCTGATTTTACCTAATTTTCTTCACATCTCTCCATCTGCAGGTTAGCACTGTACGTGTATGAGTATCTGCTTCATGTGGGGGCTCAGAAATCTGCACAGACCTTCCTGTCAGAGGTAAGCATCCATTCTGGGTATATTTATAGACTCAGGAGTGAAATGCTAAGAGCAGATTTTTCCGTGCAAGCAATGGCCTACACTCTAGAGCGCCCTGCTAATTTAATTATACATAAGCATAATGCTGAGCTGGCAGGATGCATTAGTTGTTTAGTGTTCATTTAAAAGGACTGAGCAAGAGTTACAGTACAGCGATACCTCTGTAGGAATAACATGACCAGATGAAGTCTTTAAGGGAGATTCTATATTAAGGTCTTTAAAATGTCTTCTTAGTATATTGCATCTATCATCTACTCAAACATCCCAGCTCCCTAAACACACATGGTACTCCCACAGTATCGGTAGGGACATGTTCCTACCATCCATACTCAAATATATGCCCATGATGAATTTTGAGACCCATGTTATTGTCATGGCTTTACATTTGGGATACATTAATATTGTGTGTGTCACGCTTGCAGCGAGATGAACGACCCATGACTGCAGCTGCTGGGTTTGAACCCCTCCAAGGGGTGTTTATTCACAAGAATCGGGGGAAACACAGTAGCAAGAGCAACAGCAAGCATACAACGCATTGACAATACCCAACCAGGGGAACAGGACACAGACTCACTAAAATAGGGCAGGACATCAAGGGGCAAACACAAGGCATCTGTACAGGGCAAATAAGCAGAGCAAAACACGAGGCAAAGTACAATGAGGGACAGGTGTGGCGAATCAAGCCCCGCCGGAGGGCAAAACAAGGGAAACGACACGAAGGGCGGGCCTGAGCACGACAGTGCGTTAATATGTTCCATTTTCTTTCTGAAGTATGCCGACATTTACTTTTTATTTGTGTTTTTTATCCCAACATCTTGGATTGTAAAATAACAGGTTGCCTGTAAAAGGCACCAGATAATGGACTGCTTGAATAGAACAACCAGTATGACTTTGATTCCCCTGCTGTTCATGCAGTGTTCTATGATGGTATTTAAGGATTAGCTTCAGCTTGCAAGTACATCTTAAAACTGTCACTTCGCTGAAGATCAAGAGATGAAAGTAAGATTGCCATGTTTTATTCTGAAGCACATTAACTGAAATCTTGGGTAAACACGGGCACACATTAAGAATTAAAACCGGAGTAAATATTTCCATTTCTTTCATTGGCAGCTTTTGTTTGTACAATTTTAAATATTATCCTGTTCGAACTGTATTTAGAAAAGTAACCTTAAAACAGATAAAGTGAGATGATATTGCAGTGTTTAAACATTAAAGATTCCAGAAGCATTAAACACATTTACTTTTACAAGCTATATAAGAGTATTGCTACATACAGCTAAGCCTCAGTCATGGCTGATTTTAAGTAGTGCCATTTAAACATTCTAAAGCAATAAACTGAAAATTGAATAAATGGTTATGTTTTTTTGGTTCAACTCAAAAACACACACACAGGAAACTGACATGACAGCAGAAAATCAAAAGCCTTGAAACTCACTGGAGTGAGCACTCAGAATAACATACGTTTTGTGTACAGAGCATTTCAGCATTGTGTACTCACTCTAATTTTGTGGGGGTGGCAGTAAATCCTGTCAGATTTTATAAGGCTGGTATGAACATTTATGGTGACCATCTTATGAGACATATTCTTTATTTTATCTGAAAAGAGCACTGTTTTGATTTTTGTGAAAAAAGTAATACAAATCTAGCATTCAAAAGGCACAGGTAACTGAGTCAGGCACAGGCAAAGTTGCTGAGAAAGAACATCGGTTTGAACCTCTAGTGGCTGAAATAGAGTTGTTCTGTGGTGGTATTGAGTACAGTGAGTATGGCGATATGGCATGTGTCATAAATAAAAACCCAAAACCCATGGGGGACAGCATGGCAGTCACAGGGAGGAGAGTCAGAAGGCCAGGGTAAGTTTATATATTGAGTTTGTATTGTTCTGAAAAATAAGTACTAAAATATGTTTTATTTTCATAGAACTGATTTTGGAATGGCAAAAAGTCAAAGCCACTATTTAATTAGATGACTCTAGTTCAATGGTCTAACGTAAAACGTAATGGGCAAAGCACAACTAACATTTTTGGGTGTGTCCAAATCCATTTTGCTGGTGGAAAAAGACAGACTTTGTGCCAGTGCAGGTTTCTGGGATAACCTTTAGGTCAGCTGTTCAAACCCAGGTGTGAGGACTCTTCGGCCAATCAGTCCTCTGATTAGTAACCTAATTAGAGAGTTGCAGCGAAAACCTGCATACACATTGGCCCTTTGCGGATAAGATTGCCCACCCAAAAAGATTGTTCTAACTCTTTAAATTACTCATTGGTGTGTTTTGGGCATAATATGCAATAAATCAATCAGAATACCACATCACCTCACCTTTAAAAGTCAGGGATGCATGAGCTGTGGCAGCTTGCTATTATAATGGAGTGTTTACCTGGCAAACTAGATCGGTTTTCGGCCGAGGAAATGGACCTGCTCGTGCGCAAGAAAATCATTTACGGGAGCACCTCTGTTCCACATAATTCTGATAATGAACTCAAATGATTTTTTAATGATACGGTTATTCCTTACCTTATGTATGGTACAACACCGGGCCCTGTATCACCTATGCATCTGTATATCTCTCTTCTCCAGATTTCTTCCCTGTATCACCTATGCATCTGTATATCTTATGGTCACAAGTGCAATATTATTTGGAACTGTACTTATATTCAATGTGCAATACTCACTTACAATACTTATTTTATTTATTATAT
>JAODKM010000039.1:24379400-24398723 GCA_026780845.1 Petrocephalus sullivani
TCAAGTGAGTAAATACCCAATATCAGACTGTCAGACTGTTTTTGGTTGGATTGAAACCCCTTCTCACTATTTATTATTTTTTTTGTTTTATTTATTTCACTGTACTGTTACATGACATGAAAAAAACAGCCACGGGTGTTTGTCCACAAGAGCAGACACCATAAATCTGTCTCATTAAAATTGTTATATATATCTGCTATATAATCACCATGCATTATGATCGGTATTTGGAGTTCACTACGCAATTCCCAGAGAGCTTGCGGAGGATAGATGGCAATATAACACAGGCCAGTCAAAATGATTTTGATTGTGCAACATTCTCTGATTATCCATGTTTTTCTAATCTGATTTTTCATTGTGCATGCTGTGCCTCAAGTTCAGGCAATACTGCAGTTTTCATTTTCTTTTAGTGTGAACTGACAGTGAATTATATCTTATAGTTATGTGTCTTATTTTTCATGCACGTTAAAAATGACAGCCCAAAACCACAGTATGCAATGTTTACTTCACTGTTTGTATATTCTGCTGAGGGGAGCATACCCAGGGGGAAATGAAAAATGCACAGAATAACAAAAAATATAACTCTTGTGCTTGCATTTTTTTCAACCAGTGCTCATCCACCTATTCATCTGTTTACCGTTATTTAAAACACGGTCCAGTAATTGAATTGTGATACCTTTACTTATCTCTCTTCTGCCCACTTGTCCACAGCACTGTTGAATTATTGAATCTGATCGTCCAGTCGGTGTTGATTTAATTTTCAATAACTTTGCATGCAGTGCCAACCAGGCGAATCACAGTAGTAAATCAATGTGCAGTTTTGATTTTTAATTCTAACTAATGTTACTTAAAATTCCAGATGTAGAACACAATTTAAAATTAGTGGAAACTAAATGGAAAAGTTTAACCATGGTGGAAGACAGTAGTTCAGCTAACATATGGGTGTCTGGCTTGTAAACAAGAAAATTGTGTTTTTAGGTGTATGCCAGATGTATGGTAGCCATGCAATGTGCAGATTAGTACACTCCAAGCTGTGCATTATACACTTTTAAACACACTCTGCGGAGGTCACTACCACTACACGTCAGGTGGTTCTTTGCCTCTGCAGTTGTGCAATTAAACACATATAATGGTTTGTCATCCACTAACCCTTACCTAATTCACCCAGATCTTGGAGGCTTTACAAGGATGCACAGGGCACAAGGCAACAGATCACCATAGTCAGAATGATAATCCATTGTACAACACAAATACCCACATGTCGCATATGGGTTGAATGCAGAGGGCATGTATCGTTGTTGTGCACTGTGTGCTGTGGTGTGTCAACACTGACCATTATTCACTTCACTGACATCGGATTATGTGCATAAAATAGCCTAAAACATCCTGCCATCAAATGCTGCCTTCCATTTAGGCAACATCTAAGTTTGCATGGGCGGTATTTAATTTTTTATACTGTCATACTGTCCATACATTATACTGCGGTATATGGTATTTTCCAAAGCAACACTATTTATTGATAAAAACAGCGGGCAAAATCCGAAACGGTTTCCAGACTGCACTTTTCAGGTTTCTTCTGACTCAAGCGTTATTTCACTAGCTCCTTGCTGGCTAGTTTCTGACATTTTAGATAGCTGGAAGAATGTAACAGTCTGTCAGTAGTGGCTGATGCCATATTCTGTGTTAAGCAACAAGAGCCATTAAGCAAAACAAAGATGAGGAAATGTATGTTATCTGAATTGTGGTTGTCTACATAAATCTTGTCTTTCAAATTATTATTGTATTTGAATAATGAAATTCGATCTCACAAGCCTAATACACTAGGGGAATTTTTTACAGTTGCTAACTTATCTAACATTTATTTATTCATTAATTTGTTTATTTGATTTAAATATTGTTTTCTTTGTTTGGATCACGTGAGGAAACCCAAGTACCCAGAGAAACCCGGCATAGTACACAAACCCTTCCGCAAATTCCATAGGATCACTGCGAAAATTAATTTGAAGTGATTCATTTTTATGAGCACAGGAAAAGCCTGAGGAGGCTACATTGTCAGTCTGAGTTTCCATGAGGTCTAGGCATTTGCTCTCTTATTCGCTTCATAATTTGTTCTCCAGTACATAAAAAGCTGGAAATAATATTGTGGGGCGAATAAATGTATGACTGCTTGCTTATTAGCAAATAAACAATCCAAAACAGCACTTGTCAACATTGGCATTTGAGCCTGTGTTTGAAGATTTCCGGAAAGTCTGATAGACACCCTCATCACGTTTTCATGTAGGTAACTTGATCCACTTAACATTGTCACATTGGAAAGATGGACATGCATCAGAGGCTGCTGTAGTACCTGCCACCCAAGTCAAACATAGACTAAAAATGGTGCATATGGACCACAGGCTCATTTGTGCATCTCATAAGTAACCTGTGTCATCGTAAGTATGAAGTTAATTGATGGAGTCCGTGTAGTTGACACTCACTAGACCTGGATCGTTGACCTATTTTTCCTGTTAAAATACAAACACAGCCCATGGACATGCCACTGATACAGTCACTGACTCGTGCGCATGCTCACACATCGCTTTAAATTTGACACAAACTGCAAGCATGGCACCCAGGAGATTACTGTCAGCTCTTATGGAATTCATATCCATTGAAACAACTGCAGCACAGGAGTCACTTTTACCAAATATTACAGGTTCTATGTCATTATCCACTGCAACATTTTTTTAACATTGAACAGTACAGTGACCCTGTACAACAGCAGCTTGGAGTAAATAAACATTTAAGCTAAATGTTGGGGTGGAAAATCTGTACAAAATTGTGGTGAACGAGAGCAAGTGGGAGCTAGCACTGCTGTATATTTGGAGGAGAAGGTAGAATATCTTTATCAAAGAGGAAAGTCTAAGTAAAAGCCTAATTCCAGTCTGCTCTAGTGCAGTAGGTCTTGAGGACAACTGCCAAATACTTGTGTTTCCACAGCAACGGATTTCGTTTTTTTAATTTTATTTTCTTTCAGCTGAGCTGTAGAATATATCCTGTTATGAAATGCAAGTGCCAGTGTCTGTGTAGACATTTAGTTGTGTCCAAAAATTGTAGTATAGTTTTGGGGAGACCACCAGCTCAATGGATACTCTACGACAAGACAAAGCGACGTAGAACATCATTCATAGAGACTGCAGGGCAAATGAATCCATAACTGTGATATACATTGGGAATGTTTCTTTTGTTCTCCTTTCTGACCATATGACTTTGTACACAAAAACTGTACATTGTCTAATATATTTTTTTCCGTACGGAATATACACTAGGGACTGCTTTATTGGGTACACCTGCACATTAATGCAAATGGCCTGCCTCTCCAAACAGCAAAAACACCTTGGTAATGAGAAAGGTCAGAGGAGAGCAGTCAGACTCGTTACAGCTAACAGGATGACTACAAGTGCAAAAATAACAGCAGTGGTGTGCAAGGCGCATTCATTCATCTATTGATCAACTATTATAGTGCTTCAGGAGGAAAAAGCGTTCCCTACCTTTTACTTCATAGAGGCACCTAATAAAGTGGCCACTGAATGTAAGTATTACCTTTCTTCTGTAGTTCACAGTGACCCAGAGAGGCAACGTGGGTGGAGAAGAATTGGGTGTGGGCGACAGAACTGGAAATCTTTCTCTGAGTGGAAAACATGAAGGCGGAGGGACAGTCATGGTGACTAAGGGAGAGAATCTACATATTTATCATCATATAGCTCCTTATGCACCCATCTAAGGAAGACGCTGTCTGTCTGTAATTGGTGCCTTGACTAATTATTAGATGGAGAAAAAAAAAAACAAAATTGGTACTTTCTATTGCTTAGAAAAGTGCTGCTTGCTCATGCTGTGGTTGTAGCACCGTTTTTGAATAAATAATGTATGGTATTGCAGGAAGAGACTTACAATAGGTATGTATTTTAATCACTGTTTCTCGAGAACGTGGAACCTGCTGGCTTTTCGGGGGGGGCGTCTTTAGTGAGACATGCATTTTATGGCATTCGGGGGAAAGGGAAGGAGCAGGAAAGCAGAAGTGGGACGGGAATGTGGTACTTGGTCAGTGACGGTGCTGCGGTGTGAGCAGTGTGGATGGATCATTTCTGCGCGGAACCCTCCTGAATTGTTATCCTGCCGCATCTCCATTAGAACCCTGCGTATATACAGTACAAGCCTTGGTTGCTTTTTGCAGTCGTCTCTTCTAGAAAATTCAGCAAAACAATGAATGCGGTGCATAAATTAACACTTCTGTCCCCCACAGCTTGTATTTGTTTGTCTCTCTCTTGCCCAGTCTGTTTATGTGTTGCTTATGCAAAGACTTTGGCACCGACACTCAGCAGTTCTCAGGAAACTGACGCAGACCCGCTGTCGGTTGTCTGCGGATGACTGGGGCTGGGATGTAGCACATAGCTCTCAGCAGGAAATATGCTCTGCTGTAGTCAAGAAGGGGAATGGACAATGTTCTGCAATGAATAGCCAAGTGCATAATCACTCATCAGCACTATTACCAGTAATAATACAATGAAAAACTGTAACAGCTGTAGCAACAGCCATTGGCCAAAGTTTTTTTTTATGGTGTGGCACCAAAAAAATAATGATGTTGTGATAAAAGCACCATCAGCTATATTAAAAAAAGGCCAATGAACTATTAGTATTCTGCTACTTGTATGGAAAGGGATCCTGTAGCACTGGTCAAGCAGCATAGATATATTTTGTTAGGCCCTTTTTATGCCAAAGAGTACAAGGGGTAAAATGGGCCCCCCTCCTCATCTAATCCAGGTAATCGAAGTCCTTCATATGTAAGCAAGGTCTCTCTCGTCCTTATGACCTGCGTCGCTCTCATCCCTCAGATGCTGAGACATCTCAGGCTCCCAGAGCGACCTCTTTACTCCGACCTTCCGCATCGTCCCTCTGAGTCTTCAGTGTTTTTATTTGTTTGTTTACTGTTTTTTTTTTTTTTTTTACTGCAGGAATTTGTAGGTGCCAGTAGCTCAACCTTCCCCTTTAAAATTGTTTTTTCTTGAGGTGCAAATTGCAGCAAACAGTGAGGTGGGAAACTTTGCTAAAGGTCAGCTGCAGCCGCTTTCAAGGGCTTAAGTGTTGCCTGTGCGCAAAGAACAGAAAAAACATTAGTCATCCGCTTGGCCTGGAGCGGAGGCAGCGTCGGCTGGAGTCACATTTAGCTGGAGTACTGTATACTTTTTAGGTCAGGAGTTGTCACACATTTCATCAGTGCGTGTGGCAGGGTTGATGACAGGTTAATTGTTTTATCATCTGTTATCAGTGCCATGAGAAGACACCATCAGCATATGAATAAAGCTTGTATAATTATATTTCTCACTGTGTATATGTTATGTATCTGTTTAAAATATATATACAGTAATACATACAAATATATACAAGCATTACATTTTTTTTTTATAAAATATATAAAGTGAATGCAGGGAGATTGCAGGAAATATAGAAAGAGAGAAGCCTTGTCCATACTCACAACAGTATCTCTCACTCTATTCATCAACAAAATAAATTGGAATCCAGAATTGTAACAGGGAGGTCACTGTGTCCTTTGAAAACTCTGGGAAGCTTATATTTTTAGCCCCCTCTGTGCCATAATTACCGTATGACTTTCTGAAAAGAGTGGAGCGCCGTTATTTATAATCAAAGACATTGCTGCAACTTATTCTGCATACATTTTGAGAGCCAGAGACTAGCATAACCACTGTTGTTTGTTGAATTGCTTATGTTATTTGGTGGCATCATTCATTATAAATTATTTTCAATGTAGACCATTTTAATCAAGACATTTTTCTTGGCTGGGTATTTAGTAATTGAATTCAGATGAAGTATAATAGTAGTTGGTCTGCTGTTATTTTAGCCTTTCATAGCCAGAAGACCACTGCCTGTCCAGCAGTCACAGAATTCCTCTGCAAGAGATGTGTTTGGATCAATGACTGTTGCTTTGTATCACTCTAGAATCAATTGGACATTAGTTTCTTAGGGTTCCGTATGAAAGTATGAATTGGTGTCAGCTGACATGAAAACTTGGCTCTAGAAGTTTGTTTGTGACGTGGCCAGCAGAGTTATGCTTTCAGCTGGAAAATTCTCCTCATTATTGCCTGCCCAACAAATTTGTCTCCCAGTGTGAACCAGTTGGCCGTCTATTAGCCCCCTGTGGACAACAGAAGGACACCTCTCATAACGTCCATAGTGGCCCACGTTTGGGTCGAGTAACTGTGGCTTGGGCCAGGAGGTACAGGGTCTTGGAGGTAAGAGGTCCGGCTGCCTCGTGCTTCCTCTTTGACCCTACAAACAATGTATTATTCCTGCACACTGGTGCCATAATGTTTTCTTCAGTGGGATATTGACAGTATTGTTCCTTTAAGACTTTTTTGTCATGGTGAAAGTCATATCGCACAGCTGCGTCAAAGTTTCCTATAATCAAATATTCTTCATGTTGTTAAATATTATTACTGATGTCTCTCCAAGTTCGGAGATTGATGGGGGTGGGCCTTTGCCTCACATAAGGTCTCTATCACAATATCTCACTGTTTTATCCCACATTTACATAAAAAACATTATTTGATCCTTTGTGGCTGTATTCTGCCTGTGTCCTCCCTGTAGTAAAGTGTCATGGACTGAGGGATCTGTACCCAAAGAGCCATACTTCTCTGTTTCCTCTGAATCATTGGTCTCCCAACCTATACCGGAATGAGTTTAATGTCATTTGAAGGTTGGTGGGGGGAGTAGAGGATGAGGGAGGGGTGCAGTTATTAAGTTCCTTCCTGAATAGTGTCATTTGAATTTCCTGTAGCAACCATGGCGGAGAACAGAAAACACATCTGTCCACCTCATTCACTGAAACGATCCGCTTCGATCAACTCGCATGCTCAACCGAAATAAAGATTTGGTTTTCTATTATGCAAGTTTATTCTGTAGCTTTTTTTCTTAGCAGCAACACCAGTGCAATTGTTTTTATTTTGTGACCTTATATGTTTATATCAGAAATAGGCAATACATTTCCCTACCTAAAAAGTTTGTTGTACATAAGCTTGCCGGTTTGTAATATATTTGAGAATAAAATGAGCAAAGGTAGTACAGGCTTCTGCACAGCAGCTACGGCCACGCAGTTTCGAGCTGGCCAGCCTGGGGTGGTTTTTGTCGTGCAGTCTAGACAGAGTGGGACTTGGAATTCTGCCCACGTTTCACTAAAAGTTTTTTTTTTTCCCCCTCCCCTAATGAGAATGAATAATTCCTCCTGCTTGTGTCTCCCAGGGCCACTTTTCTCTGGAGTGATGGTGGGAGCGAAAGTGATGTGCTCTCCTTCTTTAAATGCCGTGAAATAAATGTGCAGAACATGCACGGGTAAATAAATAAAATCTATATTCCGATCAGAGATGGTAACAGTGACAGTACACTGCAGACAGCGCAAAAACCCCTTGCCGCCTTTCTGGAAGCTTCCATGCATTATTAGCAGGATCTAAGGATGAGAATTTGAAATAATAGGACAAATTGCATATATAATATAATAATACAAAATGCAACAAATATGTATAGAATAGCATGGCTTCGCGGTAGTAGTAGTAGTGTCACCATGTCTAAAGCTCCCCATGTGACATCCAAATGGCCACAGAAAGCAGTGCACAAATTGATAAGAATGTGCAATCCTTCTTCTGAAGTATGTGAGCCTCTGTAGTGCCTTTAAATTGTCATGCTGCACAGATGTTTTTTTCAGAATGCTCAAAGCCAGAAGCAGAGAGACAACAGAGTAGCAGAAAATTCACGATAGCTGAACCCTTGTTACTCATAGTGTGCCAGAAAGCTTTGTTTTGTACAAGAGATGTACAAGTGAGGAATGCTTGAAGTCTGAGAGTAGTGTCACTGTCCAGCAGCCCTGCCGAACCTGGGGTTAAGGGCCTGGCTGAAGGGCTCAGTGGTGATAAGACTGCTCTTCCGGCCACCCGATTCAAAGCCACGGCCTTCCAAACACAAGGACAGATCCCTAACCCGCTTAGTACCTTTCTCTGGGATTTAAGCACTTTTCAGTTTATCTGAGTAGAATAGATGGAGTAAGGATATGTTTTCACACTGCTTTGTAATGTACACACAAATCATATAAACATAGCTACTCATTAACACAATTTACTGCAGTAATGAAATGAAAGTTGACAGTGTGCGTGATGATTGGCAGCCTAGCCGTCTGTTCTGGCAGAATGGAACCCGCAAGACTTCTGTAGCTTAGCCAGGACCTGGTGCAGATTACAGTGTTTTAGTGCTTCTGGGTTGTGTCAGCACAATGCATGGTAGGACATGGTAACAGTGGAAAAGAGGGCAAGATGTTCATACCTGATCAAACAAAACTAGCTTGTATGTTCATTTCGCTTTGGAAACTAAAACTAGCTATTCACGAAGATGGCACTCAAGTAAGCATTTCATTGTGCTCCGTACACTGTACTTTGTACCTATGATAATAATAAACTTCAACTTCATTTTTCATAAAGCTTTTATTGCCAGTTTGTTTGTTTTGTTAAAGTGCAATATCAGACCTATTATGTACTCCAGATGTTGGGAGAAAGATATGCATGATGGGATGCATATACTGTAGGCCCTGTAAACTGTCAAGCCAGGATAAATTTATGCTTCGATTTTCTTAGAAGAATGAACATAGAAAACATTTTGTAAAACAACTTTACTGACAGTAAAACGTATTTGCTGTCTAATAAGTGCATGAATACAACATTTTTTTAATTTCAGTTACAAATCTCTGCCTCATTAATCACTAAATAAACATTTGCCTTCTACAAACTTTTTTTTTTTATAAAAAAGCAGTTTCTTTCAAACAGTGAAATTTGACAGTAGGTTTGGATGCTTCTGTGAACAAACTCGCTAAACTGCACATTTTAGGGAATAATTTTGCTTTCACTCTAATGCTGTGTCTGTGTGTTTAAAGCCTTCCTTACACTGACTGTGCGCTTTCTGATGCGTCCGTCTAATAAGCAAAAGCACAGGAAACACGCACATGTGCTTCTTTTGTCTTACACATATATGTTACTCTAAACGTAATTTATAGCTCACTGCATAAATTGTTACATTTTTTACGGGTTGAAACTTGTCTTTTTTTTTCTTTTGTCAGCCTTCAGAAATAAGTTGGAAGTCATATTATTTGTAACAATATGCATATGAATTATGGGGGGAGATCATGCTGGCAAGGGGGACATTTAGGTTCAGGGTTGAAGCTGCACATACGGCGAATGTCGTGCATTTTTCGCAATGTGACTATTTGGTGGACTTCCTGTTTGCGGTGTTATCCTGCTGCAAAACATTGTTGCCCCTCAATAGGATGAAAGATACAGGGAAAGCCCATAATTAGTTTGTATTTAGGAAGTGGAGAGGACTGAGACAGCAATGGCCGTGATGAAAAGAGGGAGGAAGGAGAAATGATGGGAGTAGCTTATGGTCACCTTGGCTTTGATGTAAAAAAGGAAAACTTTCTTCCTGACCCAAACAGTGTAACCGGGCAGCGGAAATTCTGATGGGCTGTTTTCCTCTGTGATTACGAAGAAGCCAATCAGAGATCAGCACCCGGAGTTTACCGGGGTGTGGACCGGCGCGGGCCAGAATGAGGGGTTGGGCCATCGGACGGGGGCAGTCACAGGTTTTTTTTATGGCTTTTTGAAAGGAATAAATCTAACGTGACCAAAAACCTCAGAATATGAGGTCACAGGGGTCGGGGGCTTTAAAATGCTGAGCCGGGACAAAGCTAAATGACCTGACATTATCCGTCATTATTTCTTCTGCGAGTAACGGCACAATTACCCCTTGGACTAAAAATTCTAGCTCCATTTTTTTGTGTAAATTCAGTTTCCATATTGGGAACCTAGAACTTCTCACCGAGACACGGAGGCCTTTGGAAAAGAAAAAACAAACTGTGCTTATAGCGCTACGATGTCTAAGCTTGCGTTTCCTTTCTTACTGTTAGAATTAGCTCGTTTTGTTAGCATTACCAGAGGACATTGAAGCATGAGCTGGGAATGCAGGAGCCTGCAAAAGGCAGAGGCTGGGGCTTGTCCACCAATGCATTTAATCGTCCTCGTGGAAGCCGGGCGCCTTTGCCGTCCAGTCTAACTCCCTCCAACCTCTGTCGTCACTCCTAGGTGCCCATCCTGTCCCTCCGCGCAGCACAAGCTATATTTAGCTCCAACAACCACAGGCAATGCTCATTGTCTAAGCTGCCGAGGTGGGGAGGAGAGAACTTAGGGGGCGGGCGGGGTGCTTTGCACAATCTGCCAGATAGCTTCTCAAAAAAATAAAACGTTTTTTTCTCTCAGCTGCAGAGAAAAAAATAAAACTAATTTAACAATAGAGAGTTGCTTTGACCGAAGGTATACAGAGGCACATATTTACGTGTGCACTGGTTTTTACTGCAGACTTAATCTGTATTGAACTTCAGCGGGAATCCTGTTTAAATATAGCTGACAAGATGCTAAATGGTGACATGAGCAGACATCATGCAAGGATTTGCAAAACTGTAACACCAGTGGTGGCTGGTGTTGTATTGCTTCATGAGGACATTCCCTCTGCTAGAGTCCGTTAGATACAGATGCTGGCAAGTTAACTGTGCTTTATGCTTGCGGCTTGACACACAGATCCTCAATTAAGTTTTCCTTTGATTATTTTATGCCTATATTCTGACAAAGGTACTCCGCATTTCCATGGTAACCCATCAAAAGATTAATTTTTCTACCCATAAATCTATGTCCCAGTCAAAATGCTAAAATTTTAAGTTGGCTTATTATCATTTGTAGCTTGGCAAGCAACAGTATCAGAGCAGAATAGGACATACACCAGTAAAAATAAAATGTCAAAAGTGGGAATGTGTCTCTGCAGCACAGTTTCCATTGAAGCAACGTTTGAGCTACATATTAAACCAGAGCACTAGCCGGTTCCTATAGGTGACAGCTTTAAGGTCTCACCTCATTCTACAGCTTTTCTCCTGACTGATTTTGCACTGAGACAAGCAGTCTGTCTCTGTAGGATTACATCAGCACTCTCCTCCCAACCCACTTGGGCTTTTGACAGGAAGGCTGCTGACAGGGCTCAGACTAAGAGCAGAGTTAATGAGTAGGGCACAGGATGAAGAAACAGAAGGGGAAACGAGGGACGATTCCAAGGAATCGAGGGATGGAGTGAGCAAGGCCAGAAGGAGCTATAACATAAAAGTCTGACCCATAATATATAGTGTTCAGCTGACGCAAATATACTCCCTAAGATGTCATCTGTTAAGGCCTAGTGAAAGTGTGGCCCTTTGTGGTAGTTAGCTGTGTACGGATTCCTGCGCAAAATAACGTTTCTGTTTTTAGCACTTGAAAAAGACCATATAAACTGGCGCCGTTAATGGTAGCCTTTAATCAGAGCTCCAGGAAAAGCCAGGTTGCAGTGAAGATGATGCTAGATGGCGTTTTTGTTTCTGGCCAATTAGGCCTACTGCCTGATGGGAACGCTGTACTGTAGGGGTACTATCTCACAGATTAATCGTTAAAGCTAGGGTAGTGACACCGAGATCTTTAAAGATCTTATATGCAGTTTCAGGTCCTTTAGTGGAGGGCTCAGCCCTAGTCATACCATGCTGTTAGCATGATTTTTTTTTTTGAAAGATCTATGTGGTTAGCCTACTAAAGGCCCCTTACAAGGGCAGGACTGGCCTCTCTCATTAGCAGAAGGCAGGGGAGGAAATGCCTATCTAATTCACTACCTACTTAAGTTGATTCTTCAAAGCACTCAGTTGTAATCTCTGCAGCATGTAGTATGTCTCCTCTCTCTTAGTGCTTGTCATGATATGTTTGAATAGACGTGTCTGTCGGTGAGCTGCAGTGTGCTTCTGTGTCCTGTCCAGAGTGCAGCAGCGGCACCCAGCCCTGTCCTCGGGAACATCCCTCCTGGAGATGGAATGCCAGTGGGACCTGTCCCCCCCGGATTCTTCCAGGTACAACTGGCACAGCCAATGGCTTCCGGCACTGGACTTCTCAGCCAATCGGACGTTACACCCAAAGTCAAACACCCGTATTCCCTTACACACCCTCACGTAGGTATACATACTTCAATTTAAAATATGTATATACAGGCACAGGTATACAATCAGTTCATACTTTGTCTGACACACACCCATGGACCACGGAACTGGGGGCCTGTGCCTGGGTAACTTTTAGAGCATCATTAAGAATGTAGTGATTAACAGTCATGAAAAATGACCTGCAAATAATTTAATACAAACTGATAACACTTTATTATTAAAAACCATAATTATATCAGTGCTTTTGTGAAACAAAAATGTCCATTTTTAGGTGAGGCAAATGATAATTGATTATTCACTGAATGTTTCGATTTGATGTGTACCGTCCAACCATGCATAATGTAACGTCATGAGCAGCATTAGCCAGATCTCGTCATGTTTTGCGAGACAAATCATGGGCTCTGTGACTTTAGCCCCCCTCCCCCCCATGCACCCTCGCTTCAGATGCGTTATACTGTCAGGTCAGTGTGCATGCACATGCAGATATGTATATTAGGATACATTCAGATATTTGCAAAAAATGGAGTAAATTGGCTTGGGTATTATGTCGATATTATCGTGGCGATGTTGGCAGCCTTCACTAACGATGTCAACTTTCGCTTTGAAACGATAACCGCCAAACACGTGTTACAACTGCACTGAAGAAAACAAAGATGACTGACCTGCTCATTAAGAAAAATACTACATGGTTTTCTTGCTAATTATCAGCCCTTGCAGCTTGTAGTTAAAGCCATGTTCATACATGAACTCCGGACATTTTTCTGAGAATTATTCAAGTCCAGACATTTTCCGGAGTTGCCTTTATAACATTTAGGAATAGTTGGTCCGTGGGGTGGCGCTGGAGTAGAGCATGCAGCAGGCAGGACATGACACATAATAAATATATCTTTCTGCAGTGACCACTTGTCACGCTTTCGGCGGGATGAACGACCCATGGCAGCAGGCTGCTTGGTTAAGCCCTTCAAAGGGGTGTTTATTAGCGATTACAAAGGGAAACACGGGAGAAAGCGCGAGAGCAAGCGTACACAGCATTGACAATACTGGACAAGGGGCACAGGACACAGACTCACTAAAATAGGGCAGCACATTAAGGGGCAAACAAGAGGCAGCTGATCAAAGGAAACAAGCGGAGAATTCACACGAGGCAAACAAAATGAGGGTCAGGTGCGACGAATCAAGCCCCGCCGGAGGGCAAAACAGGGGAAAAACATGAAGGGTGGGACTGAGCGTAACATAGCCCCCCCCCAAAGGCGCGGCAAACCCCCAGGGAGGGGCCCAGGGGACCGAACACAGGATAGGGACACGGGGCCAGGACACCAACACGCAGGACACGGGCAGACAGCGGACGGGCAGACTGGGGCAGCGGACGACCTGGGGAAGATAGAACCACATCAGGCATGGAGCACCGGAGACAAGACAGAAACACAAAACAGGCAGACCGGGAGCAGGACAGACAGTAACTGACACACCACAGGCAGAGCAAGGAGACACAGGGGCAACAGAGGGACCAGGAGACACAAAAGGACGAGGAGGGAACAGGGGAGAGACAGGCGGGTGAAAAGCAGACACCGGGGGAACAAAACCAGGAGGCCAGGAGACACACAATCAGGGGCCGGGGGAAAACGGGGAGCCCGAGGGCGCCCACCCCGGTGAGGGGCGGCAGCCGCAGGGGCAGCAGGCGACCGGGAGGCAGGAGCAGGAGGGGACCCCAAAGGGGCCGACGAGGGAGAAGGAGGGATGAGCAAAGGAGACGAGGAGGGAGACGAAGGGGGACCCCAGGAAGGCGAGGAGGGAGGAACAGCCGCCGCAGGCGATGGTGCAGCCACAGCTGGCGAAGGCGTCGCCGGCCGAGGAGGTTGGAGGGGGGGCGCCACAGGCGCCCGACGAAGCGTCGGAGGCCAGACAGCTGGCGATGGAGGAGGCATCGGAGGGGGACCCGCAGGTGACCGCCGAGCCGGAGCCGGAGGGACCGCAGGCACCCCCGACAGGGCAACCGAGGGCAAGCCAGGCGGCAGGGCGGGCGGGAACCAGCCCCGACGCAAGTGACCCCGTCCTTTCCGGGATCTGGAGAGGCGAGGCCACCACCGGGTTTTGCCTCTCGGTGGGCGTGGTGGAGTCCCCTCCCCGACTGAGGTCCTAGGGCTCAGCAGGGCAAGCCCAGAGGGGTCCCAGTCAAGATCCTCCTCTGAGGAGGAAGTAGCAGGGTCAGGAGCAGGCGGAACAGGAACGGGCACTGGAGCAGGCGGAACAGGAACGGTCACAGGAGCAGGCGGAACAGGAACGGGCACTGGAGCAGGCGGAGCGGGCAGAGGCGCCGGCAGCACGGGAGGCGCCGGAGCGGGAACAGGAAGCGCCGGAGCGGGAACAAGCACTACGGAGGCCGGAGGGGCAGCCACGTCATCTCCCGGATCCGGCCCACAGGGTGGAGGTCTCAGGTGGTTCCGGAGGGCAGCCTCTGGGTCGCTTGTTGGGGTCCCGGACTCACTGAAATAGGGCAGCACATTAAGGGGCAAACAAGAGGCAGCTGATCAAGGGAAACAAGTGGAGAATTCACACGAGGCAAACACAATGAGGGTCAGGTGCGACGAATCAAGCCCCGCCTGAGGGCAAAACGGGAAAAACATGAAGGGCGAGGCTGAGCGTAACACCACTGTTTTAGCTTTGATAATAATTTTATATTTTATATTATAATTCATATTTTATATTAATTTATTTAGATGTACCTGCAGTATCAGCGAAATAGTGGAAAGCCATATTACGGAAGCGTACAGTATTGCATTCTTTTGGGGGAAATAATCGGCTTTCTTTTTCCAAATTAATGACAGTAATCTTGTTAGATAAACTAATAATTCCATCTGCACTACTTAGAAACACTAATGTTTCCCAATGTCTCAAACCAGGATAAAAAATAAAAGCGGGTTAAAGTACACCGATCGCGCATCATGAAAAACAGAAAGGTTGTCTGGAAAACTGGAAAATATTACTTGTAAAAACAGGATTGCTATGTCAGTCATTTGTCAAATCAAAACCAATTTTTTTTCCCAGATGAATGCAATATACTTCTGTCATATACCAGCACTAAGTAGCTACATATTCTTCCAGTTTTGCACCAGCACCATGATAGAAATGTCATTAACACGCCCGCTCGCGTTGAATTCTCCTGCTCCATTCACGTCTGAGAATCATTTGGAAATTATCCAGACTTTGTATTATAGATCTAGCAGGGTAAAGTTTGTAAAATGTCCGGTACAACTTCTTCGGACATGTCCTGCTCCATTCACACCTGAGGATCAATCGGAGGTTATCCGGACTTTCTATTACGTATCCAGCAGGGTAAAGTCTGTTTAGGACATTTCTGTTCACATATACAGCACCTGTAGGTAATGTCTAAAGAAGTATCAAGGGGCAGTTCATGTCTGAAAGGGGCTTAAGAGCGATACCAGCGAAAATGCCTCTTTGTGGCCAATTCCTACAAATTTTTTGTTAATGAGTGACGCTTTTTAAAAGTAATGTAGCGCTGGGGTGATTATCATATCCCAGCATGCTCGTGGGCAATGTGTACATAGCCCTTTATTCTGTTGTTGTTGTTGTAGTAAATAGTTGTATTTCCCGACTGTGGCACGTATGTTACCTGTGTCATATGTAAACCCTGACTGATCCTCCTGTGTCCCTAGCTTTGTATTAATCCCCCATGTGTACCTGACAGTCCGGCATCTGAACTCAATAAAAGAGCTTCATTTCTAATCATTCGCTACTATTGTCAGTCTGCTCAGTGCTGCAGTTGTGTGAACAATAATATCTATATCGCGATATTATTAAATATACATCGTATCATGTATGAAAACTGAATATCGCCCAACCCTAGGAGTAAAATGAATAGCTTGATTACAGTTCATAAGTATACCCATTTGAGAAGGAGAACAGAAACTGGTATTTTCCTGGGGTTCCTTTATTCTTGTGTTCTTAAGTAGTAATTTCTCTACTTTCCTGCCACCCATATCCTTCCTACTGAGGAGCTCCTGAAAATAAAGAGGTACCACTATGTACCTGTTAACAAGGTCTCTGTTGTGACTGTATTGCGGACGTGTAATGTTGGTGTCTGATGGGGCTCTTGTCAGACAGTAGTTCAGAGTCTTGAGATTGTGTCGTTGAGGTGATAAATTTCAGATATGTGCTATAATTATTTGGCTGGTTTTTGATAGATTTTCCCAGCCAGTGCTGTCTGCCTCCTAATCATGAAATCAGGCTTGTCTTTGTTTTGTCTGACTGTTTTTAGTAGTTGGCATGTATCAGTTCAGTTCTATGCAAGAAGCAATGAATCATTTTTCACAAGCTCCTATCATAAGCAGTAAATTAGGATAGCAGTCATCTTCAAATCTGTGACAGAAGATCATTTTAAAATTTTAAGATGACTGAATGAATCAGACGAACATACAAGTCCTGAACTATAAGTTCTGGTTAATATATAAAGGAATATTTGACCATACTTCAAGTAGAAAAGCCTCCAGATATGAGGGATGAAGGCGATTTATATGTGCTTTGTGTTCTGTTCTGCGATAAAGATTCAGAAAGTGTTTAGATCTGGCGATTTAGGAGGCCAGTGGAGGCATTTGACTTAATTTTGATTCATTTGATTATGAAACAACTCTTGAATTTGTTCAGCAGTTTGCACGAGGCCATTATCGTCAATATGGGAGCATTATAAGGGAACAGTGTCTGCACCATAAGATACACCTGGTTTCATATACTTTGGTTGTTATATGACCATGCAGAGCCGTCATTGGATTTAATGACTCCCACAAAATAGCTTCCCGTACCAACAGACACTGTAGGCTGAAGGCATATTTTAGTTTTCTCCAACCTTAAACCCATCCAGATGTAGGGGGGGGAAGGCGAAAATGACTCATCAGACCATATTATTTTTTCCATTGCTTAGGGGTCCAATTTTTGTGCTCCTAACCCCAAGTTATGCATCTGCCTTTGATATAAGTGGTTTCTGAAAGGTGTGTATGTATGTGTATACACACTCACACACACAATATATGGATAAAAGCATTGGGACACCCTGCCATTAAACTGTACCACCAGGAACTTTTATGACATCCCATTCTAAATCCTCATCATAGAAATCAATATGGAGTCGGTTCCCTCTTTGCAATTAAGACCGCTGTCACTCTTCAGGGAAGGGTTTCCACAAGATTTTGGAGTGTGTCTGTGGGAATATTTGCCCAATCATCCACAAGAGCATTTGCTGAGGTTGGACGTGAAACCTTGGCTCTTAATCTCCATTCTAGTTCATCCTGAAGGTGTTCAATGGGGTTTGCTTACCCAACCATGTTTTTATGGACCTTGCTTTGTGCACTAGGGCACAGTCATGCTGGAACAGAAAAGGGCCTTCCCCTTGTTCCCACAAAGTCGGAAGCAGGGAATTGTCCAATATGTCTGGTATGCAGAAGCATTAGGAGTTCCCTTCTTTGGAACTTAGAGGCCTAGCCTAACCCTTGTAAAACAACCCCATACCATTATCCCTCCTTGACCAAACCTTACAGTTGGCATAATGCCGTCAGGCAGGTAACATTCTCCTGGCATCCACCAAATCCATCAGACTGCCAGACAGTGTGATTTATCTCTTCACTGAACACATTTCCACTGCTCCAGAGTCCAATGACAGCATGCTTTATCCAACTTCATCTGACGCTTGGCATTGAGTTTGATGATATGAAGCTTGCATGCAATTGCTTGGCCATGGAAGCCCATGCCATGAAGCTCCCAACTAACAGCTTTTGTGGTTGGGTTAATGTCAGAGGAAGTTTGGACTGAAGTTATTGAGTCAACAGAGCGTTGGTAACTTTTATGCACTATGCGACTCAGTACTCGGCAACCCAGGTCTGTAACTTTGAGTGGTCTGCCAGTTCATTGCTGAGTTTCTGCTGTTTCTACATGCTTCCATTTTGCCAAAGTGCAGTGTGTGAGTTTTGTGACTTGTGTGTATGCATGAGTGTGCCCTGTGATAGACTGCCATCCCATTCAGGATGTACCCCACTCTTCTGCACTGTGACAAAATGCCATGTGACAAAATGTCATCAATGAAGTACTTAATCAAGTCTATGAAACCAAAACATTGGAGCAATTTGAACATTTGGTTAATGTCACAGGGATGACAATCCCTAAATAAAAGGAAGAAATCAGTGCGACAAAATGTCACGTAAAATGACAGTTGAGTAGTACAGCAGCGTTGTCTTTGTTTCATAATCATGTGGAGATTGCTGTGTTCATTGTTGTGTTTAATTCCTGTGTGGATTTAACACAACAATACCATACATGGCATGTATTTATCAAAGTCTTATTTGGGACTTAAATATGGCTGAAATGTATTGTGTTGTATTCCATTTGGTTCATTTCTTTAAAATCTTCATTGTCCGTAAGGCTGTATAATTTTTATATGTCTATTTTATTTACTCATTCATTCATTAAGCGTTTAACATAATTTATTGATATTGTTTTGCAGTGCATCATGTGTTTTCTTTATTATAATCTAGGCAGATACAACATACTAAGGGAGCTTTATTCTATTATGTAGAATATCTATCTTTTGCTTATTGTCATCTACTGTCATTTACTGTAACTGTCCTTTTATAATGTTGCCTTGCCTGTGCATGTGTGTGTCTATGTATTAGGCTGGCTCAAATGACAATATCTGATGTTTTTTTTTCGTTGTGCTTTTTAGCTGTGAAAAGACCTTAAAGTAAACCGATCTTTTGTGGTTTGCTGTCAAGTGATGTCTCTGTACCATTCAGTTGTATTCAATGCATTTCTTAAAGCATTACCTATAAATTCTAGTCTGACTAGATTGTAGTCTTTGTAGAAACTCATTTGTCCTTTGATGGATGATTTTCATTTTCTCTCCAAGCGCACCGTTTAAATATAGCTTCAGAGTAATAATAAGCACAGCATCAGGCATACATGCAGCATTGTGTGCTGTCTAGGGTGATTTTTTTGTATCAGCCATTGCCAAGAATTTCCAGTCAACTTCTACTGCAAGGAGGGACCAATGCTGGAAGTTGCTGTCAGCTATCTTGTGCTGAGGATAGTAAAGTGGCCAGCAGTAATCAATGTTTCATTCCCCTACCTGTGTAACCACTGACCCCCCCCCCCCCCCCCCCCCCCCCCCCCCACCCCCACACCAACCCCCCCTTTCCTCCTCCTTCCCCACACCCCCTCCCCCCCCCCCCCCC
>JAODKM010000039.1:24411820-24431202 GCA_026780845.1 Petrocephalus sullivani
GGCTACCTGGGTCACTTTGCTCACTGGAGTTTTGCATTAGCTCGCAAAACGTTCGTGTGTTCTGCCGGGTGAGATGCATTAGAAGAGAAGGGATCCAAGTACGTATAGTAACCTAATGTATCAAAGCTTTAATGTCGCACGATCTACCCACACTACCTTCGCGATCGACGTATTGGGCACCCTCGATTTAGTACACTAATGACAGCTAATGTATTAATTGTGCTTCATAAGCAATGAAAATGAACATGACTATGCCATGAATGTCAATTGTTTGGAACTATTCACAGTGTCCGTGACTCAGAAGTTTGCCAAAAATTTCTCCCCTATTTTTTTCCCCACAATGGGTCCCCGATTTGTACAGCCTTGCCATTCTGTTTTTTCTACCGCTCTGCTACATGTAACAGTACATAGTAACAAGTACATAGTCGTGTGGATTAAACGAAGCATCGAAGCAAAAAAAAATGCACCGAGGATATTTTGTAATGTAGTGAGTTATTCGAGTTACTCGATTAATCGTTGCAGCCATAGAAAGAATCTGTGATTTTATCCCTCCACAGAGATGGACATTCATTGAAGCAAATCAGGTTAAGTGCCTATGAGCATAGGTGATACAGAATAACCCCTCAAAAGCCTTAAACACGCTTTCACAACAGTCCCTCAGATTACAAGTCTGTGTCCTTAATCACCATGTTACCTGGAACCTTGCTGATAGCTTTGGGTATAGTGTAAATCTTTTGAGGAAACAGTCCATGAAGTCCTGTCTTCTCAGGTACCTGCTATAAATTTGTGGTGTTACTGTTACTGACATTAGTCTCCACTGACAGCATAGATTGTTGCGCAAAACTAATATGCTCAGAAATTCCCGTATGAAGACTTTCTTATATAGATATAAATAATTTAAGAATGAGAATGGCCGCCTTATTGTGGTGGAGGGGTTTGTGTGCTCCATGATCCTAGGAGCTATGTTGTCAGGAGCAATTGCCCCTGGTATGGTCTTGCAAGGCAAATTGGTCCATGGTGAGCAGCCAGAGAAGTGCGGTTCCTATAGACCCTATGATGAAAAATAACAATGAGGATCTTGTTACCCCACCCGGATTGGGGAGACCGGGGCCTCGTCCTGGAGCCAGGCCTGGGGTGGGAGCTCGTGGGCAAGCACCTGGTGGCTGGGCCTCTAGCCATGGGGCCCAGCCAGGCATAGCCCAGACAATTAACATGGGTCTGTCCTCCTGTGGGGCCTCTACTCTTAGCCCCCCCCCGGTTCAGTGCCATTGTGTTGTAGTTTACCCTGGTGGATGAAACGGGTCGCCTCCCTTCGACTTCGTGCCCGGGGTCAGGCTCTGACAGTCTTCTGTGTATATGCACCAAACACCAGTTCAGAGTATCTGGTCTTCTTGGAGGCACTGGAGGGAGTGCTGGCATTATTCTGCTGGGGGACTTTAATGCTGACATTGGTAATGACAGTTAAGCCTGGAAGGGTGTGGTTGGGAAGAATGGCAGAGGAAGACGCCAGACAGACCTGGTAGACCCAAACGCATAGTGAGGGTATGCCTCAGGGCCTCAGTCCGGGAGATCTTCAACTCGCACCTCCAGCAGAAGGTGAGGGAGTCTGGGGACATGGAGTCTGAATGGACTATGTCCTGGGACTCCATTGCTGAGGCAGCAGTGCAGAGCTGTGCCCATAAGGCTGTTGGTGCCAGTCACGGCAGCACCCCCCCATACCCAGTGGTGGACACCGACGGTAAAGGGAACTGTCAGACTGAAGAAGTTATTAGCCTTCAAGGCTTGGTTAGCTCGTAGGACTCTGGAGCCAGCGGACAGGTACTGGCAGGCTAAGCGGGAAACAGCTCTGACAGTTGCTGAACCAAAAACTCGGTGTAGGAGGAGTTTGGTAAGGCTATGGAGAAGGACTTTCGGTCAGCCTCGAGAAGGTTCTGGCAAACCATCAGGCTGCTTAGGACAGGGAAGCAGGGCTTCGCCCATGCTATTTGTAGCGCAGGTAAAGAGCTGTTGACCTCGACTAGGGATGTAGTCGGGCAGTGGAAGGAATATTTCGAGGATCTCCTAAATCCCACTGATACACCTTCCTTGGAGGAAGTAGAGCTTGAAGACTCAGAGGAGGACTTGCCCATCTCGAGGGCTGAGGTCACAGAAATAATCAAACAACTGCTCAGTGGTAGGGCTCCGGGGGTCGATGACATTCACCCTGAGTTCTTGAAAGCTCTCGATATTATGGGGCTGTCTTGCTTCTTCTTGCCTCGGGGACAGTGCCTCTGGACTGGCAGAAAAAAAGGGGACCTCACTCCTCAGACCAACTTCAAGGGGATCACACTCTTCAGCCTCCCTGGGAAGGTCTATGCCAGGGTGCTGGAGAGACGGGTCTGTCCATTGGTTGAACCTCGGATCCAGGAATTCCAGGAGGATGTCACCGATTCTGTTCGCAATTTTTATGGACAGAATTTCTAGGTACAGCCAAGGGGCAGAGGGGTTCCGGTTTGGGATCTTTGCTTTTGGATGATGTGGTCTTGCTGGTGTCATTGGGCTGTGACCTGCAGCATGCGCTGGGGAGGTTTGCAGTTGAGTGTGAGGTGGCTGGGATGAGGATCATCACCTCCAAATCTGAGGAGGCACCTATGGTCATGAGCTCTGGGTAGTGACCAAAAGGATCAGATCGCGGATACAAGCGACCAAAATAAGTTTCCTCTCCAGGGTGGCTGGGCTCAGCCTTAGAGATAGGGTGAAGAGCTCAGACATTCAGGAAGGGCTCAAAGTAGAGTCGCTGCTCCTCCACATCGAAAGGAGCCAGTTGCCTTTATCTTATTGTTGTAACCATCTTAAGTCAGTGGAATATTTCAATGTCACATTTTTAAGTTAAATATTACTTACTTGGCGTAATGGTTAGGGAAGCGATTATGTAATCAAAAGGTTGCCAGTTAATAAAAAAAGAATAAATGTGTTCAGTGGGTAATGTGCTATATCATGCAATACTGGATTTAAAGTAGACTTGCCTTGATGGGTGATAGAGCAAAGATGCTGGCTTTCATTAGACCCACTCGTCTGTTGCCCTAGAATCACCCACACAGAATTACCTGCTCTGTAATATTACAATAACTGAAGCGTTAAAGAATAACCACATGGATAAAAAGATTTTGATTTTGTGGAGAACTGGTAACTTTCATTTTTCTAGGGTCCACCTGGGGCGGGAGGTCCACCAGGGACTCCCATAATGCCAAGCCCTGCAGGTAAGCATGACATAGATGACATTCTTCTTTAGGTGTTTCTCAATACCAAGTACGCAAAGATCATACTTGTGGTCTTGCTATCATGCCTCCTGAGAACGAACTTGGGCCGCAATGAATCATGGGATTAGTGTTGTTAGGCAAGGACCTTATGTATCCATGATATTTGGGGGGCGGCAATAACGACATTCGGGGATTTTTACCGTCCTCTGTCCTTCTGTTCTTAGTATTGGAACTGGTAAAATGGGTACGTGAGAACACAAGTATGGTCAAGTGCGCATCTTGAGAAACACCCTTTGTGGTCTTATGTGTTTGTATGTGGTATGTGCTTTTTTACATTATAATTTTTGATAAAAAATGTTTTGTTTCAGACTCTACAAACTCCGGTGACAACATGTACACTTTGATCAGTGCAGTGCCACCAGGCGGAAACAGACCAAATGTAAGATGATTAGGCCGTGATGAGTATGATGCTGTAAATGATAAGATAAACAATGCTGCCAATCAAAGGGAAATATGCTGATTTAGACACATAAATATTGAAATTGAGTTCTTTTTTTTTCAATGATACTATATTGAAACTGACATGTACATGCAGGCATTGTAATCACTTACATTGTTATAAATGGCTGCAGAAGAGAAAAGTGCTACAAATTTGCATAGAAATGCATTACCTGTATGTTTATAGAACGTGAAAGTGATTTAAAAAATTGGGGGCTCATGTCCTGCTTTTGAAATCTAATTCCAGGGTGGCACAGCTGGCCATGTGCAGCCCTGTGTAACTGCAGAGCTATATTTAGTGCAGGAGAATGGGGAAAGTGCAGCCATTTTGTTGATTACTGGTTGTCATGAGCAGCTGCCACGTAGCAGCCTTGCTGTTATGTGAAGCGGCTCTCACTGTGACCTCCACTGGGCTCTTTCCCTATACTGATGGTGGAACCAAGGGGCAGCTGCAATTGTTTGCTCTTTTTAACGTGACAGACTTTAGAACCACAACAGCTGATGCTTTTATCCATGCTGGAATTCTCACTTCCATAATAGCAGCTTGCAGTAATATCTGTTTATTGCAATGTTTCGATTGAACGATTCACAGAAAGGATGAGTCTGTCTGAGTCGAACTGCTGTGGATTATAAACTTACATGATTGTGTGATCATCATTTATAGTCTCAATGATTGTTGTTTGCATGTGTTTCAACATATTTCTCGGTGTTTGTGTGTCATATCCACTGAGTGTATAAATATTTGACATGCCTTCCTAAGCATATAAACCATATAGAGCAGGTATAGAGCAGAAAATATAGAACAACATCACATCATCAGGATTTTACATAGCAATGTTGGCCTGTTTTGACTTACCATAGTTGTTCTGATCTGAATTCATAGTGGATCCGAACTCCAATTAGCCCATTCCACAGATGTTCAACTGGACTGAGATCTAGTGTAGAAGGCCCCTGCATTGCAGTGAATTCATTACCACGTTCATATAACTATTCCTCAGCTGTAGTGGGTCTTGGATGGGGTATTGTCTTGCTGAAAAAAAATTGCTTCCATGAAGGGATGCATCTGATTAGCAAAGACGTTCAAAAATCCTGAGGCATTCGGATGTTACTCCACTGTTTTCCATGCAAACACCTCATAGCATCACACTGCCACCACCAGCTGGCAGTGTTGACACACAGCGTGATGGATGCGTGGACTCCTCTGGTTTTTCCCATACCCCAGACCATCCAACAGCAGGAACTGTGATTCATCAAAACAGCCACTGTTTTTCCAATCCTCCGGTGTTTTAGGTCTTTAACCAACTGAAATATTTTGTGAAAGAAGTGCAATTCATGTTAGGTGTAACAAGTCATACATTTTTTAATGGGTCTTCTGGGAACCGTGTTGTACTGGACTGCAAGCTGACTAACTCTGGAGTGTCTTTTGATCTGTACATCACATATCAGCTGCCTTTCATCTCTCCAGTCAATGGATCGCTGGCCTTCCTTTGACTCAATGTGTTTTCGGTGGCAGACCATGCTCGACAATTCCATAGGGTCCCGCTGAGTGTGAAAAACCCCAGAAGATTTGCAGTTTCTCACTTAAATCTTTTGCCTATTCTGCTTCAGTTTCCCATGTTGCAGTCACCTCAGGCTTTAAAATCCATCTTTAACCTGTCTCCCCCCTTCATCTACCCTGATTGAAGTTAACGAGTAAACTCAATTGCTGAACGTAGCTTTCGTTTGGATTCATCTCTCTATTTCAAGCTGAATTCTTCTGTATCAGTCAGCATTTCTCATTGCTTTAAGTTCTTCCATGACATAATCACTGACCTGTATCATCTGTGATTGGTCAACAGTTCCCAATGGGTCCAGGGCCTGACGGTCCCATGGGGGGTTTGGCAGGCATGGAGCCACATCACATGAATGGCTCGCTAGGTAAGACGAAGAGATTAATGTCATCACTCACATTGCTCCTTGTTTTCTAGCTTCACATTTATTTAAACAAAGAATCATACAACATACAGTAGCCTACATACAGAGTATAGCATGAGAGGTGCCAGTCACTGGCTAGTTAATCTTTTCGAGCAGCTCAGAATCATCCCAGAGCTCAGTCCCTTAGATGGGCTTCAGGCTGAGCATCTGCAGGCACATGGAATCCTCTGTAAAGTATCACGTCAGTCAGCTACAACAAGCAGATTGTTTATGCCAGTCACCTCTCAGAATGTCTCTCTTCAGATGGTTTGGTGCCACTTCCATCAAAATGTACATTTCACATTTTGCTGTTTGAGGAATTATAAGTTATAACAATCCTGTAACTCTGTGAGCATAATCAGTAGTTGGAAGATGGATAGATGGATTGATGGATGGATTATAACAGCCCTATATCTCTGTGACCAGGATAACTAGTTTGAAGAGTGGACGATGGAATGGCTAAATTAAATGCCATTATTTTAGCTGATGTTTACTGATGGTGAATCACTGTGAAATGTCTTAATGTTTCCATTTACAGTTTATATTGAAACTGCCAGGTGATATTCCTTAGAAGAAATTTTATTCCATTGTTTATTTTTCTGGGCCCGATTGAGTTGAAATCAGTTATTTCAACAAACTCAGGTGTCAAACAGTGGATATAAAAAGTGTACACATCCTTGGTGTGTGTATATATATATATATATATATATATATATATAATGGTCTTAGTGTCTCTTTTCTGTTGATACCCAGGGCCTGCTGACATGGACAGCATATCCAAGGTAATAGATGTATGGTTTTTGTCAGTCTGTTCTTTGATTTTTAAGAGAGGTACATGGCCCCTGCCTGCTCGCATGTTTCATCACGCGGCATTTCAGTCTCATTTCAGTGCGTTCTTCCTATTCCTCATTCTCGATACTCTCTCAGCTGCTCAGTGGCCCATAAAAAAAGTAGCATATACAGTCATGTGGAAAAAAAGTACAATTCTTTCAATTCTGCTGGTTTACATATCAGAACATAATAAAAAAGAAAAATCTTTACCAGGTTCTAAAATTATTTAAATCTAACCTCAGGTGTAAAACAGTGTCATTATTTATTTAACAAAAACGAAGCCAAAATGGAGAAGCCATATGTGTAAAACTAAGTACACCCAATGATTCAGTGGCTTAGAACCACCTTTAGCAGCAACTTGAAGTAATCATGTTCTGTATGACAGTCAGTCTCTTGCATCGTTGTGGAGGAATACAGCGGGCTTCCTTAAGGTTTACGGGCATTTGTTCATGCACAGCTCTCTTCAGGTGCCGCTACAGCCTTTCAGTTAGGCTGAGGTCTGCACTTTGACTGGGCCGTTGCAACACCTTGATTCTTTCCTTTTCCCCTATTCTGTTGTACTCGTGGCCCCCATAAAAGATGCTGTGTGTGGTTAATCCCTCTCCCTTCAATGTGCCAAAGTGTCAGAAACGGCTATATGATATTAATATTCCCCAACCACAAATGATTATTTCCCGCTAACTCTGCTGCAAAGGATTTGTACCCCAGAAAATTGTCTACTCTACTCTACAGGGGGAAATGCATGTGTAGACACTGGGCATCTGGCCTCAGACAACTGTGTGATTATCTCTGCATGCTAAACAAAGCGGCAGACATGAGGCAGCCCTGCATGGACGGCACATGGCATGGGAAGGGGCTTCTGGAGCCTGCTGTTCTCCAGCCCACTCTCTCATTGTTTGTCTTTTTTTTTGTTTTTACTCCTTCATTCCTTTTAATGTGTTATGGTTATGGCTAATATGCTGTGTGTTGACCTTTAGGTCCCATTTGTAGAAGAATACTAATACAAATGGCATTCATTTTAGTTACTGAACCAGCCTTGCACTCCAGCCTCTTTCTCGTTTACCGGCAGATGAGCAACACGACTCTCTGGTTAACACTGTCTCCCCTATCTTAAACAGAACTCCCCCGGTAACATTAGCATGAGCAATCAACCGGGCACACCTCGCGACGACAGCGAGATGGGGGGGAACTTCCTCAACCCATTCCAGAATGAGAGCGTAAGTGACAATTCCTGCTATATAACATCTGTATTTTTTGGACTTATCAGCTTAATATTTAGTCAGTGCTTTAAGGGGTTTTTATAATTTGAGCGCATGCTGTATTTATTATATGTATTTTATATTTTTTATCTTGACATACCTGAGTTTATATTACAATTCTTTTATAATATATATATATATATATATATGTGTGTGTGTGTGTGTGTGTGTATATATATATATATAATTTTCTTTGGTGCTGCCTTTAATGACCCTGTCTCACCCTCTTTTTACTATACTTTCCTCCCCAGCAGTACTCTCCAAACATGACCATGAGTGTGTGACCAACCAGAGGGATGGTTAATGGTTCGGCGTACCCAGTGACTCGAGGAATTTTTGCAGGCTCATTCTTTCTGCCTTCATATTCTCTCTGGAAGAAAATGGATCCGGGCTTTTTTTTGTTTTTTTTTTTCTTGATTTGGTTTTTACCTCTTTAACACTTCAGAAACTAAAAGACTGACATTTTCAAGATTTGCAGAGAGAGAAAGATAAAGAGCCTACATTGTGTTTCTATATTTATATATTTGTGTATATATGTGGCTATGTAAGCTTTAGTACATATGCATGTATATACAAATAAAGGATCCTTTCCTGACCATCACATGGACTTGAGATGGAATGCCAACAAGAGTGTATTAAGAATGGATTTTTCAGTTTTGTATCGTGTTTTTTGTGTTTGCTTACTTCAAAAATCTGGATTTTTTTTTGTTTTATAAAGATGCGTTCTCTTGTGCTGCATATATGACTGAGGGGAGGAGGATTTTAATAAAACAAGTATAAAATGTCTGTGAGAAAATAGCGTATGAACAGAATTTTGTTGAATAATTCACTGAAATAATGAACTTGACAAATGTAGCAGGTTAAAAGTACAAAGACTGGTATGTTTACTGAAATTAGCCCTGATATCGCAAAGAAGGATATCAAAAACCAATTGGACATATGAATTTTGTATTTTTTATTATTGTTTTGGTTCTATGTTGCACTTATTGTGTTAATATAAAATGACCATATGATCTCTTTTTAGAATTTTAACGTCTTTTGTGTTGCAACATATTGTACAGTGTTTACAGGAAGAATTCAACCCCCACCTCGGATTTTATTTTTGTATATTTTTTTGAATGTTTTGAAAGTTTTATGGTTTTCAATGTTGTATATATTTGCCGTGAATCCATTAGCCTGCTGTCCTGTGGAGACCATTGTATTTGATTTGAAATCACATGAATCAACTTTAATAGACTAAACTCAGCATAATATGTGAAATCCGTTGGCAGCTGGTTGAACTTGATTTTATTTGAGAGTGTTATAGAAAAAGAACTGCTTATCTGATACAGAATTCCTTTAAAATATATTTTATGGTAAAACAATATTAACTAATAAATATTTAATAAGTTGTGTATATAAAGGTTAAAAAATGTGGGGTAGAAAGTGGGGGTGAATAATTCCTATAGGCACTGTATTACTTGGTATTTTGAAAATCCAGAAGCACAGCTCTGAAACAGTTCTCATGTACCGCATTGCCTCAGAACACATAATGATCAGGAATGACAGCCATCCAGCTTTAGCATGAAGACACATCTGTACCAGCACCTGTCAAAGCAACATGGGCATATGCTGCAGTCTCAGACTCACACTCTAATTTGATATTTTGATATTTATTTGAACAATAGACCTGCAGTTATATATAGCTTGTAATGTGACAAAACAGGATGAATACTTTCGCAATGCCGTGTGTATACACACACACACAGACACATATATACAACTAAAATGTTTTAGCATACATACATACATACATCATAATTCCATAGATATCGGGCAGATGCTTTCACAAATTTAAGTTTTGCCGCTACTGTGTTGTGTGAGTTCTTACATTTGTTTTCTGCATGAGTGATATGCGTTTACTTTATTTTGAGTTTTGGGGTGGGGGGGGGTATTAATTTGACTATTATCTTCCTTCAGTAAGATAATACTATTATACTATAATATTTGCCTGTAAACAACCAAGAAGACAAGTCATGCTTTCTTTAGTATTCCTCAGGAATATACCCCTCGTATATGGTTGTTAGCATTAGCACCTTCTAGGGTTTGTTGTGTAGCTCAGTGATACAGTGATACAGTGAAGCCCCCAGCTGAAACCTGACATTGACTTGTGTGTTTTTACATAAAATGTATCAGCTGGCTTTAGCTGAGTGATCATTTCAGTTGACTGGTACCAACAGTCAAGACAGGCAGGCTAATTTCATAAAGAAGAAATGATGACTGCTTACTGAATAGCGTCAAGAGAACGGCTCATGTGACTCTAAATGAACTGGTTATGTTAACCGAGCATCCGCATCAATTCACAGCACAAATTGAATGGACCCTGTTATATACCCTTGTATGTATTGAATACTGAAATTGAGCCTTATGTATATGGGGCAAATATAGTCAAACTAGTTTGCTTGGTTTCCAAACATTTTCATTCATTTATTTTTCTTGAGATATTTTAGATATGACACAAAGAATCCTAGTCTATTTTCTTGAAGAAAGAGCATTCAGATAAGTGTCTGTGTAACATATTTACAACCTATGTTTTTGTCCTGTGCATTTTGTCTAAACTTTTTAGTTAGAGAGTTAACCGGAAGATCTGCATCTAAAATGAGGGTAACTAAAATAAAAGGTCTGAATGTCCGCATAACTTTGTGGAACTTAAAAAGTAGGTATCTCCTAGAATACATTGGGTATAATCTTTTGCCAGTTGGCAATCACCATGGCAACACCTGTGAAGTGCATTTGAAGCCAGCAGCCATGTGTCCAGTTCAGTGTTCCTGTAGTGGAGGTTATATATAGATATTCACAAAGGACCCAAAATGCCCTGTGCTCAGACCACTTTGATGATAGTTGGATCATACCACTGCCCATGACATTCAGGATAGAATAAGATGTGCCTAGCATGAAACAAGAATTCAATTTTTCAAATAACAAGGTCCCTGCAGTTTTTACATGAATACTCTTGTGTCTTAGAAACATATATGTCTATTGTAAGATTGGCCTAGTTTTTCTGTGATCATTATTTTTAACTCCAGGATCTATATGTTTATATATTAATGACCAAAATCATTAGTTTTAAAAAGGACAAAGTAGAAAATAGATTGAGAATAGAGAATTCGGTTTCATTAGCATTCCTTAGTGGGCCAAAGTCTAGTGATGAGAGCATTAATTCAAAACTGTCTGCACCCCCGATTGCACACTCAGACCTCACTCCTCCCTTCCAAGACATGAGAAGAAGAACAACCATGCACTTAAGTCCATCCTACATATCTTTGGGTCCAACAGGTTTGGATGAAGTGGAACTATTGGAAAAACTGTCCAAGAACCCTAAAAGGTTTTTTAAGAAAAAGGAGGGAAAATGGACCAGCTGTGGGTCTTCAATGACAAGGGATGGGAACAAGTCACTTCTGCAATCAATACCTACAATTTAGATTGTAAGATAGATGATAGATAGATGGATGGCTGGATGGGTGGATGATGGATGGATGGATGAGATTAGATTAGATTGATTTTGGGGGACTTCAGCCACTGATAAGGCAATGAAACAGGCAAGAACAAAGGGTACGTAAGCAAATAGTAGAATGACAGTGAAAATAAATCTATTGGGGCTTCCTGGAGCTTTGTTATTGGATAGAATGCCTATTCCCAGAGGTAGGTTCCACCTTACCCCCAACCACAGCCAATGAGATACAATATACAGTACCAGTCAATAGTTTGGATTTACGTACCCATTTTTGTAGTATTCTTTCTTATTTTATAAAGACATCAAAATTATAAAATAACTTAAATGGAATTATGCACTGACCAAAGAAATCTATTACACACAAAAAATTATTTGTTGGCTGAGGTTCAAATACCACCATTTGCTCCCCCAATCGCTTCTTGGACTGGCTGACCCTACCTTCTCCTTTTCATGAGGTGGCCTCCTAGGATGCTTTTCTAGCTGTCCTGCAGGACGTCCCACATAAATCTTGAGCACTCTTTGTTTGCACTCTATGGTCAGACTCTGCTCTGTGCAGGTCAAGTGGCCATGTTGTATGGTGCAAAATAAATAAAGCATCATGTCTGTGCCCGCCACACTCCCTGTAATTATGATTTTTCTTTTTACTTTATTTAGGCTTAGTGTGCTTTAGTTAGTTTGCTTAACAGCTTATTGAATATTGTAACATCTGAAACAAATAGGCCCACAATGGAATTAACTTCCATGCCTTTAATGACGTAGAAAGTTGGTTCCGAGGAGTTCATTCTCGTTACCTGCAAACGTGATTTAGAGTGTAATGCGTACAGGTATATTTGACCTTCTCGTGATGCCCTTCTGGCCATAGCAGAGTAATATGTCATTGTCAGAGGCAATATGTCAGAGGCATCAAAACTAATAACTGAATGTTATGAACTTATAAAGTTTTATGTAATTCAGTTACACACATCCATGTAACTACATAGCTTTTTCAATTACTCAGCAGAATAAATAATACCCTTCAGCAGGCAGGGAGCTGTCCTGCTTGTGTCAGACTTGCTGTACACTGCTTAATTGCCTGGTGCTGTAGAGATGCGGTGCTTCCAAAATGTAAAAGAATGGTAGAACAGCATTGTAAAAAAATTAAGGTCTAAAAGTCTTAACTAGTAGTTTTGTTGTTTTAAGTTGTGACAGTGATATACAATATTATTGATTTGTCTGCTTTGGTTTTATTATCTTGGATAGAACATTAAAACTTGACAATATACGTACATTATGTGGGGTCTGTCAGTGGACTGAAAGTAATGAAGTATAAATTACATTGTAGTGAGTTAAGATATCCCATATATTTTATATATTATCGAAAATATTTCTATAGGAGTATTGTATAGTTGTTATAGGTGCCTGCAAATTGTTTTCTTGCTGTTGTCTTCCGATCTTTTCAAGATATCAACAAAGGTAACAGCTGTGGACTACTGATTAGAATAACTAAGAAGCAATCATAATAGCAAAATTAATTTCTTCTCAAAGTATTTTTAGTTATATAAATAATCTCATCTAAAGAAAGTTGGAATATTTTGTAAAACAAAGCTTTTTTTATACTTTTCTTTAATACAAACTGCAGCTCTTATCCCAAGTACAATCCAAATTATTACTTAAAGGCTTATTTACCATCCATTGATTCTGCTATCCCTTTTTAGTCATTTCAAACAGTTGTATTTATATGAATTATCAGGATTATTTTGACCACAATATAAAATAATTTAAATGAACACATAGTTATTCAAACTTTAACACTGTTAATATTTATTGACTTGTAATGGTGGCTTATTGGGTGGCACTGTTGCCTGTCACCCCCAGATTGGCAGCTTTGAATCCCATCACTTCTTTGAGTCTCTGTGTTCCGTGGACATTTTGTGCTGCTTGGGACAGACCTCAGGTGACCATGACCAGGACAAACAGACTGATGGTTGGGTGACTTTTTGATATGGACAGCACAGAGGCTCAGCATGCAGCAGTTACATCACACCTTTGGGGGGGGCAAAGATCACTCTTGCTCTGTTTGTGGGGTTTGCATGTCCTTCTAACTTTACCTCATGGTTGAAAAAGGTATATTTAGGTAAATTTATGTCTCTAAATCGTTCTGGGTGTGTGATGTGTTTTTGCCCGGTAATGATCATCCAGGACGTTTGTAGCCTATTCCACTGGGCAGAGGTTCCCTGACCCCTTGGGACTCTGCAGTAGTTGTATACATTCTCCCCTCTGCATACCGTAACATTAATTTTATAATTTCAGTGTGTATTAATTATCTACTGTCTGCATTTTCATTTGGTTGAATGCATGATCTCCTGCGAGATCACTCCGGCATATGCATGGACATAAAAACTGTGTGAGGACGATATTGGTAGACTGGATAGGACCCGTTGCAAATATTAACTGCATAAATAGTTCAGTAAATTAAAACTGCATAGGCAGAATTGGGCACTTTTGACTGGGGTCCCCGGGCACTCCAAAACATTTCTATTTTTAAAAAGCACTAATCAAGGCAGAAATATAAATTGAGGATGTGATATAATAGGAACAAAGTGATTGACAAAGTCATAAAAATTAGAATGATTAAAAAAAGCACCTATAAGATATGACAAAAAATATACCTCTGCTCTCACCCCTGTCGGTAGGATGAGGGTTAAAGAGGATGGACTCCTTTTAGACACACTCTATCCATAGCAGCCACTGTCATTTGCTTAACATTTGCTTACTGTGGTAAGAAGATTAAAATGAGTCATTACATTATTATGTTGAGATATGTATGTATGTATTTATGTATGTATGTATTTCCCTTTTTCCAGCATCTGAAGGAAAGAGTGTGGGAATCTTCATCTTAAGACTCGATAAGCGTTTTATTTAAATTTTTTGAATAATGTGCCAAACACACCACTAGAGGGAGAACTAGGACTATAAATATGAAAACAAAAACTGAAACACATTTCACCCACAGAATCGATATGAAACCCTAAGGTATCATTTCTGACACCATTATTTTTTTATTTTTTATAGTCACAATGTTATATATATATATATATATATATATATAGAAGATATGTTAATTCATATACAGGACTTAGTAGAAGTCTTAGGTGGTCAAAGGAAATGTTTAAAGCAATTTATCTGGGTAGTAAGTGTATAAGTGCACCTAACAAAAAACACAATTTCACATTGTAGTATATGCAAATTACAGAGTGACACAAAAAAAGTAACAAGAATTTTGTCTGTTCTCCAAGAAGTTACTGATAACCAGCTGGTTGCCTAGAAGAACACCTCTTCCGTTACAAAACATCTCCTCGGGGACAACCCAGCCATTCTATGTATTTGTTCAATTTCACCACCAGCTTGTTATTAATGAATATTGTTATTGGTTGAGTGTACTGGAGACGTACTGCAAATGCAGGGGTGACTTTAGGGGAGGTTTTGTAGTCCCTAAACCTGCACACTTTAACAAATATAATTCCACAGTTTTACACCAACATGAAGATCATTCAAACATAATTTTTGACTTCAGCTGCCGAAGACTTTTGCAGTGCTGTATGTTACTATTAGGGGAAATACCATCTTCATTAAAAAAATTACACTATACATTGAAGGAATAAAAATTGAGATTATACTGATAAAGATATTTACTTATTTATATGTAATATGCGGCTCTCCAAAAAAACTAAGAGACCACAGCAAACTATTTTGTTTCACTCATTACTCAGTTTATCAGTGTGCATCTGTGAATAATATATTGCAGTCTGGTTCTTCTCTGTTTCTCATTAATGAAGGGCTTCTTGGGACTTCAGTCCTGCTTCTAGGACCCTGACACAAACTGACCTAGCAGTGCACTTCACACCACTTAATGTTTCTCATTCCACTTGAAGGTCACTTGAGGCCATCCTCCGATTAATAAGAAACTGTCAGATAAGTCAACGGTCATCTTTGGCTTCTGCCCTTTGCCTGGCTGGTTTCAGGTCATTCCCAGTGTATCCTGCTGCACATTGTTCTTGTGACATCACCCAATAGTATTCACTGAATTTAAGTGTGTAGATGGTGGGTGATTTAGTAGGGACTACGCACTAGTGTCATGCATATATTGCATTATATTTTGTTGCCATGGGTTTCTGCTCAGTTCACTGTGTCTCAGTGACTTGTGTGGTAACCTGTGAATACTCCCAGCCAAAGTATGTGGCAGAGAGTTGAAACGAAAGAGGAAGTCATACTGCTCACATGATACCTCTCAGGTTAATGCTGATCCACATCGGCTCTCTTGGCAGAAATCTATCAAGGGCCTGCTTACACATGACCCTTACTTATTCTTGCTAGGTTCAGCACACTATTTGACTGCTTCTATAAATACCAAACAGGATTTCTTTACAGTGAGCAACCATCAACTGGGACACAAAGCATTCATATTTGCTGACCCATCATATGCTGTTTTAGTACTCGATATCCCGAGGCTCACCTTTCACCTGCATGCATACATTGAGAACATATGAACCCCATCATTAAATATAAAACCCTAATTGCATTACTACATGCACGTCATTAATCTACTTTCAGAGAGAAATTAGCCCTGTCTTAGCTATTTAATGGCAGGGCATTTCTTTGCAGGTCTAGCTGCAGTGAGATAGCGATGAATTATAGTAATACACATAGGGCAAAATAAGGAAAATACAGTTAAATGGGGAATTTGTAATTTACACTTTACTGTGGTTTAGTGAGATTAAATATACATGATCACCCGCATACTCACCAGATGTTCTATAAGAGGATTGGAGGAAGGGTCACACTTAAACGAGGGGAGCAGTTTGTGGCTCAGACGGTTAGCCCACTGGACCTGTGATCGGACACTCAGACAGTTCCAGGCTTGTGGTCGGCAGAGTATTTTTCCATTGAGCCCTTGAGCGACTGGCTGGCCCTGCTTTCTTTATCACTTTAGATAAAAATGAATAACCTTTTAGCCCATGACCCCTGAAATATCAGTGCCAGAGATTCGCCACCCTCATATTGGTTGACCCGGGTATTTTTTGGTATTCCACTTTCCTCCTACAGTCCAAAAAGATTAATCTGGGGTCTCTGCATTACCCATAGTGGGTGAGGAGGAGGATGGATGGATGGATGGATGGATGAAATACATGTCATTTAAATATTAAGAGGTTGATCAGTGGCATGTTTTAAGAAAACTGCATAGACCTAGATAAGTCTACTACAATGTAATACCTATTGAATCAAGTAGTAATGATAATTCCAAAATTGCTGGGATCCGGACCCCCGCGGCACTGAACAGCATAAGTGGTTTCAGAAAATGGATGGATGGATGGATGGCAGGTGGTGAAATTTAATGAAGCAATGGATTGGCTGGGATGCCCCTGAGCAGGTACTTTGGAACTGAAGCAGTGTTCTTCTACAACAAGATGCTACGTTTTTGGAGAACAGAAGAAGTTCTTGTTCGTTGTAAATGTACATACGTTTTTAACATTTTCTGAGAAAATATACAGTTACTGCTAAGATAAATAGCTTTAAACATTTAAACATCTAAACTTTTGCACAATACTGTACACAAGTATGTAAGCATGTTTACATTTTTATTGGTTTGTCCTTATGAAACGTATAAATATTCATTATGATTCTAGAGGATGAGGAATGACCTTTGGCTCTCATTCACAGGCACTAAGGCGCTTCACCTGGTGTTTTGGAATTAAATCCTTTACAGAATGTTACAGAAGTCCAGCAGGGTTTGGATGAATTGGAAAGCAGCTGGTTCTGGATATGAAGGCAGGGGATCAGAGAACAGAGAAAAAAATCGAGTCTGCCGTGAGGATCAAATCGATGACTGTGATTATGCTCTAGTTGAGTTTTTAATTTTCATTCAGCCTTCCCTGCAGTGTGTCATTGAGTTTGTGATGCTGTGTTCTTAGGTATACATCATACAAACATCCCAGACATCAACTAGTTCATGAGAATGATTTATTTATGATATGTTGGACTTCACATTGTCACACACACATTGTATATCCCAGCAACATTCTTGTCTGCTGTGGTCACTTTTGAAACTGGGTGATGGGAGTTGGGATCTTGATGTCCTCTCCGTTCTCTAGTTTTTTCTCGCAGTCTATAAGATAGTTCACGCCATCAATCACCAGCTGAACAAGCTCCACCTAGAGGACACAATAGTAGATATGTGCTATAACTATAAATATATAGCGTGCCCATCCATTCAACCATCTATCCATCCATTGGTCCACTGGTTCTTCAGTACAGGGTAGTAGTATATAACTAGACATAATATATGGACATATGAATCTGTGATACATTTTATTGTCATCAGAGTCTTACTGGTTACTCGTTGTGGTTACCTCAGATTTGCCTAAGCGGTCATTGTTGGAGATGTCAAAGACATCGCCCACTGCTGCAGTGTCTACACCCCCAGTGCCTCTTTTCTGCAGCCTCAGGTTTTCCAGGATCTTTCTAAAACGGGGGTCCTAGGGAGGAAGCAATCACGTTTATCAATGCTAGTATGCATCCGTTCTATGCATATGCAAGCACAGAGTGTCTCTGGGACAGGGGTGCTACCTTGCCTAGGAGCGGCAGCCGGATGTGTACCCCCGCTCTAAGCCCAGTGCCCAGATTGGAGGGGCAAGTCAGGATGTAGCCAAGACGTTCATTCCACATAAACTCCCAGCCACGCTCAATAATCAGTCTCTCCACCTGAAATTTGCAGAATAATGGTAGCAAGGGAAGATATATATATTCTTTAGTCCAATTGCTGAGCGGTTCATAATTCAAGCTTATGCATACTCTAGGGTCAATACATGCAAACACACCCATCATATTGAATGATACCATGGAAGAGTAATGAATTCTGGGCCGTATGATGCTCATAATTATTGATTTCAATAATTCCTGTATACTATTTATAGCTTAGGTCATATATTAAATGGCCGAAAGAGATAGGTACATTAATCTATAAGAAAATCATTTAACAACTGCAACAGTATTGATTGACTTGAATGAGTATATTAGCGCTATAAACATGTTGAGTTGTTTTGTTAATAACATCTGAGCCATAATTTGTTCACCAAATGTCATTATACTGGACATTGCTAAGCAGCATACATGTATTAATGCGTATATTTGTGTAAGGTTTACCTCTTTAAGTCCACTGCAAAATCTTTCAAACACTCTCTTCATGTTACCACCCTTTTGCATTGATATGACGCGGAGGTGATCTTCTTCATTGATCCATATTAGGAAAGTCTTCTCATTATTGTGCCTGAGAAATTAGATTTCAATATTAACTCCAAAATGAAAACTACAATATATTACATCATCCCCACTCAAAAAAACAAGTGAACTGTAGAATTTATTGTTAACACCACCCATTTGTCATCAGATGAAGTTTTCACATATACTGTAATTAGTGTAACTCACTCCACAATGCACACACCCAAACTGCAAATCACAAGTATTGAATGCAAATTTATAATAGTACGTGCAGACTCCCAAGTATGTATTTCCATTAAAGGTAGCATGCGGAATTTGAAGCTTGCTGGTAATGACAAGCCTCACAATATGCACAATACCAGATTCCCCTAGCATCTGGCTAGTCACGGGCCATCCCTGCACATGTCAGCAATGGGGAGGCGGGCTCATCAAATAAGAAGTGGTCCTGCATTTGACCAATGGGAGACGACAGAGGGCAATGCAGCTTGGAAAAGGCAGGGAGAAAAGAAGATGGCTCAGTAGGTCTGCATACTAATCTGGCCTTTAAGTGACTACTCAACCCTGACTTTTTCCATGATAAGTTCAACAAATGTCCTCTTATATGGATGTCATGTTTTTATGTAGCCCCAAAGTGAAGAGGAAGTCAAATTTTAAGTTGGACATTTCTGTAAGTTCTGAGAAAGCTAAGTAAGCAAACTTTTATAACAAAAGTTTCTTTGTCACAATGGACAGCAATGTTCGCCAAACACAAGGAGCACTCTATAAAACATTGAGTAACATTACTCATCATAATGTTAAAAAGAACCTCTGAAAGCATGTCTGTGGGATGAAAAAGGTGGATAACTGCTATTGCCT
>JAODKM010000039.1:24431302-24446384 GCA_026780845.1 Petrocephalus sullivani
AGTAAGCAAACTTTTATAACAAAAGTTTCTTTGTCACAATGGACAGCAATGTTCGCCAAACACAAGGAGCACTCTATTACTCATCATAATGTTAAAAAGAACCTCTGAAAGCATGTCTGTGGGATGAAAAAGGTGGATAACTGCTATTGCCTGGAGTAGGGTGAGAGTCCGCTGCCTTCCCAGCCTTACCAAATTCCGCGTGCATCGGGCCAGTCCCTGGCCATCCCAGCTGCAGTTAGCAGAGGAGACACGGGCTTATCAAAGAGGAAATGCTCCTGAATGAGGGACAGATGTGGCAAGTAAACCACAGGTCAAGCAGAACTTCGGTGCACTAAAGGTGGACAACCTGTGCAATCCTATTAATGACACTACAAAAGTCGATGTCTCAATGCAAAATGCATGGCAATGTGTAATTTTTCATTTTTTTTTACCATTCAGAAGTTTTGGGGTCACAAATTTCCCATGGAATAGCCATCATTTCTCAGAACAAGAAAAGACTGATGATTTTCAAAAGAATGTGTCTAGACACTTTGAATCTTCAGTAGAAATCACAATTGTTGATGCTCTAGTTCAGGGGTCGGCAACCCACGGCTCCGGAGCCGCGTGCGGCTCTTTCATCCCTCTGAGTATTTAATTAAAATGTATTTTATTTTATTTACGTTCATTTTTAAAATGTTATTCTAAATTTGAAGATTATGGTGATCTTGTAACATCTAAATAAAACGTGTTAAAATTTTTTGTGTCTCTGCAAACACTTCCGTTGTGTTTTGGCTATTTGCAGCGCATTTTAGAAGTTGCATGTGTTTTCTGTATTTGCAGCGTGTTAGAAGTTGCATGTGTTTTCTGTATTTGCAGCGTGTTTTAGAAGTTGAATGTGTTTTTTGTATTCTAAGAAAAGAAAGAGATAGAGAGAAGAGAAAGGTGGATAATTTAAGTTTGGCATTTTTTTTTCATAAGTACAAGAAGGACTCAAATAGACATCGAGTATTTTACTTGAAAGTAACCTTCAACCCAACGTCTCGTAGTTCAAAATGTTTTTGTAGCATGCAGAAATGTAATTTTGTTTTCTCTGCAGTCGTTCATTGATTTCATAAATGCAACAGATTATAGTTTGTTTATACATAGCATAAAAGCAAAAAAACCCGTTATATGCAGTGTTATTTCATTTTAAATGACATAAGGGTTTTGTGGCTCTTTGAGTGGCAAAGGTTGCCGACCCCTGCTCTAGACAATCAACTACTCTAAAGTTTTATTGTTTCTTCTAATCAACACAACAGTTCAAGTGGGAATCATTTCAAATGGGAATTCTAATGATCAAATTTGCCATAAAATTTGACATAAAATGATAAACTTGGATAGGCAGACACAACATTCATGTTGTCATCTGATGGCCTCTACACTAATGCAGATATTATATTAAAGATCTTCCATTTCCAGCTACAACAGTCATTTACAACTTTACAGCATTGGCAGTGTGTACACCATGTTTCTGATCAACATGATGGTATTTTAAATGGACAAGAAAACAGTTCTCTTTGGTTTTCGGTGCTGTGAGCCTGAAATGCTCCTCACTTACGTCTATGAGTCTCTGCTGCACTTCCTCTGTCATCTCCCCCAGGCTGTAGTAGTGGCCAGCCAGCTCATCTCCCAGGCCGGACAAGGCCTGCACGGCGACACGCTCCACCTCCCGCCGCTCCGAGCGGCTGCAGGCTGGCGGCAGGCTGAGGCCCCGGATGCTCCGGCCTGTGCGCACACGGGAGGATAGGACATAGTTCTCATCGAACATCCCTGAGGTGATCTGTGGACAGAGGAAGGGCCATTGACCATCCAGATGTATTTGATGAAGGACAGCATCTTTCATTCTACTTACAACTGCACTTATATAAACTGTGAGGTGAGGGGAAGGGTGTACTGGACCTTTGAAGCATCCAAATCTGTAGGGTGCATCATAGTTCTTGGATCATAGCCATTGTGCCTGTCCTTAATGACAGGATCAAAGAGCTCAGAAAACACCTGGAGATGGAATTACAGCATGATCAGTGGGATTGTGTAAGTATGTAGTACTTCCCAACCTACAGATGAGATTCGTGAGAAGAACTAAAATGTCTTTGCTCTCAGGTGGTTTGTTTCTGTTCATAAATTTTTGTCCAGCTCTCTGCTGTATACCTCGTAGCTCTCTTCATCTCCAGCCACCATGCCAACAGTCTTGATGAAAGGGTGCCCAGGGTTGTCCACCCCTGTCTGGATGCACTGATCTAATGTCCAGTTGTTAGGGGTGACCTTGTCTCTTAGGCGGGCATAGATAGCTGGAGTCAGAGCACTTGCCATACAATTATTGTGCTTGCGAAGATCTGGAAAGTCAGCACTGTATGAGACACAGAGGAAGAGTTAAAATACCACTCTTCTAGTTAAACTCGCTGGCCTTATTTTGCACTTTTTTTATGAACTTTTCCTGCTTCATGGCCTGATATGCATATATTTGGTAAGCTAAATACTAATCCATATAAGAAGTACTATGTATATATATATATATATATATATATATATAGTCTGTGTGTGTGAGAAAGACAGAAAATATGAAATATGAAGAAATCAGTGTAACCAACGTCAAATTAATGATCTTAATTTCATCATGGTCTGATGAAATATGATGATAATGCTTATCTGTAGTTGAAATTGAATGACAAAAGACTATTCAGAAATATTTCATTCAGATATGTAAACATTTTTTTTATAAGTTTGATATGAAAATCACTTTGTTCTCAAGTTTATGTACTTGATTGATGTAGAATAACAGGATACAGCATTTATAGTATTTTATTGTGTATTAGTTCCTGTGTGCACTTTGCATTTCAGATCAGTCAGGGAGGCCAGAGGAGGTTTTAGAAGACCAGGACAGAAAGGCAGATGAGTTAGGCACTTTAGAAACAGGACCAAAACATACTACTCTTGAAAATTATCCTCTCACCAGCTCTGGACTGAAAAGTAGGTCCTTTCAGAAAAGATGATTTGAGTGTTTTGAATGGCAGGAGTATTCTCTCAGTCTGTGTAAGTAAATTACGCACCTAAACATATGTTAGGAGTGTGTGTATGTGTGTAGCGTTTGCTATACTTGTAAGCACCTTAAGTCTTATATTTTGTCAGGTTATTTGTGGTTAAGGTTAGGGCTGGGTAGTGGTTAAGGATGTCATGATTGGGATTAGGGTTTTTACCAAAGAAATGAACGGACAGTCCTCACTAAGATAGGAATACAAACGTGTGTGTGTGTGCATGTCTGTGTGTGTGTGACAGAGAGAGAGAAGTAGAGAAGGAGAGAAAAGTAGACACTAATATTTACTAATATTTCTTTATGTTTTACTTGTATATTCAGTAATTGTAGCTAGTAATTTTAGACATAATGAACTGGTAACTGTAGACATAAAAAACATACATACACAGATATTAGTGTTCTTTAAACTTTCTGAGACTTTTGGAAAATGTTACTATTACACATTCAAACATGTCCAGCTAACTTTGTTTACTGCCAATCAGATGTGAGTTATGTATGTCAAGATGTGACGCCTTGATGATGATGTGTAGAGTAATTGGTAGAAGATGGGAGTGGATGAGGGATGGGGGAGGGGATTAAGAGATGTGATCTGAGGGAGGAAGCTCACTCATTGGTCAGATTACCTTCACTGCAAGATTACTGCAGATTTAACCATGTGTTATTCACAGTCAATATAGGCACATTAGTGATTAACCGAATAATTAATTTACGTGTTATATTTTTACAAAATACTGGGCAGGCACGTGCCTACCTACATTGATTGGCATGATGTCACTGATCAAGATTATCACATAATAATTCAATTCTGGTGCAATTCTGAGACATTATAATACATCAAATTTCATATCACAGTATGAAAGTAAATTTTTTTACGTATTATTGCTACTTGTGGTGTGTGAGTATCATTCATTCCCGCCAGAGTAAACAATGCTCATGTTCACGTTTAATAGATGCAAATTGATTTGTTCGGTTCACCGTTTATAAAAAAAGATCGTGTTCACAAAATTGCACACCTGGCTGTCCACATGATGTAACAGAAAACGTGACTCATTAGAGCAGGCCACCTTCTACCATTGCTCCAAGGTCCAGTTCTGATACTAATGTGCCCATTGTAGACGCTTTTGGTGGAGGACAGGAGTATGGGCACGCTGACCTGTCTGCAGCTATGCAGCCCCTTACACAGAAAGCAGTGATGCACTGTGGGTTCTGATACCTTCCTATCATAACCATCATTAACTTTTTCAGCAATTTGTGCTACAGTAGCTCTCTTATGGGATCGGACCATACAGGTTAGCTTTCGCTCCCATATACGAATCAGTGAGCTTTGGGCACCTATGACCCCATCGCCATCTCACCAGTTGGCCTTCCATGGACCACTTTTTGTTGATAACGACCAGCACATACCAGGAGTACCCCACAAGACCTGCTATTTTGAGATGCTCTGACCCAGTTATCTACCCATATCAATCTGGCCCTTTTCAAAGTCACTCAGACCCTTCCTGCTTCCATCAGCTTCGAAGAACTAACAGAATGATTGGGGTATGCATTTAGTCATATGATTTGCTGCCTGGCCATTGAGTGTGCTATTAATTTAAAATACGCCTATGCTTATTTTGCAATTCTATACTTTCTAATACTTTCTGTAACTGATATTTACATGAAGAATGGTATTTTTACAATGAGTGTTCTTCAAGTACAGATATGTCACTATTAAGCAAGCATTTTTGAAAACAACGCTGTCTCAAGGTCTGAACATGAAGCCACCCAGTGTAAGCTGCCACCTACCTTGGCGGAAACATCTTCCTCCTTTCTGGAAATGCTGCCCTGGTGGTGTCCCTCATTAGGTAACCTGTGGCCAAGGTCCCAGCACCAAGACCAGCCAGCACCACCACAGTGTTGCGGCTGGACATCATTCGAGTGAAGGAGCTGGTCATGCTTGTCTTCACAGGGTACAATCAACTGGGGGGTGATAGAGCAGGGATGGTGGGAGAGGAGATAAAATCAAATACAATTTTTGGCATAATGTAAAGTTATATTTGTGTTAAATTAGAAAGCTCATTATGTGAAGTATTACCCCTTGAACCGGCACTGGAGATTGAAGATTTATTTGGATTCAGATGAAAGACGTTTGAGGAAATTATTACAAAATATTTTCTTGAATTACAATATATTTAAGTGCCACTTGTGCAGCCTATTCAAACCAGTTTTGCTCTCAAACCCTGACAGGAAGACAATGAATAACATCTACCCATCTCTCTCTTCACTCAGGGGTGGGTCACCTTCAGCTAGAAGATCCTTTTTCTCACTGCCAGTTAATGCAAGTGGGATTAATTAATCTGCTTGTTATAGAAAGTCATGCACAAGGTAAGTGAGTAACAGCATTTGGCCTAGAATAAGCCTTAATATAGATCTTTGAAATAAAGAGCCACTTTTTATTCACAAAAGATACAAAACTAAAAAAAATAAATTCTATAGCTTTATTTTACCATCCAACATGAACAAAATGAACTTGTTTTTCTTCTTCCATGTATTTTTAATCCTTGCCAATAAAGTGAGATATTTCTTGGCAATCATAACAAGATACCGAATCCAAATCTTTATATCAGTGTGTTCTGCATGAAAATGTACCATGTCACATTGCGGTTGACTTTTGGGGCCATTACTAACACTCCAAATTTTTCCAAAATGTTTAATTATCAGGGTTGTTTATCAGCTACTGCTTGTCACTTGTCCTTCTTTCTAAGGGAGAATGAGGATTAAGGAACAGTGTGACTTAACATATGCATACATGCATCCATCCAAACATTATCTACACCATTTATTCAATGTAGAGTTACAGTGGTCTTCCATAGTGATAGCATACATGCATATTTAATCCTGGTAAAATAAGCAATAATGCATATCTTAACCTTCCAACCAAGTGAGCTATGCTGCCATTGTTCAGAAATTATTATCAAATACGGTTGGCAGAAGCTAAGGTATAGATGGTAGCTGGTCTAGATTAATGGCCAGACTCTGCTGGCACCAGGCCCTGCAAAGCCTGTGAGCTGATGGCATTATGTTCAGGTCAGAGAGGCTTAAGACGCACTACACAGAAAACAGAGCAAGCAATATGCTGGTTTCCACATTGTCTGATATTTAATTTAATTGTCCTACCAACCGAGAACAAGTGCTTCATTGATCGGTCTCAAAATAATTAATTTCATTATTTCAGATTAATGCCACATTTGATAGCTAATAACAGGAGATACTGATCCTGAAGGTACTGATACTGATCAGTGTTATAGACTTCTGATAGTTTCATGTGAGAAATTTAAATTTACACCATGCACAATTTGATTTATTAAATTATCTGTGAAAGTTACAGATTTTTTGCCAAATATTGGGTCAGGAATTAAATTTAACTCAACTTAATTTCTTTTGTACCCGTCTAAAACCCCATTACTCCATAAAAAAAGAGCTAAAACATAAAACTTATAAAAGTACTCTTGAAAATGTTATTGATTTTTAAAATTCATTAAAATGGGTGCTTGCATGATACAATATAGACCAATTTTCTTTTGATAAAGCAGTATTATTAATATAATTACAAAACCTGGTTTTTACAAAGAACAGAAAATGTGTATAATTTGTACATTAATGGTGCTGGTATGGGCTACCGAGAGGAAAGGTAACAGTACTTTACCTACACAGAAGTGTTCCTGAAATTCACGCCAGGAGAAATACCGTGTGGAATGAGCTGCTGCTTCGTTGCGGGATTAAAGCTTGTCATGTCGGCCAATCCGATTTCTGCTGTCAGCACGCCACAGCCTAAGTCTGCAATATGGTCGTTGTCCTTGTGCTTTCCCAAAATGGACATTCCCTCAATCTCTCCATACATTATTGATGCTTGGCTTCAATGCGGTCAGTTCTATCCGGACCGATGCCTCACACATTCATGGCATTTACCCGAAAGACAGCTTCTTTTCTGAGGAACCGGACGTTTTAAGCATTTATAATTTGAATGGATTTATGTTTCTAAATTACACTATGTAACAAAATTTTTACTTTTTCTTCTTTTTTTGTTTGCCTGTCTCTCGTTAGGGGCTCTGTACAATGCTGAATAACTGGAACGTGCAGGACTTTTCAAGAACTTTATGGAGTGTTGTAGAACGTATGAGGATTTCCAAGAACCATTTAGAATTTTCTACATCTTTCCAAAGTTGTATATACAGGTATACATATATATATAGTTTCTACTTATTAACAGGTGTCAATATTAAATTTACAAAGAGGAAGGTTTCAAAAATAATTCCTTATTCATAAAATAATTCCTGAAGAATTTTTGAAATAGAATACGTTTTGGAAATATTACCATGCTGTGCCACCTTAATACATGAAGACCTATTATTAATATAGTAGTAGGCCTCCGTATAATGGGAATCTACAGAGCAACTAGACCCCCCTAAATCCCCAAATTAGGGTTAGGATTTGAAAAAAAGATGGCTTTTTAAGACATCAAAACCAGATTTAATGACAGTTATTATGGAACATTATCTTTGCATTATGTAACATTTAGTAGTATAACATCTAGAGGATGTAATCATTAGCATATTGCTAGAACGCATATTGATTATTTTCTCATGATGTAATCCACACAAGTAATCAAATCATTATGTATTTGCGCTTTATGTTAGTCAGCTCTGTATGAATACCCACATTAATGAGCTCAGTAGCTTATCTATCTTGAAGGCCATAGGTAGTATTAACCTAAGTAACAGGTGGCCAGTTAAATGCACTAAGTGTTCCTATCAAGGATTAGGAAGTCGCTCGACTGTGCCAAGAAAGAACTGAAGGCCATTTTAAAAGACGTGGGAAAGACTCTCACACCACTATTTTTTTATTTTTTTTACACATAAGGACTGGGCAGTATAGAAATATGATCAGCAAAACGTATCACAGAGGGGTGTGGATCAGGGGACAACAACAATGACGGTGAATGGCTAAAGTAATGATGATGCTTAAGTAAGTCATTATTAGATGATAAGAAAATGCATAAGAATCAATATTAGACACACATGCGCTGTGTTCGGTCTCAATTGTAACCTCTGTGATCACAATAAAGGCTGAACTTAGAATTCTACACAAGCAGCTCCTGACTTCTCATTTGGCAGGGAAAAAAAACCACAACATTCTAGGCCCCAATAAAACAGGAAAGAGTTTGGGTTGATTTTACATCATCCTTCATACTATCCTGCTGTGCCATCCAAAGTCATCCTAAGACATCAAAACCTGTTTTTATGATAGCAGTAGGCCTGCCATGTAATGGGAATCCACAGTGTAAATGGATTGAATATCAAGTTTCATACTATCCAATGACCTGCTGTGTACCCTGTGTCGCAAAATTATGGTTAGGGTTAGAAGAACTATGGCTCTAAAGTACCCATATTAGGGTTATCCAACTGAAGCTATGGTCAGGGTTAGAAGAACTATGGCTTTTTTAGGCATTAAAAGTTATAAAACTATTTCTGAACTATGTTCTACCATAGCCATGGAACAACTTCACAAGATGCTCTCCCTCCATGACATAAAAAAACAAATACAACCCTAACCCTAACCCTAACCCTAACTTCCAGACTGTACCACTATAATGCCCTCCTTTCTGGTTGTCCATTTGCGTCCTTAAATACACTTCAGCTGGTATAAAATGCAACAGCCATAGTTCTTAGAAAAACTAAAAGATATGATCATATTAGCCCTGTTCTATGCTCCCTTCATTGGCTCGGAACGATTACAATATACTGCTATTAACTTATAAACCTCTGAAATGCTTGCACTAGAATATGTTAGAGATCTGCTGATCTCATACAACCCTTCTTACTTCAAGGAGTAGGATATCTATCAGTACCTAGAGTAGAAAGATCTACAGCAATCTGCAGAGCATTCTTCAAAAGAACCACACAGCTGTGGAGCAGTCTTCCAGCAGATGTATAAAACTGTATGCTGGTTCTTATCCTAAACTGTTGATGCTCCACTCTTCATGTTCCTTATAGAAACAGTGCTTCATTTCCTCCTCATAGACTTGTGGATTCTTCTTCCAATCATTGACTTCAAACACAAATGTTCTGAATATGGACACAGTTTCTACAAAGAAAAAGTCTGATCAACCCGAAATGAGCATACATCTTAATTACTCTTCCAGGTAAACAGAAGAGGATATACAAACAAAATAAAAAATGAAAGAGACAATTAACTGAAAAGACATTTTATCCCCCCAACCCCCCATCCCTCCAATGGTGTACTGCCTGGAGAATCAAGCATCAAAATATGAAGATAATCGTGTAATCGTGTAATCGTGCTTGCCCAGGGATGCCCCTTTTACCTGTGACATCCATCTTGAATGCCCCCCTGCCTGTGATGTCTCACCTGCCTGGTCCACCCCGTAGCTCATCCTGCCATGGAAGCAGCATCATCACCTGCCTATCCTGGCATCAGCATATTGTTCTCCACTGGACCATCCTCATTTAAACCCAGACTTTAACAATTTAGAGCATATACTGTAAATTAGGACTTTGTTAATGGGACTTTCTCTGCCGGCCCCTGGGGGATGCCCCGACCTTTGGGTTAGGGTTTGGGCTTCCTCTGACAGCCCCTGGGGGATGCCCCCCCTCTTTGGGTTAGGGCTTCCTCTGCCAGCCCCTGAGGGATGCCCCCCCCCCTTTGGGTTAGAGCTTCCTCTGCCGGCCCCTGGGGGATGCCCCCCCCTTTGGGTTAGGGCTTCCTCTGCCAGCCCCTGGGGGATGGCCCCCCCTTTGGGTTAGGGCTTTCTCTCCCGGCCCCTGGGGGATGCCCCCCCTTTGGGTTAGGGCTTCCTCTGCCGGCCCCTGGGGGATGCCCCCCCCTTTGGGTTAGGGTAAGGGCTTCCACTGCCGGCCCCTGGGGGATGCCCTCCCCCCCCCTTGAGTCTTGCTCCTCCCAAGGTTTCTTCCTGCTATGGAGTTTTTCCTCTGTCTTGAACTCTGGGGGCATTGGGTAGGGATAATGTAAAGTGCTTTGAGGCAATGTAACATAAAAATGTGCTTTCAAATGAAAATGAATTGTATTAAAACTGTGTTATTTTAACAATTTCCTACTTTTCACATACGTAATTGAGTAAGCTTTCTATTTAATTTGGGCCCTAACTTTTGCATAAAACTGTATGCTGGTTCTTATCCTAAACTGTTGATGCTCCGCTCTTCATGTTCCTTATAGAAACAGTGCTCCCCATAGACTTGTGGATTCTTCTTTCAGTCATTGACTTCAAACACAAATGTTCTGAATATGGACACAGTTTCTACAAAGAAAAAGTCTGATCAACCCGAAATGAGCATACATCTTAATTACTCTTCCAGGTAAACAGAAGAGGATATACAAACAAAATAAAAAATGAAAGAGACAATTAACTGAAAAGACATTTTATTTTACATACAGGCAAAAAGGTAGGATAGACTTGCTGTACATCTTTCATAACAGTCAATGGACAAAGAAAGAAAAAGAAATATGATACAGCAAATGCCGATAAGTATGCGCTCAATTGGGAGATATGATGGGTGAACATGCTCAGCATGCAGCCGTACGGGTTTCTGCAGTGATGCCTAGTACATGTTTGGATTCGCACACTGTGCTATTTCACGGCATCAAACAGTTGAAAAAGGGAAAAATCCACTTTGTATTTCTGCTACATTTTGTTTCTTTACCATCTTCCAAAGTTATAGAAAGCAACAGGAAAATATTAATGACTCACAAAACAAAATAATGTCTTTCCAAATCATTAAAAAAATATTCCAAACAAACTAACAGAATATTGTAACACTCAAACAAGCATGAAATATTATACCATTACAAAAAATCTGTAAAGGGATTGCTTAACAAAACATTGCAGAGACTGCCCTACCAGAACCATTTACCATCTTCTACTTTAATATCATTCAGCGTTATGGGGGTGCCCACTGGTTAACTTAACACGACCAGATTGTCCTAAGTGATTTCTTCTTCCAGCCCCTAATTCTTAGCAATTTCTCTGTACAGTAGCCATATATGAAGTTACACCTAGCACCCATAATTTTGGTTCCTCCTTCCAACCCCAATTGTTTTTATTTTCCTCTTCTATCCTCTTTTATCTTCCAGTTACTTGGTTTTGCTGAACGTTTTTTAAAGTCAGATAATCTGAAAAATAGGCAATTGCACTGCAACAATCTGCCCATTTATTCTTATTATTTTGTAAAAAAGACACTCAAAAGACACAGTAGTTACCCAGAATACCTACACTAACTTTTTTTTCAGAATGCACTGTTTCTTACATGCATACAATGAATTACATGCAGTTTGTTTCTATAAGTTAACCAATCATATCAATCATTACTCAAACCATACAAGGGTATCATTAAATGGTATCTTACCACCAATTCTATGACACCCAAATGTCAGGACATTTTTTCCAATTAGAAGTAGCACAGATGGTACATAATCTCTACAAAACCTGAAATCAGATAAGCTCTAAATCATTAACCATTGCAGTGGTGATAAAAGGGATTCAAATGGTGTGCTTTTCAAAATGACTATAATCCTGCAGTTATCAAAGACAAAATTTAACAATATAGGACTGTTGGTGTGGGAATAAGAGCCTAATGGATTTACCAATAGTGTAACTGAGACAATGCACAGCTCAATAGTGCCTGATAGGGCTGAATATTGTAATATATATTAAATAATAATTGTGAACTTAAATAAACACTAAATAAATATTGAACATTAAAATTAAACATAAAAATAAAAAAAAACTTCATTGTTCAGTTGTTCATTCAGGTTATTCTATAAATTGGACCAAAAGGCAGTAAAAGTTACACAAACACACCTGTTAAACTGTCATTACCATAAGTAATCTTACCACAATGAACAGTGGACAATGAGAGAATACAGAGCAGCATGCTAAGTGGGTTAGGCTAGACCAATTTTTCCAAGGCCACTGAACCTAGCATATTTTGGGGACCCCCAGATGTTCCCAAACCAGCTGGGAGATACCATCCCTCAGGCATATTCTGGCATATTCGGACCAGTGGGACATGCCTAAACTGCTTGATACCCCAAGCTACCCCAGCTGACTTTTCTTGAATGGGGTCTCCCGGAACACCCAACTCTTCACCCGGATGGAGAATGAGCTCAGAAAACCAGCAGAGAATCCTCATTTAAGCCACCGGCACTGGTGACCTCGCTCATACGGTCATTACCATTTGGAGAGCAAGCATGAGTAGAAAAGAGAAACATTACAGCGTAAATAAAAGAATTAAGACAGTTTCCTCTAAGCTGAGTTTGCAATCACCTGTGAATGAGGTGAATCACTCAGAGTTACCACGGCCCCTTTAACCCGCGGCATGATTTTGTACTTTACAGCAGCGTCTCCCATGTCTTCCAGAGAAAGGTCACTCAGAAGCCTTCCTGTTTGCTTCCACTGCCAGGTCCTAGATTGGACAGAACTCCTCAGCATTTGTGAAGGGGCAAGACCTCCAAATGTCATCAGGTGCATCACATTTAATGCTAACACAAAGACAGAAGTATCCTTAAATTATGGGTTTCTAAAATCATTGGTTATAATAAAAATTTTGATCTCTTCAAATATGGTATTTGTCATGTAGGGTTTTTTCTGTTTAAAATATTTACAGTAAGTAGATTATTATGAGTAAGCTCTGCATTTTAAGTAATAGTAATAATCATAATCAAAAAAGCAAAGAATCTAGGACATTAATAAATATGTGAACAACTTACTTCTAAATAAAAGGCACCTTAAATATCTACTTTTCATTTTAGCTAGATTTTGGCCTACTACAATAAGCAGCTAGCTCTAAGACAAAAATATTCTTGAGATAGATGGTAATTTGGACAATTAGGTAAGCAAAGTTTAAAAATACATGGAATTACGGAAGAACCTTATTTCCTATGAACATATGATAACTGACAATAATGAAAAACTTATACAGGCCTACTTTTCTAAAACAGACAAAAAATTCACGTTTGTTCATGTTGCACTCAGATGTCGTTAGAATACTATACTTTGCCAAGTTTAATTGACCCTTAGTAACATCGGATAAAGCATGGATTTTATAGGAAGAAGGTCAATGTACTGAGAAGTTCTGTACATGCTACATAACTTTATATATATATAACTTTTTCCTTTCATCATTTCTCCCAGAATAAATAATCACACTGTTCTTTTCTTCAGCGTCTCCATGGCAGTAGCACCTATTGCCTCATTTACCTTCCATTTAGCACAAATGAAGCAGCCAGGCAATAGTGAGATGCCATTTCTACTACCTGTTCTTTACATTGCACCCAGCATGCAAGTGCTGCCATTTCTTCCTACCTAGCCATTGCATTTCATACGAATGACTCTGCTTGTTTCCCATCAGGCTACTCTCCCAGATGACTCATTGACAGCAGCCGCTACCCATGCAATACGAATAGTACTCATGTAGCTGCCAAGACGACAGCGCCTACAGCTTGCCAGCGCCTACAGAAGAGGTTGTCTAAGCTGGTAATCTGGGTTCAATCTTGAGTGACAGATCATACAGTGTGTCTTCATCCATAATAAGGGTTTTGTCGAGTAGGTACTGAGTGACCTGTTGGTAGGAACAGAACAGAGAAACTAGCTAGAGTTTAGGACAGTCAGGATGATCTAAAGATCTAGAGTGCAAACGCGATTGACAGGTCAGTCTTAAAGATATCTGTAGTTGATTGCTCTATCCTCACAACAAGCAATCCCTCCACCCCCTCCCAACAAAAGCTATTGATGAGTAACCCCCCCATTCAAAGACACATTGGATATTGATAAAGATCAACGTCATTATTCACTGATTCTGACAAAAGTCTTTACAATTAAAATACCCTGATTTTAACATAATGCTCAAATGTGTCAAATGACTCTAACTATTTCTCTGTCAATTAAGTTCTTTTCCTCATCTATCAACGCACAATCCACATGAAATGTTATGTATAGATGACTGTCATTATCAGGTGCCTGTTTCTTGGATTCCCTCCTATCATGTCATAGTTCAGATAATAAAGGAAGAGGCTTAATGCATAATAGCTGTGTTCGTCTTGCCATGATTCACCAGGAATTACCTTTGGTTGGTGTTCGATCTTGTAGGGGGTCTGCTGGAACTGTCGGATCTCTCGAATAATGTGTGATATCTGTAGGTCAGGGATTGGTCATTCTGACAGTCCTTTGCAGGCTGAATGGTAAAGATAAGCAATGTATATAGACCTTCAGGACCCTGAGTTCTGGTATGCTTACCATCCTCATCTTGGAGAAGTTGACAAGGCCCTCCTCTGTGAAGTTGGGTGTCCCCTCCTCAATAAAGGCCAGGTCAGTCAGGTACATACCCAGGTAGGGGACAGAGGGGGGATTACAGCTGAGGAGACACAAAGTAATGAACAACCCCAAGGCATACTTTTAAGGCTCTCACTCATTACGGTCTAAAAAACTACTAGATTTCGAAGTAGGAAATGTGACAACTTACTTTTTCAGGGTTTCTCTTAAGTTTTTAAATCTTCCTTCAGATGAAACTATCTTTTGCAGCTTGTCCATCAGTGCTTTAGTCTGTCAAAAATAGTTAAAAACAGGCAATTTTACCCCAACTGTATCATAAATGAAACTTTTTGGAAGTACACACGTGGACAAAATTGTTGGTACCCTTCTGTTAAAGAAAGAAAAAGCCACAATGATCACTGAAATAACTTGAAACCGACAAAAGTAATGATAAATAAAAATGTATGCAAAATTAACTAATACAAATCAGACATTGCTTTTGAATTGTGGTTAAACAGAATCATTTTAAAAAACAAACTATTAAAACTGGCCTGGACAAAAATGATGGTACCCATAACTTAATATTTTGTTGCGCGACCCTGTGCCAGATGAAGCAAACCAGCCCCAGAACATAATCGAGCTTCCTCCATGTTTCACAGTAGGTACAGTGTTCTTTTCTTCATATGCTTCATCTTTGTGTCTGTGAACATAGA
>JAODKM010000039.1:24447316-24486058 GCA_026780845.1 Petrocephalus sullivani
GTTAACCAGTTATCAATCCAAGTTGCTACAGTTCCTAAAATCCCTGCGGCTTTGATCTTAAGCAGGAGCCGTTTGTGCGGGACAACATCAAAGGGCTTCTGGAAATCTAAGTAGATCACATCGTAGGCCTTTTTGTGATTAATTTCTCTTATAGCTTTCTCAAAAAACTCCAGTAGATTGGTTAAACAGGATCTACCGCTCCTAAATCCATGCTGGCTATCCCTCAGAATGTTATTAGAATCCAGATAATCTACCACTTTTGCTTGGATTATGGCTTCCATTATTTTTCCCGTTATTCAAGTTAGACTGATTGGCCTATAGTTTGACAGATTACTTCTATCCCCTTTTTTGAATATGGGCGTTATGTTAGCACGTTTCCAATCATAAGGTACCACACCTTCAGATAAGGATTTCTGGAACAGTAAAATTAAAGGTCGGCAAATAATATCCCTCATCTCTTTTAACACTATAGGTAAGATGCCATCAGGGCCCTGTGATTATTTATTTTGAGCTTAGCTAGGCTTTGTAACACATCAGCTTCAGTTATATATATATTAGTTATAGACGTTGCCAGATTAGTAATAAGAATTGGAAAGTTACTAGTGTCCTCAACAGTGAATACCCATGCAAAACAATCATTGAACTAATTTACTATATCATTGTCATTTTCAATTATAAGACCCTTACTATTCTGAAGATTAGTGATTTCAACTTTTAGAGCTCTTTTGGAGCAAAAATATTCAAAGAAACTATATAGCTATGGGATAAACTATTCCATTTTACAGTAAGAATACACAGGTTAATCAAACTTGCACACGTAGTAGAGTATACTCATGACTAGTCCAGATAATATAATCCCTGATTTTTATTACAGTTCTTTGGTTAAGTGCACTCTTGCACATCTCACGTTATTGAAGTGCTGACTTGTCTTCATGATATAAGGTGTCCTCTCAGTCTTGTCCACCTTCATCCACCCCTGGCCAAGAAACTCCCTAATATGCAAGATACATAGCCATTGTCATAGTGAAACAGGAGCTTATTATACATTTAAAACAGGTTAATCAAATCTCTACTATGATATCATTAACATCATCTATATCATCTAGTTATTTTCACAAAAAGCTGCTTCACTATAGTTTAGAAGTGTGTCACACACTCTCTGGCTAGTTTTACAATAATGAATACTTACTCATAGGGGATGCTTCTGAAGACAATATGGTCCAACAGGGTGATCTGTTCAGCCAGCTCTATTGCAGACAGAGATTCAAAGCATTCCACTTTGGGGCATTCCGCCTAGAGAAGACAATCAGGCATTCACAGCTACACATGTACACAAGGAGACACATGACTACAGGGCAAAGTAACACGAAAAGATCAGACTTCATCATGTTTAACCAAAACAGCATATCAAAAACAATAACTTTCACTTCAATAATGTCTAAATATATAACTCATGGCATAATAAAAAAGCCACTGTTCCCCATAAAACGTCACAGGCCGCTGTAGTTGCATTTAAAAATGAAACAGATGGAGGTACTAAGTTGTAACTCCTAGTTAGCTATCATAGAAATTGGCATGGATAGGAAAAAAGAATGTACTGCTTGTATTGATAGTTTTAATTAAAACTAAATATATTAAATAATACAAATATTAAAAAACAACATATTAATGTTCATAACTAAAAACTGCACCACAACTAAAAACTGCAGAACAACTGTAACGCACATTTTATTATGGTAAATGTATGAAGAAGAGTGATAGTCACTGAGCAACATAAAACATAAGGTTTACTTAAGAGCAGAAATTGTTATCATAACTGATGATTGCTGACAGTCGTTTAATGTTTCTGCAACAAGGTGAGGGAAGGTAATCTTAATTTGGGAGATGGGTAGGCACAGAGCATTCCAACGTTGAGTGATTAGCCATTACACAAACAGGCTGTGCCAACTGACTCAACAAACGAACCACTCCATGCCTTACTTATTGTACGACACGCTTTACATGCAGGGAGCCACCGCCTTTCATCCAAGTGTTTCCCAGGTAAACAAGAACATTAAGAACACTAATGTCCGTTACTTTAAATGTATACTATGCATTTGTATATAACATATGTGCCTTCCTTGATGCATTTTACGCTCTATAAGGAAGCATATTGCACAGCAGAAGCATTGAGTGCCGGTCAAGCGAGCCTTCACTTGGAAATTGAGCCCACAGGGGGCGCCAAATGTTACAATTCAAATATTACACTCGGTTCAGACCTGAGACTTGAAGCTACTGTTTTCAGTTTCAGTTCTTGAAACCCGATGGGTATGAAACTCTTGGTTTTAGTCTGAGATCTTAATTAATTTCCTTCAATTAAACACGTTGCATTATCTGCATTTATAATTTTGGCAAGGAGTACTTAGGAAACACATCTGAATGTAATAATGCTATTTATTGGAAAGCTGCTATAAGTAAATATATTTCCCATGTCATACCAAAAGGAAATGATATTAAAACACATGTTCATGCCTTAAATATGACCCTTACATATGATTTGTGATACTGGACTATTTTTAACAGCAAATACAAGGAATTACTAACTATGTGTGCAATATAAAAACAATGTGAGTCATTTTTCTAATTCAGCCCAGAATCATTTATGCTGTGCACTTGTGACTCTTTGTAGCTTTAACGGTATTATACAGTGTCACTTCCAGGCACAGTTAGATGTCAGACAGTGCTAATCAGAAAGAGAATAGAACTGAGCACTAAGGATGTTTTTTTTTTGTATGTCACATTCTACTGAACAAGAATCAGCTCTTTTTAAGCCTTTTGTAATTTTAAACAAACAAATAAATAAATAAACAAACAGCTGATAATTCTGTTAGTGTACAGCTCTGATAAAAGCTTAAACTAAAATATTAATGTAAACACAGTGCTACTTTATTAACAAATAGCCAAAAAAATGTTGCTCAGTGAATTTGTACCAAAAAGAAGGCTATTATTTTGAGAATTGCAATTTTATCATTAATCACTGAAAGGTTAAAGTTTTTTTTCAGTCCAGATGTAATTTTGCAATTAATGCTCACATCTGGTACAGTTTCAGTTCATTGAACAGCTTTGGTATTGCATAAAATCGTGCAGTTACAAGTGTCAATAAAATGGTCAATTGGCCACTGTCGATGAAATGGTCAGCATGTTTCCTTTCAATGTAAACTCAAATATACAGCTCTGACCTAACATTATGCAGGTAACCAGGAACCTCCTGGTCAATGATAGGGAAGAGGAGAGCGAAAGTAGCTGGATTTGCAATCTGTGGGAACATATTGCCTCCCATGTTGGGAACAAGGTTCGAGTCTCTACCCTGGCTCTACCACCTGGCACTGGTTTATGGATGTTGGGAAAATCAACATTAATTTTGTTTTTGCTAAATCTCGTAAGGTGGAAATTTACTCACCATTTGCAAGATGTCCTCTATCCTGAGCTGTGCATCCTCCTGGTCATCTTGAGAAAGGGCACTATGAGAAAGTATATTAAATGTGATTGTTATATTACATTTATTTTTGATCCCCTTTAAGTAATAGTACGAGTAGTGTGCAAAGGTCTTAGACCATCAAAGAAAATGTTAAAGGCCATTTATGTGGGTAATGTGGGTAATAGGAAAATAGTACAATTTACCTTTATATATAGCTATACATGTTTGTTCTTATGGAAATTATTATTTAATGACAACCTATCCTGTGTTTAACGTGACCTCAGTTACCTGAGGATGTTTGCTGTGGCTTTCCTCTCTTGGGGCAGCAGGTCTGGGTCCCGCAACACCTCTTCCAGAAGGGAGATCACACATATCTTCAGCTCACTGTTCATCTCAAAGTCCTGTCAAACAGAGGCCCGACATCAAGAATCAAACTCCAGTGGGGAGATGTACCAGGGTCACTGAAGAAAGCATGAATGATATTAAAGACTTTTCCTAATGGTGCCCATTTCCTTTGGGGGGTGGTTACCAGTTCAAATCTTAACAGAATGATTTCACTTTTGGGGCCTTGAGCAAGGTCCTTAACTATAATTTCTCCAGGAACAGGCTGACCCTACCTTCTCAACCTCACTTTGGATAAAAGCATCTACTAAATAATGTAAATGCATATACAAATGTAAGGAAAGACCATCTCTGAATGCATGACATTGAACCTTGAAGAAGATGAGCTACAGCAGCTGAAGACCACACCGGGTGCCACTCCTGTCAGCTAAGAACAGGAAACTGAGGCTACAGTGAGCATGGCACAACAAACTTGGATAAAGGACGATAGGAAAAATGTTACCTGGTCAGATGAGTCTGATTTCTCCTACGTCATTCAAATGGTAGTCAGAATTTGGTGTGAACAACATGAAAGAATGGATCCATACTGCCTTGTATCAACAATTCAGGCAGGTGGTGGTGGTGGTGTAATGCTGTGCAGTATATTTTCTTGGCACACTTTTGGCTCTTAGTACCAACTGAGCATCAGTTATTCTGAGGCAGACAATTCAGGTCCAAAGAGTTCAGACCAAGATTTTGTTTCAACCAACCAGTTGAGTGACTATGACTCCTTATACTCAACTGGTTGGTTGAATGAAAATCTGGACTTTTACTCTCTGGACCTGAATTACCTGCCTCTGCATGTATTATTATTATTATTATTGTTATTAGTAGTAGTAGTAGTAGTATTATTATTAGTATTATTATTATTATTAGTAGTATTATTATTATATTCACTTTCACACCAAAGCTTCGGAACCTGGGATGCGGACTGTCTTGACTTGGAACTTTTGTAGCCCTTGGCCACTTTTGTGTGTCGCTTTCACAGCACACAGCAAGAATTGGGACCTTTATGCTAAATAAGCATGTAAAATCCAAATGTAACATAATCTCATATGAAACTACACTGCCACGCCAAAGCATGCGGACACAGCTTTTTTAAATTTCACTTACATGACCCTTGACATGTTTATGATTATGACAAAATCTGGCCAGCAGCTCCATCTTTCATTTTCCACAGAAAAAAAGGCTGTAATGTCATCCCACTAATAAGCGTTGGAAAGTTTCATATAGGACACAATTATACTGGTTAGTAATTGAATTTTCCGATGAAGAACTTAGCAGCAGACTTTGTTGTGGAGATTAAAGAAAGCTGTTTTCACTAAAAATGACAGGGCTGGGTCAAAGGCACCACTAAGGTTACGAACCAGAGGAGAAAGGACAATGGCAGTGGGGTCCAAATGGAGGATAGTTGGCCTAGTTTTGCTGAGTGTTGATTCTCACCTGATAATAAATAGTTCAATTTCATCACTGCTAAGCTTTAGAAAATTGTGGCTCATCCATAGTTTAATTTCGGAGACAGCTGAATCAATATCTGCTGGTGGAAAGGAGCTGGTCTATGGAGCTTATACTGAAATAGATCTGGGTGTCATCAGCATAGAAATAGAAATTTAGGTTGTAGTTGAGACTGATGTGGCTTAGACGACAAATGATGAAGAGCAGTGACCCACGGACAGAGCCCTGGGGGACGCCACATATGATAGCTGATACTCTGATAGGGTAATGAATGGTTTTCAACTCACTGAAGTAAACCCTGCGCCACTAACACATAGATTATGGAGTCCCTGAATCAGAATAAAGTGTGCCATAGTGTCAAAAGCCAAACTTAAACCAAGTAAAAGTAGGAGGCTTGTGGCACTAGAGTCACGAGCAATAAGGAGATCATTTAAAATCTGAACTATAGCAGTTTCTGTACTGTGCAACTGTGTTATTTTGGAGACAGATAAGAAGCTGGGGGTAGACTATACTTTCAAAATTTTTTGAAAAGAAAGGAAGATTTGAAATCGGACAGTAGTTACCAAAGTTAATTGGGTTGAGGCCAGGATGTTTAAGAATGGGGGTAAGTGGCGAGAATTTGAGAACAGTGGGAACATGACCATTGGCTAGGGATAGATTGAAGAGGGCAGTGTGGATCGGGCCGAGCAGCAGGAGACATTTCTTAGGGGTGTAGGGAAAGAATCAAATAACAGTAGAGATTATGCTACAGACCTGGGAAAAACTGAAAGAAGAGAAGTAACCTAACTAGTTGGAGTTAGCACATTGGGAGGAAAGAAATACTGAATCTGCATTTAAACAGTTTGAGTCTAGAGAATCATAGATGGCAGAGATTTATATGCTACACCCTACTGAAGTATTGTTGCTGACCATGCCCATCCCTTTATGACAACAGTGTAAACAGCTTCTAATAGCCACTTCCAGCAGAATAATGCATCATGTCACAGAACGTTTATCATCTCAGACTGGTTTCGTGAACATGGCAATGTGTCCACTGCACTTAAATGGCCTCCACAGTCACCAGATCTCAATCCAATACAGCATCTATGGGATGTGGTGGAATGAGAGATTTGCATCATGAAGGTGCAGCTGACAAATCTGCAGCACCATGTGACATTATCATGTCAACATGGACCATAGATATATTAATAATATACATTAATCAAGAGATGCCTCAACGGAAATAATATTTTTAGTCTTGTGTGCACAAGATATTATCTGTTTAATAAACCCAAAAATCCAATGGGTGTTCCTTGTGCCCCATTGTGTATTATTTAAAGTATTACGGTTTTTGAGTTATTAGACCATTTATTACCCCCATTGTGCTATGAATGAACACTCACAGCACCTGGCAATAAGTGAGGTGCACATGCCAACATTCAAAAATTAAGTACAATTCACCCATAAATAAACCTAGAAACCGAAGAGGTGCGCAGGAGTTGCCAACAACAAACTCAAAATGCTGAACCAAAATCTTGTTACAGCTGAAACAGCCTATTTTTGAAGTCCTTGGAACAAGATTAAAAACAGGGTGAATCACACAACTGATCACCACGTGTGTGTGTGAAGACTTGTTGAGATGTCTTCTCTCGAATTGAAAATCTCACTCCAGCCAGCAGACAAAAGTTGGCAGACCTGAAAATGTAAGACATACCAAGATTGAAGTAGATTTTTACGAGGTGTTTTAATCACTCCATGTTTACCTAAATGTGCTCAATACTTATCTAGTGCACACAATGTAATTTCTTGTGAGCTCACAATAATATATTGTGCATACAAAATAATTATATAAATTATATATGCACTCGACATACCTTATGCTGTAGCTGATGCGCACCTCACAAGAAACGTAACTATAGGCGTCAGGTTATGGTACAGGCTACGGCATAGGGTACACAGCTACGCAGTTGTCGATGTCATAGATTCTCTGCACTACAAATCAGCCTTAATAGGGGCAGGAAAAATGGCAGCCCTGCCAGCAGTATAACAAACTGTCCATATTTAACTTGTACTGCAGTATGGTTATGGTAATGTGTGTATATATGCTGTCTGCATATATGATGGACAGCTACAATTTCAATATACTGTACGCTCAAACAGTTAAAGGCTGAAATGGACACTTTTGCAGAGTGGTGTAGACATAACTTCTCGATCTATAAATCACCAAGACAAAGGAACTTGTTGCTGACTTCTGTAAGGAACCTTCCAGCATCCCCACACTAGCAGTTAATAACCAGCCAATAGACAGGGTTGATTCATACAGATTCCTCAGGACAATAATCAGTCTCAGACTCACTTTCCAACAAAACACTGAAAGTATCTTTTTTAAATGTCAGCAGTGCCTCTTCTTCCTGAGGAAACTCTGCAAACTTCATGCCCACCAATTAGTCCTGACAGCCTTCTACAAATGTTTCATCAAATCTGTAATTACTTTCAATGGTTTGGGTCACTATCCAACGTCCATCGCAATCAAATGGACAAAATCATAACACTGAGTAGTAAAATAATCGGACAGAATGGAGAAGGAACCACTCATCAGCATCTACAACAAATGGACTAAACTAAAAGGAACACAAATAGCCTTGGACACTACACACACTTCGCCTTCGCCTTCAGGTTAGAGGTGCTGATCACTCGCCTTCGGGACTAAGAGAGCCAAGTCAAGTTTAGTGCCTACATACATTATACTCATAAATGGATTTATTTTTTTAAACACCACTATTTTTAACACTTTTTAAATTATTTACTGCACATTTAAAATGTACTATTCAATGTGCTATTTATTGTGTTGTACATGTTTTACCACACTTAGCACTGCTAATTCCTCCACGTGGTATGTTGTATGAGATACAGTATGTGTGGATGGCGGGGTGGGTAATCTGGACACGCACTGATCATTTTCATATATGAATTTTGTAACGGGGAAATAAATTTCTTTTATTGAATTGAATTGAACGGAATTGAATCTAAAAACTTGCGTCCAGTGGTCTCAATGCCAAATGTGAACGGATGTCAACGCAAGGCTGTATATATGCCATGAATATGTCCCTGTAATGGAATGGAGTTCTATTGTGCACTCAAAGAATGGAATGAGGCCAAGCAGTGGAGCTGTACTGCTTCCCACACATTTGATGGACACTGAAGCTAAACAGAGGGGAAGCTGCAATGCTTCTTCCATGACTGTCTGCCAGAAATCATTACAGGCTGTTTTTTTTTATACAGGTTGCACTTTTCCCATTTCGCTTAGCAGTACTTCAGCTATTCCCATAGTGGAATAACTGTTCAGATACTATCTTCTTACATCCACCAACTCACATAAATATATAGTATTATATAAGCTTATATTTTATATGTATTCTTATATATCGAGCTCCAGCAGCTGTAGTAACTCAAACTATGCATCTAGGGAAAACAGACTAGTTACTGTATCTAGCTAGCTAGATAAGTAATTTACATTACAAAACAGCCGAACAGTATAAGGAACAAAATGGGGCATGACGTATCATTACAAATTTCTAAGAATAATGAAAACAGGTCACGCTTTGCTTGACATTGTTTAATGAAAGTCACAGACGTTGATTATACAATATCAAGCAAAGCGTGACCTGTTTTCGTTATTCTTCATAGATTCTTCTTTGTGGACAGCACTCTTATGTACTGCTATATTATTAGGAGCGTAGGCTGAGCTTTGCTGCTCAAATGTTTTCCTGTACTTCATTGCAACTTTCTAAGAAATACACTGGTTTTGGATACATTTCTTAACAATTTGCAAACACAGGAAAATAAAGCACTTACAGTAATGTTACTATATGCATATAGAAAATGACCATTAGCTTTGAAAATATTATTTCAAATGCGGATCACCCACTTCGTAGGATTGTGTTTGGACAGAGAAGCATCTCCAGCTGTAGACTGATTAACATGAAGCGTTTAACTGAACTAGAAACCCTTCCTCCTCACAGGCATCAGACTCTATAACTCCTCCCAAAGTCACTCATACTCAAAACAAGCTTCCCTCCCTCCCTGCCCTCTCCCCCTTTACTATGACTTTTACGACATCTTTTTTTATATTACTATAATGTGCAAAAAACTGACTGCTGCTGCAAATTTGTGCAATAACTTTTTAGCTCCTCTGAATGTGGCATATCTTGTCACTTGTCCAATATCACAAATGTTATCACAGAAAATAGTGCTGGCTCTCTGAGCAACCACTGTGAGAAAAATATGCACCTTGTCAAACACTTCTGTTGTATTGCATTTAGCTTATTTAATTTCACAGTGAACTAGTCAAATAGAAAACTAGTTACATAGTTGTAAATAGCAGTTTTTTGAAAACAGAGTAACCAGAGTGTGTATATGTATATATCTATACACACATACCATGTATTACAATCTTTATAGGGACACTCATTCATTCCTATGGGCATAACCCTGATCCCAACTATGACACCCTTAACCCCTACCCAGCCCTAACCTTAACCATAAGGTATTAGAGAAAATATGAGACATTTGGCATTTTTAGTTTTTTGATTGCACACACAGATTTTTATAAAATTGAGGTTATCCTTATGGGGACCAAAAAAATGTCCCCACAAGGTAATATAAACATGACCACACACACACACACACACACACACACACTTTTTCATTTTGTTATTTGTGTTCATCATGTTGTACCAGAAGCAATTTCCCTCTGGGATCAATAACGTTTTTCTGATTCTGCAATACACCTATACACAATATCAGTCCCTCAACATCACACCTACAACTTGAACAGAACAAAATCAGGTTTTGATCTTATCTTCAGTCGGTGTATGTTGGTGGAGAGAAAGCTTTCGTTATCAGCCAATACAACATGGAGCCAGGCTATCAGATACTACATAATGTCCTCGCTCTTTACAGATTCACAGGAGCAAGACAAAGCACTGCGCAGTTGTCGCATCGCATTAGCATTTCAACGCATCTACTTCCAAGAGCAGGACCGCAGTCTCAACCCAGCCGAAAGGGATCATCAGCGCAGGAGTCCAACTCCAGCCAGAAAGTTGAACATAATGAAGCCATTTTCAAATGTGAGCCACTACCTTCATTTTACTTCACTTATTTTGTCTTACATGCCAGTCTATACGCAATGATTATATGTAACTACACCAGTTACCATTAGTGAGGCTTGACTCCACAATTTTCGGAGGGGCATGCAACCATTTTTATCCTCACAGTCTAGAATTGAGTAAAGTCATCATTTTATAACAAAAAAAAAATTACAAAACAGCTGTATAATGGCTAATGATGTATGTCTGTAACAAATCAGGTTTTATTTGGCTGATGATAATACAGTGTTTACAAGAAACCAGAGGAGAGAGGAGAGAATCTGCCAGTCACTGTGAGGTGAATTAATTGTGGACAGTAATACTCAATGACGCTTAGTGAGGTTGTCACTTCCTTACCAGGAGTGGTGAGGGCAAGAATTCAGTTTCATGATTTTTGGAAGGAAGCTTGGTACCTCTGCTGTATGTGGTGGAAAAAGGCCAAGGAAGAAGCACTCTGCATTCATAATATAATAAATACAATTAATTATTTATAGGTCTTTTTGCAGTGTCAGCAACACTGGACAAGACGGTATGTGCAGTGAGGTGCTTGCGAAGGCAATAATAAGCGTTTTTTCTTTCCAAAATTATAATTTTGTATTTTTTTTTTTTGGAAAGTTTCATTGTGTTGTCCGCTTCTCTGTGAGAAGAGCATCTCCTGATAAATCTCTGGACTATTCTGAAGCCCTCATGTCACGTTCTGCTCCCCAAGGCCCAGGCACTCCCACACATGCAAACGGAGTCTAATTATCCCATAATAGTCCTCATGTGACTGAGCCTCGCCACCAATGCAATACTTTACAGTTGCTTGGATTTCATGGTTAAACCAGAGTTACTAATTAAAATGATGCATAGAATAGAATCTGACCGCTTGCTACTGACTTAATTTTAATATCGCGTCAAACATGATAATGAGACATCCACTGTAGTGTTTTTACACAACAGCAGACAATTTAAAAAATGTAAAGTTAAGATACTTACATCTGTTAGTAAATTGTTATAAGCATACGATCATGTTACCAGCCAGATAAAGTGTCTCATATCATATGTGTATCAAACACGTAACAATAAATGTCTCCTCTTATCATAAAGACAATTACAAAATTACAAGAACATAAACTCCCATATCATATCTTTTCCTTGTCCTTCCCTTTATACCTTCCCTATTCCCTTTGCCCACCAAGATGACACAATCACTAATTAATGGCATCAGAAAGTCAGAAAATCTATAACAGCAGTTTTCACAGGGCCTGCAGAATTAGCAGACAGAAATAAGCAGGCATATGCAATCCAAGAACTGAACTGAAACCTTACATTCATAATTATTCATATAATACGTAATGTAGTAAAGCATGGATTCAAAGCACTAATCCAGCTGGACCTGTTTAGGCGAAGTGGCGTTGGTCAGGAGATGCTATTGAGCAGCAAAGCTCAGCATATTTCATTTGCTGGTGTGGTAGGAATAGGAGCAAGCAGACCAAGCAAAAGAGGAGTCATGCTTCTGAGAGCACTGTACTTTAATGAGACACAGGATCAATAGCGCTCACTGCACCAACGCTCTGTTTAGCCTTTATGTAATGTTTGTTTACTACCTCCTGACAGAATATTGCTGCTAGCTTGTTTTCTGTGAGCTATTTCACTGTGCCTCGACCACTAAAACTTAGGGCTTAACAAAGACCCCGCTTTCAAAATACAGCACTGCAAGAAGAAAAAAATAAAGGTAGCTTTCCATGTATCCCTAAATGCCGCTTCTAGGGAGGGTGTGTGAAATTAGAATTCATACATTTATAACTAATATATAGTTAGTTCCTCAAGTGTGCTTCTGCGGCAATTTTTCAAGCAACATACCAAACAGAAGGAATTACAAGGGTTCATAAAGTGCAGCTCCAGCAGAGGTCCGCAGCTTGATAAGCTCAGATTTGTGTTCTTTAATGGACATTTTCATGGCAGGAAAGCCACGAAATTGACAGAAACAAGCTAGATGCCAAATCATGTCTATGCCTGCATTATAGTCAACCACATATATTTCTGCATAACAGCTTAAGAGAAATATGGTTTCCTTAGGTACACAAAAGTCTATGATATACAACTGCTGGCAAACTGTATAAAGTCATGTGCTGCATAAAGAAGTTTCAGTCAACAATGGACCGCAAATACGACTGTGGACCCATAAGATTATAATGAAGCTGAAAAATTCCTATCACTTAGTGATGTTGTAGCCGTTGTAACATCATAGTGCAACGCATTACTCACAGGTTTGTGGTGATGCTGGTGTGAACTAACCTACTGCATGTGCTACCACTTGTATAAAAGTATAGCAGATACAATTATCTACAGTATATAATGCTTGATAATGATAATAAGCAGCTATGTGACGGGTTTATGTCTTTTTGACACTGTTGTTTTATCGTTATGTGGTCTATATCATATAGGAGTGTAGTAGGCCATACCATCTAGGTTTATGCAAGTACACTCTGACCAATGCCGATTTCGTTTTTTTTCAGTGCCGAACTTAAAGTCTCTGATTTAGCTCCATACTAATGAAGCATTTCTCAGAATGTAGCTCCATTTGGGTCAAAAACAAGAATTTAAACTTTCCGTGTTTTCAAGAGGAACGAATGGTGGAATTTTTGCAGACAAAGAACACTGTTCACCAAGTTTACGTTTTGTCTAAGATTACATTTTAGACCATTCCTTTCCTCTGCGAAAACAGCGGATATCAGTAAAACGGTGCTCTATTAATTTCAGGAAAAAAACTTTGTTTCGATGTCCCAGTTACATAAAAATCTGTCTATAAAATGACAAAAAAGAGGTGTAGGTATTATGGATGGGAAAGTCGTACATACCTGTGAATGTTTGGAGACCCAGTGACGAAGGACATTAAGAACTCTGTTGGTAGCTGCTCTGCGTATAATAAAATCCTTGTCACACGTCCTTTCAGAGTTGCTAAAAGCTGAGAGGAGACAAGGCAGGAGTTTGAGCGCCATTCATTCCCCAAGCGGAACACATCGGTAGAAAACTGAAACTGAAACAGCAGAAGTACGCATCACTGACTTAAAGAAGAGCACAAATTACGATATTAATCATCAGAAAAAAATAAATAAAATAAATGTATATGAAGTTGATCGTCACTCTCGCAAGTAAAATCTGTTATGAATAAGACTTAATTTGGAAAGCAGAATTTTATAAAATGTTACTGTGTTAGATTAGGGTAAGATCTTGAGAACCCGCTTGGATATGGGGGTGACTTTCACCTGGAGGGCTGCTGTGCCCAGCTGCTGCTGTGGCGATGGCAAAGGCTGATGCAGGGGACACAGTACAACGGGAATTTTCCCCTGCCGGGACTGCAGCAAGGGAGAGGGGCATTCAAATTAGCAGAAGGCTTTAAAGTCTTCTTCAGCTCTATAATTAAAAAGTTTTTTTGAAGGGAAATTGCATTGTGTTATTCATCTTTATTACTCAAGACAAAGAAGGTAGTCTGACTGAATAGAATAGAAAACCTGGAGAATTCCTTTTTACGAATCCTGTTACGGGCCCCTTCTGATCCCTCATCACTTATTTATGTGCGTGAGATTCATTGCACAGAAGTGCAGCGGACACCATGAGACAAACCTACCTCCAGGCTGCCGAAAGCGGAGGTGCCGGGGTGTAGACGGGGACTGGCAAGGGGAAAGATCGCCCGATTCATTGGCCTGAGGCGTCTCTGGGATAAACTTATCCAGTGACGCAGACTCCAGCACCGCTGTCAAAAGCACGCAGCACGTTGATGAAAAATTAATTCAAGTATCCTGTGTGCGGCCTTAAAGTAGACATGGTCCTGTATGTTTTTTACATTACTAAAATAATATTACCTCATATTGTCCATATTCAGACAGCTGCATTTGTGTTAAACAATAAAAAAGTAAAAGTATGAAGTCATTAATTTCAATTAACTTGAAAACCAAGGGTGTAGATTTTGCTATGGACAATAGGGACATGTCCCTACCAATATAATGGGAGTACCGGGTGTTTTTAAAGGGACTAGGGGTTCGGGGCTGATATGGTCTCTACAGTGAAGAAACCAAACCTATGCCCTTGCTGGAAACCAAAGGTCAGCCATCATATTTCCTATTAGAAACTTTGAACATAAAAAAGGCCAAAACGGTTTCTCATTGATTTCTGCATTTGTATGTAGGGTTGCCAACGAGTTGCAGTGAGATATTCAGTTTGGACCGGAAACCTGATTTGGAATTTCCCTTCTTATTGCTTTACAGTTTCTCAATTCAATGATTTTTTTTCCAAAAAATGAAGACTTTTGCTTTCTACCGCTACTTTTGCAGCCTTTAAGGCTTCAATATAGTACTATGATAAAAACCTGGTCACTTCTAACAGTCAAAATCAAAATAATAAATATGATAAGCAGGGTTGACAACTTTGGTGAGCTGGCTAATGTGAGATTTTCAATTTGAGACAAATCTGCACACACATTTACATGTATGTAGCAGTTTTATTACCTTGTAAACAGACAATATGGTTCGCAAACTGCCCCAACACTTTTGATGTAGCTAATTTTAGGCATATAAGGGAATATTATACATTTGCTGTAAGAGTGTGAAAGTCTGAAAGAGTGAGTGTCATGCCAGATGCGTGAAAGCTGGCAGGCCTGGATATAAGTACAAATTATTTTATAATAAAATACTGTACAATAATTTAAAAATACATTCGAATCAAATAACTGATATATTCAAACAATTGTAACATAAACTGTAATAAACCAAATCGTAAAATCAAGCAGCTGCCATAAAGCAGTAGCGAGTGGAAATGAAATAATTTCTGCGCATGTGTAGTCCAATCGGGTAGTCACATGAGACAAGTCTCACATGTGTGCGTGCAATTATGCAGACTGAAAGCGTGTTGCGCTCGATGCATGAGAATTGGCAACCCTGTGTATGAGGAAGCCAATTAATCCATTTTTACATGATGAATGACTGCCCCTTTTATTTACAGTAAAAAGTGACCAACATTTTTTTTCAAATAATAATATCCTGTATATATTGTCATTTAATACCACCGACTGCTTGCTAAATGGGTTTTTAAAAGATCTACTGCAAATCATCTTCTGTGTGTTTTTTCTTTTTAATGTAAGACAGCATGTCAGAGTAATTTCTGGTTATATATTCTCTTTTGTTCTGACATCAGCTGGTTGGCGCTCAGAATTCACAGCTAATATTTCTAAACAAAACCGAGCCTTTTTAAAGGTGAATCACAATCACACAACCACTTGTCATAAAAACTGCTTGCTGCTGCCAAGGTCGAGAGACAAAAAGATAACGTTTCTCAGATGCCTTCAGAGAGACTACATGTCTGAAGTAGACAATCAGACTGGTCATTCAACAAACCACTGGAAACTTTTAGTGTTCCGTTTTGTCCTTTCCTTTACATTCCCTTAATGGTGAGCACTGCATGCATCATTATGATTTTACCATAAGAGGCACAGTGGATCATGCTTATATTATTGTCGTGTGTGTGGAGTGTGCATGTTTTGTCTGTCGTGTGGGTTTCCTCACTCAGTCCAAACATATACCAGTAGAAATGAACTCTCTTCTCAAAACTGCCCACCGAGAATGACAGTGTGTGTGTGTGTGTGTGTGTACCCTACGATGGACAAGCATTCCATTCTGGGTGTACACTAACTTTGTGCCCTATGATGCTTGGGATGGGTGCTGGGCCTTCCTCAGTAACCCTGACTATGGTAAAGCAGTTATAAAATAGATTGATGTTTTTAACATTTAGCCAGTGCCTGTTACAGGATTACACAGGTCACTAAATGGGATAATTACAACACAGTTTAGAGCTCCTTAATCAGGCAAAGGCACACACGGTCCATTTGAGGCTTTATGTCTATTAAATGGGTTTCTGTCTTGCTTCTAAAAATCACCTTTTGGTTTGGTCAGACAGGATGTAGTCAACTTGTAAATAAAAATCTTTCAGACATTGAGCCACTCCTACGAAACCAGCCTGTGCTTCGATGCAACAACGGCCAACATTTCTTCACACCCACGAACAGAATAACAAAATAACCTAATTGTGATGGCCACAAAAGACAAGAGACAATCACTGTTCTAACCAATTCTAACTGAGGCGTACATTATCAGTGAAGGGTAAAATCAGCCGTTGCTCACTATTGTAACTTGCTGTCTTGTGACCTCTCCATTGCTGTGCTGCTTCTCTTTCCAGAGCTCATCCTGTACTTCCTGTAATTCTGCCACAGGGCTACACATCCCCTAAATCTTATACCCAATATCTTCACCTGGCACCTGGTATTTATTACATTCTTTACCGTTTGGATAATAATTACACAATATGCACTTTTTGATATGCCACAAACTCGCTCACCACTCAAAGTATGTATTAGTAAGAAGTATATGCTAAAAATTAACCTGTTTATTTAGCGAAGACCAGCAATCCATAAGAAAGCAAAGTCCAGAACACAGTCAATCAATGCTGCTAACTGTAACCATTTTAATAATACTTGATTTGCATTGCCCAAGATTACTCAAGCCCGAGAGATACAGAAACCACAATTTTTTTTTTCTGCAGATTCAATAATTTCACTGTTTAGTTCTCCATCGTAGGTTGTTCTAATGGAGGTAATTAGTGCACATCCATGTAATCCTCACAGCACTCCTAAACCAACCGTCTGACAATCCACCACCAAAGTGAGAGTGGAGTAATGGGTCTCTCTTACCCCTCCGGATGCTACGGCGCATTTTTCCACAAAAAGCATCTCCTCGGGGCAGCTCTCCGTTGTCCTCTGGGGTCCCTGGGGACTGCTCGGGTGAGGCGGGCCCCTTACTTAGGTCCAGGGGGGCCTTGGTATTGCCGGGCGGGGGAGACATGATTGGGTATTGGGTGGAGGTGGGACTGCTGGAGGCAGAGAAGGTAGCAGACAGGTCCAAAATGCCAACCTTGGTGCCAACAGGGGAATTCAGTGACAGCTTGCGAGCACGCACTGGGGAGGAGGTGCGCGAGGAGATCGAGAGGGGCGGGGGAGACGAGAACTTCCGGCACAGACGGGGCGATTTCTCATTGCTGGATTCCCCGCCGCGGTTATTCTGATTGGTGGCAAAGAACAGCTCTAAAGACCTGGGGGAATCAAAAACACCAAATGATACATAATAAAGTAAGAAGGAGGATATGCAGGAATCATGTGCAAATTAAAAGACTACTATGCTCTGATTTTTGGTAAAGAAGACGGTGTTATTCATTTGGAGCAGGAAGCCTGGGGGATGGTATGGAGCTTGGAGGGTTAGCCGTGATGGGAGGGTTGGCCCTTTGTGCGTGTGATGGGAAGGTCACTGGCTCAAGCCGAAGCAAAATAGTCACATTGAAATGCTACAGGGAAGCCAGACAAATGGCATGACCCTGCACTCAGACCCCAAGCCGTGCTCTCTACTGTATACGTGTGTGTGTGAATTTTTCATTAATAAAGTGTGTGGACCCAATGTCCCCACAATGTGATAAAAAACTCTTAATTTTCACCTTGGGAGGACATTTTTTTCAGTCCCCACAAGGATAACCTCAATTTTAAAATCTGTGACTACAATTAAAAAACTAAAAATGTCAGAAGTCTTGTACTGTATTGTGCTCGGCTACTTATGGTAAGGTTAGGGCAGGGTACAGGTTAAGGATGTCATACATGGAATTAGGGTTATGCCCACAGGAATGAATACATGGACTGTGTGTGTGTCTCAAAGGAAAACAAGATGTAGTAGGTTAAATGAAGTTTTCCACTGTACTTTTACAAATGGCAAATAAAGCATTATTTCAAACATCCCTATATTTAATTATTTCATGTGCAGGCTTGGACAATAGAATCAAAGTCATCCATACACAGCATCATCAATGGTAACACCAATAGAAAAACTGAAGTTTAATGGAATCAAATAGCCTGTTGTTCAAACTATGTTAATATCTACTTTGGTTATTGTAGTGTCAGTGGAAAAGTGAACTGCAATATGATCTGAAGGTGATGCAAAGTGAAAAACGAGAGAAAGAGGCAAATGAGTAGGAAGGAGAAGATAACCAGTGATTATGAGGGTTTCCCTAACAGACGCAGAGATAAGGAAAAGGGGGGTCACAATGGAATATGTGTTACTTTGACTGATCCACGGCAAATTTCCTGATCTTCCCGCTGTAGTCTGGACATATGGAGGTGATGGACAAACGGTCGAATGAATGGTACTGGACCCTGTGCGACAGTGAGGGATGGGGGAAGATACTTGTGATGGTGCTGTGACACACTTGACAAGGACCTCACTGTGCTAGCAGCTCCATGGCACGAGAATGAGCATTTTCCTCTTGAGGATGCATGTTATACAAGACATCGCATGAAAATATTTTTAACCTAAACTAAAATGGAATAAAATGAGATACCCCTTAGTATATCAAAAAATCAATTACTTTTATAAATACCAGGGAGTCGTATGTTTAAAATGAAACATCCTTAAGATGTTACATTTATAATTTGGTGAATAAAGTGCCACACCTTCACAAAACTATTATTTAGTTTGCCCAAAAAAGGAATTCAAATTAGTGGACAGGGTCATGCATACTATCTTTTAAATATTCATTTTATTCAATACCCATGTTAGCTAATAATGTATTAATAATTCCAAGAGTAATAATTTGGGCAGAAAGGGTGATATTCACATTAAACTTATTTAAAAAAATATAAAAATACTGCATCACTAACATGGGAATTTCATGTATGACTATTCAACTGTACTTACTCTTCAGTAACAAAAAAAATTAATATGCTTAGATATTGGATGGCTACAAAAAGAATACACAATGACATTAAATAGCACATTTTTACTTTCTATATAACCCTAAACTGATAAAAGGTAATTTTTGAGAAGATAAAGAGGACTTTAATTTGGAAATTAGCTGCAACTATTTTTGCTGAGGAACAATTTTACTAACTCTGCATTAGAAATATGAATGAGCTGGACAGGAGGCCCAGGGTTTGCCAGAATCTTATCAGTACCTGACAGGAATGGAGGTAAAGGGCTTTTTATAGATGTCAGCTAGTTTGTCCATGACGACGGTGGCCGTGGTGAAAATGCGATAGGTGTGCAGGAAGGTGTTTAGGAAGTCGATGGAGAGGAATCGCAGGTCAGTCAGCCTCTCCAGCAGCCGCTGCACACTGGCGTAGCGGATCTGAGGAACTTTACAGGAGTTGAGTGTCTTGCTAAAGCAGATATCAACATCATCCTTATGGAGACGAGTGTCGGATCTGTTCCAAAACATAACAGAGCACCGTGTAATTGGGAACTGCAGGGTATTAATCTCTTCAGTCCAGCAGTACCGGCTGTTTGATCCTGAAAGTCAGCATATAAGCTCAGCATTACACAGAATGAGAAGCCGTCGTTTACAAAAAGTGTAAAACTGAGCAGACATCTGCATGTTCGTGTTACATATGCAGACATAGGGCACATTTACAAAACTTCAGTCCATTTTTGCTGTTTATAGGGGTTGAGAACGCCAATGACCTAAAGTCAGGCCTACTCATCATATGTTACAGTATCGGGAACCCAAACTCTGTCTGCCTGTCACACCCCCTTAGGAGTGACTGGTAGGGGCCCTAAAAAATTTGGAGCTTAATTGAATTAGTCTGGGTGGGAGCCAGTATGATATGCTTTCATTGGGCCCAAAATCTTTAGCGGCACCCCTGCTTGTAGAACGCATCATCCTGGCTTCCTCGACCCTCAGCTTTATGATCCCGACAAACAGCTTTCCTTTTGATCTTACTTGTGCTTACCCCGTGTTCAAATAAACTTTGGTGGATCTAGCACCTTCGTGCCTCTGGGACTGTTCTAATCCGAATGTAACCCAGCAACAAACAAAATCATATCTCATGGACTGGGTGAGTTATGGAAATTTGCTCTCCATGTATATTTATAAAAAATAAATGAATGGTCAGTTCGTGCTGTGGCTCCTTAAGGACTTACTTGATCATGTGAGGTACAGTGACCTTTGAGTTTTCTTCAAACACACTGGTCATGAGGCCATTGCAGCGGATGTTGTCGATACACTGTACAGGAAACCGGAAATCAGAGGGAAGGGGACAGATGTAGGAACGGCATCTTTAGGTCACATCAGACACATCTTTGCTTCTAAGCAAGCATGGCCTCCAGTGTGACTCCACCATCACTTTCACATTCTCTTCCCAGGGTACCATCCCAGTGGGCACACTCACAAGCCTTGGAGCACTAAATGAGCCCGAGGGTGACAGCCGTCTCCCAGCAAGGAACGGGCGCGACAGGAGCCACCCGGGAGACTACCTGTGCTCGCTGCATGTTTGCGCAGAGCACCAGCTCACGGGACGCCCGCACCAAAGCACTTCTTTGCTGCTCTGTGACAGAATCGCAGACACATACATCGAGTGTGAGAGTCAGGGGCACTGCTACTAAAATTAAATTTCAACAAATTAAATCATCAGATTATTTTTATTTTCATATTGATTAAATGACTAAGAATATCCTTAAGGTGAAATATTAGCAAAGGTTCACCAAACTAGGCACATTATTACTTCAGCCTAAATCTAAATCTAAATCAAAGCTACTGTAGTGATATAAAGCAGCTTTTCCAAATGTCTCACATGAGACGAGAACGAGGAGCTAATTGATCACTACCTCACTATCACGTGAAACTGCAGGTCCCCTGCTATCACATCTCTCTGCCATTGCCGTGGTGCTAGCAACTTTCTAAGAAGAAGCTAACGTGGATGCTCATTTGCCATGTTTTGCCCATAATATGATATCAGGGAAATACAAACAATAGGACTATTATGTTACAACCAATGCAGAGTGCACAGAAGAGTTTTGACTGTGCGAGAGCCGTGTGTGTATGCATTAGTTCATATTATATCCTATTACAACTATCATTTATAATTATCGAGTAGAGGGTCACGATGAGCCTGGATTCTACCCCAGGAATGGATGGGATGTTATTATCACAGAACACGCAGAATCACAGACGAAAGACAATTCAGAGATTGCAATTTCACTAGCTGTATATTTTTGAACTCAAGAAGGCAAAACAGAGTATCCAGGGACCAGCCACAAAAGCATGGATACAGGCCCACACATACCTGAGAAACAGATTCAAACCCCCCACCCTTATACTTCATAACTGCACTCAGTGACAAAAAAAGTTAAGCACCCAGACGGAGTGATGGAAATGCGCATGGTGAAAGGTTGTGTGACTGTATCACAATGATTATAATATCAGATCAAATGGACAACAATGCTGTCTAATACGTCTTCGAGGCATCTTCTGTGTCTGGTGACTAGACATGCCAGCTCCTTGCAAACCAAGTCACCTACATACCCTTCACTGGTCTGCACGTGTACCAACATCCACTGGTCTAACATCCAAATTAGACCAGTACTTCTGGGTGCTTAACTTTTTTTGTAACTGAGTATAAGTTATTTTATGTACTGATGCACTTCAACATTAATTCATCATGCATTCCACAATGTTTATAAAATATCCTAGAAATGTTCACCCTCCGATAGCATGTACTTTATGCAGTGTGCTTCATATGGTATCTCATGATACCTACCTGACTGATATCACTAGTCCAAGCAGCTTTCTCTTGGCGGGAAGGGGCCAGCAGAACAATTGTTAATGCTGGAGCGTCGGCTGGCTCTACCACAATCTTAAAGTCCAGGTGGCCAAAAACCTGTCCTGTGTTCTTGGCTGTGGACCCAGGGGAAAGGAGGTAAGGAAGGAATAGAGAGTATCAGCAGGTCATTCAGACCTCAGATGGCTACAACCAATTAACCCCATTCAGAGAGTCAGTTATCTTCTGCTTTGTAGTGATTTAATTCAGAGCTTGTAATAGTCTGTTTGAAAGTCATTTTCAGATTTGCTATGCACACTGAGCTAATTAGTGTCGTTATGAAAATTAAGTGGCAACAAATCGTTTGCCTCTTCCTGGATAAGTTTGATTGTTTCGAAATTATATCTTAAAAATGTCAGTTGACACAGGACTGGTCAGGAAACTCATCTATATGTGCGTTACTTTCCAAAAGTAAATACAATTCAAAGGATATTCAAAGTTCACTGATCCATAATATCTGCTCAGATGATATTTAAAGAAAGGTATTTAATATTCTGTGTCTGACCTGGACTTCGACAGTTAATTAACTTGCATCATAAAGTAGAAGACATCTCAGGATTCAATTAACTGTTAAAAAAGGTTATTAGAGGCAATCTCACATTCATCGTCACTGGCATCGGGCTCTTCGAAGAGCGTGCACTCGATCAGGGACACAACGCCACCTTGCTGCAATTGGATGAGAGAGGTCACATGGGAAGCTTTGTCCCACCAATCTACCAGCTTATCAACTTTTTAACAATTTTTTTTTTCCATTGAATTAAGGCAGGAGGAAGTAGCTAACTTTTGACTCCCTATGAGGAGCCCAGAAAAAAGCAAAAAAGAAAAAGGAAATCACTCCAGCAAATTCCCTAATAAATACAAATAAAACAAGAAATTCATTTTTCTTGTACATTAAGCAAGCTGCAAGAAGTCTTCCAGGTAACATCATACATATTCTCTGAATGGATGTTTCATGGGAAGAGAAAAAGCAAAATAAAATTACTTTTCAGATGCTTACCCTTATCCTTTCGTACCTTTGTTTAATTATTGCTTGAGGTGCAACAGTTAACATTATTGCTCCTATGGTAGCACTTTTTGCAGGACACAGAAGACAGACGCAGAAGGGTGTGAGAATCACTCGCCTCACACAATCACGTTCATCGTTTCTGTTCCTCAACGTGGAACGTCAGTGACTAGTGACTAGCGGTACCTTACGCACTTGTGCTTCTGTGTCAACCTGAAGCCTACAGATTACAGGTCGCTTTAATCTCTGCATATCAATGGAAAAAAACACATCCGATAATCACTTTCTGATGTCCAGTTCGTATGTGCTAATGTTAAAGTTACATTTCGTTTAGTAAATGTATAAATGTCGCACCACGGGGCTCAAGCAGGCAGTCTTTCCCAAATGTATACATGAATAATGATGGGCTGACAATGAAGACCTTGAATCTTGATAATTACTACCAGATTAAAAAAACACAGAAGCATAAATTCCTTTCTGGGTATTCCGTGCTGTAAACTTTCCCGGGTACTTACTACCCTAGGCAAGCCTCGAGGTGCAAAAACCTTTAAATTTTAGAACCACAGCAGAAGGGCTGGTGTCTTGGATTGGCAGGCACATGCAGGTCACTCACTTTCAGCAGGTGCAGCTTGCCCCCGGAGCTGCGGGTGCAGATGAGAAAGTGCTTGGTGAAGAGGAAGCACTGCCTCTCGCCCTCCTTCTTCAGCGAGAGGGAGCCGAGGCGCACCTTGCTGAGCTTCCCCCGCTCAACAGAAGGAAGCTGAATCAGAGAGCCTAGGGCCCGAGCAGAGGCGGCCCAGGGGAGAGAGAAAGGGGACCGGAGATAATGACAGAGACGGAGCCGACTCACAAGCAACACAAAGACCAAAGCAGGCAGGCAGACAGGAACATTTAGAAAAGAAGAACAGCAGAAAAGGGGTCATAAGAAAAGCAAATGAAGACACATGAAGACAAGGAGGAAAAAAACAAGCCGTAAGAATGATATCAGACTGATTAATAAGCCTCATGCAGGCATTTAGATTTGGCTACACACATGTCCCCCCCCCCTCTGACAAAGACCAGGTACTAAAATGCCATTTTGAATTAAGTTACTCGTCATCTAGGCAGCATAAGTGGTCATTTTATCAATATCACAATAACTGAAGCAGTTTTGTCCCAAGATATCTTCTACTCACACATTAGCTAAGGCTGTTAGAACACAAGGCCGAACAACACAATATACCTTGACGCACAAACGTCTGACTGGTGTCAAGCAGAATATCACAGCCCTCCACAATCATGCGTTCGATGGCCAGGTTTTTGCGGATGTTCTCGGTGTCACTGACTTCATCATGCATCACCCTGTGAAGACAGCAACAGGCCTTGCCTCAATACACTACCCATCATTGCCCTATCGGAATATACCGCTGTTGGGTAAGGATGTCCGGATCCATACTGAGATATCAGCCCCTTCGATCTTAATGTTTCATTTTTGAGAATCGGTTCTAATGTTAAAGTATCGACTTTTTACCTAGTAGTGTGATGTTTTAAATTCTTATAGGGAGCTGGACATGAACTACTACCAAGGCTTAAATGTCAGTGTTAGGATCAGAACTACTCATTCCGCCTGATCTTTCTGCTCATGACTAAGAATTGTGGCTCCACATGAGTCAGTCAGTCATAGAGAGTTGGGTGAAGGAAGGTGCAGTTGGATGAGCACGGAAGACTGAACCATCCACCCATACATACATACATACATACTGTATGGAGTTACTCTACTATACAAGATAGTAATGATAGTAATGAAGCAAAACGTACAGTACTTTGTACAATGCTGTTTCAGTATTTTTAACTCAATTCATTGCTTGCATGTACCACTGTTTGGAGTATTGATGTACAATTTCATCTCCTACAAATGTTGAAACCAAACCTATGACCATCTGACAGTCTCTACTGGTAGATACGTTCTGTTCGGCTAGAGTTTATATAGGGCTAGTTTGTCAACTCAACATTCATTTATTAATATCTCAATATCTAAAATTGCAAAAACTTCAAATAGTATGTAAATTTTTTTCAACGTCATTTAGCACTATTTTATGCGGACAAAGGTCTTAAGAATATTGGAATCTTGGTATTGGACCAAATCGGATCAAACGGAGAATCAGGGGTATAGCCCACCCCTACTGCTGGGCCTACAGTACCTACCAGGCTTATTCTCATCTCACCTTCCTCCCACCTCGGCTAACTAAGCACCTACACTGCACTCTGCCCTCCCAGATTATGCAACAAAAGGGATCCTAAACGCTTTCTAAACCACACGTATTTAACCTACTGTACTATTTCTACGAAATTACTCACCTAGACAATTCCTCTAGTTTTGACTTGGCAAACTCCAGGCTTTTGCGCTCCACATGTTCATGAGGTGTGTGGGCCAGCAGCTCATGAAGTGTGATGATGTACCGGGGGATCTGTCAGACACAGGGAGAGAGCTCACATTTCTGCACAGAAAAGTTCTACTCTGCCTTTCGGTATTTACTGCCAAAAACAATATATTGCCCTGTTTTCTTGGCTGTGTGGCTCTTGGCGTTAAAAAAAGCTTACTGGAGAAAGCTTGGGGTATATAAGACAAATATAGTAAAAATACATGCAATCAGCAATAAGGAATGTAAATTTGGAACTGGGTAACTGTCTTTGGAATAGCTTTTGTTACTGCTCAGCATGAGCTAGCAGATTTGTAATAAAAATATTTGGGTGACTCTTTCCAGTCTCTTAAAAATATAGTACTCCCTAAGACCTGGTTTTTAAAAGTTTATTACCAGCAACTTTCTTTTAAGTGCAGTTCTTAAGGGTCTGTGTTTTACAGTGCAACCTTATAAGACTTTGTAAAACGTTCACCTCAGGTTTCTTACATTACTTTGGTAGAGATGATGAGCATATCAGAACTACGTAATATGATAAATCACACTCGGTTTTCGGTTGAGAGGTTCACATGGTGATCAGAGCAACGGACGGTGTGGCAAACCTGAAACATGGGGTATGTCAGAAAGGTCTCCAGCATCCTCCCCTCACAGGCCGCATTGGACTCATACTGTTTCAGCAGCTTGTCAAAGTCCCGGTTCTGTTTGCAGTTGGCTAGAACCTGCAGGCTGTATTGATGGTTCCGCACAAACTCCTGGTAGATGTTCAGCATAGGCAGTAGGATGTCAAACAGATCAGCTGTGAACAACAAAATCAAATGACACTATATCTGATCAGCCACTGATGCTAGTATCATGCACAATGATATCAATCACCACTGAAATAAAGTCTGGCTTATTAGGTTATTATAACATAAATAAATTGTAATAATAATCATCATAATATTAATACAGAAATTAATAATTTTCCTCAGAGAGACAATGAAATACGGATTTCACAATTCACAGTGTAGGAGGCAGAGAGAAGACTGTACACAGCCAAGTAAATGCAAAAAGTGCCATACAACCCACCTAGAACTAACGTTGGCCAGTTGGCTATCCTTGCTTTGAGGCCTTGGTGGAATATTTCATGCAGAAACATAATTGTCTCACTAAAGAAATACAGATAAATAATTAAAACAATAGACCAACGATACAAAGAGTTTTTTTTGTGTGAATACAAGTTAACTACAAAACTCATGTCTTATTATTATGTAACTGAAACATTAAATATTGCCAGAAACGATATAGCTCTTCAAATGTAATAATTTCAATTGAAAACACCCGACTAAAATGTTTTGCACTGAAACTAGACCCACATTTTTACATTACAGGTTCAAAGATATTCTGTTTTACCAGCAAAACACATAAGTATTAGCAAGTGAAAAATGTCTCACAGAGACACACGCAGTGGTCACTGCCTCACCTGTTGAGAAAGATGCTGCTTACATCATCATGGCTGATGGGCGGCTTCTTGGAGCTTGCCGCCATACGGAGTGGCCGCAGGAAGCAATTGACCAGGATGGAGAGCTGGTGGACATATTCTGTCTCGGCTTCCACCATGTTGAAGACGATCTGATTCCTCTTCCTCATGCTCTCTGCATGGGGAGAGCAGATATAGTCCTGAACAATGATCTTCCACTTCCGTCTACATAGCCAGCCACGCATGAAGCTCTGGACCTGCATGGAGACAGCAGAAGAAATGCCCATGGCTGCATTTACAGCAAATAAGCAGCAGGGTGCATGGAGAACAACACCAAAGAGTAACACTGGAGTACCAAAGCCATAATTGTGTTCATGCCAGCCCTGCTTCTAACAGGTGTAATCACACAAAGGGCAGAAAATGAAATCCATTTCTCATTAATAACATGCAACACAGAAATGCTCTTCAGATAATGGCAAAAACCACCTACTAGTTACAAAACAAATATTCAAAAACGGGACCAAAAATGAATTACAATAAACTTTAGTTTATATGGCCCATATGTATGGTTGTCAACTGTTGCAATTTATCATTTGCCTGCAAGGTAAGAAAAAATGTCCTTTAACGGAACACGAAGAAGTGGTACCTTTTTTATCTTTTTAATATCTGGGTCTTCCTCCTTCTGACATATATGATAAGGTCGCATTCTCTCCTTGGTCTTATTCAATGCAATGATCTACAAAGGAAGTGACATCGTATTAAAAGGGTGTTAAGGCAGAAAGTACAATAAATCATTTCCAAATAGCATCAGTATTTTTTAAAGAATATTATATTGGTTGGTGTGTTCCCTTCACAGATACAGTAATGCATTACGGGTTTTGCACAAGACACTGAGGTATTGGTTAAAAAAGATATAAAAAAAGTTTGTACTATGGGCCGGAAAGCACAGAGAGGGAGAGGTTACCAGAAAAGCAAGTCTGCAACATTACTGTTAGGGATCCTGGGTGATGTTTGTCTCTGCATTTAATTTTGAATGTCATTGTTCACATTATCATAAAACAGGACATCTATTGCAGTATTTGCAATTCCAAATTTACTAAAAATGAACATAAACACAAACTCAAAATACAGCACCAACAAAACTAAAAAAGGTCCCAAATTACACCCACAGCATTCTTTATATTGTCTTGTTGTATAAAAAAAGAATAGTTTTTATGCTCGTAACATTTTTTTATTTTGTATACATGAAAACGGGTTAATAGGTTCAGTAACCAATAGTCATTAGTCTGAAAAACATGATAAAACCACAGTTTACAACACTAAATACTGTAGACATCTTCCTGTGCTGACTGGAATAGGCAGCTCAGACATTAAGTAAATCCTCCTCAAAAGGTTATTTATTACCTTTTCTCAACCTTCTGAGAAAGTTCTATCCTGAGTCTATTATCGCTTTCCTCATGTTCCTCACGTATGTCTGTCTGCATGTATCTCACCCTGGACAGCTAAAAAAGACACTGACCTTTTCTACGTGTGATCTGATATATTAGTGAAAGTAAAATCCATACAGCTCCAGGACCTCTAAATCCATGTAGGTCTTCTGACCTTCTCAAGCCAATAATAATGTTGACATCTGTCCTACAAACCAAATGTAGCCCACGGGTGGCTGTACAATAAAATGCTCATTACTAACATATCCTCCAGGATAAACTTACAAAAATGTATGCATTGACAAGAATACAAAATGTACATCAACCACGAAAAATACTGAAATAAAGTTTGTGGGTAATAAATATAGGGCATTGTAACTGCTCTACCCACATAAGACACTTTGGGGTTGATTCTTCCATGCATGTAAGTGATTTAAATGTAGTCTCCCATCAACTTTGGGGAGAAACACCAAAGTATGGGCATGTACCCTTAAGTAGATTCTCTCATTGACTTAAGTGCTCTTAAGTGCATTGTATCTCCAATTTAATGATCCCTCAACCATTTTCCCCAAATAGTGACTACCATTGCCATCAAGATCAAATAGCACAAAATTAGATACAGTGTTTGTTAATTTTTTACATATTTCAACTTTTCTGCAAGTAACCCACAATAGACAAGCAATTAGTATAATAAGATTCAGCTGTTTTGTATTGTAAATTGTTTTACTTCACAACTGATTAACTACAACAGAGGCAAAATTGACATTTTATACAATAGTATAATGGAAGTCTGTGGTCAAAACAATTTAAAAAAATTAGAGAACCTTGATAGGCAATGTTACGGTAATGAGTTTGTAAGAATGATCTTTGTGTTTGTGTTTCAGAATTAATGCATTCAGAACAATTCTGTAAACAAGCCAATATGCCAAACCAATATATATGGTGTAAATGTTAGTATTATCAGTAGCAAGGACTGAAAATTTAGACTGCATTGCTGATATAACAATAATTCAATGAAGTGCATAGTCCAAACAAGCTTATATGCTACAATGTAGCATTGTATAGCTGTGATATATTATTCCAAACCGAATGCTAGACAACATCACTAAAAACCCACACATATGACCCATTAAGCTCAGCACAGTTACCAAATAGGTGAGTGATCTGGTCAGGTAGTACCATTGGGGACCTCGGACCTATTGTATGTAGTGGTTGTATGAAGTGTATGTTTGTGTACGAAAATACGGCACAAATCGGTATTGAAAACAGACCGTTTCACAATCCGCCCAGAAACATGACATGCGTTAGCCACCTGAACTACATCAAGAGGAGGACGTCTCTGTCTGTCCCACTATCACTGGAGCGCAAGTACATGCAGTGCAGCTAAGGACTGCAAGGACACACTACTTCCTTCGAACCTCATTTTAATTCAAATAATATATTTTTTTTATCACCCAGCTATTTAGCCTAATTGATTCGCCTGCTATGCATGTTGACAAGGCAGATGTCATTAGAAGTCTGTGTCATGGTAATATACTTTGTATATACCTATATATTTCTAAATACGATTGCGCTACCATTGCACGTAGTAAAAAATGCACTTAAGTGCACTTAAGTCAGTGGCAGAATGCACTTATGGTTCAGTGCACTTAAACCCCAGACAAGCTGATTGGAGAATATGCTTTTTTGACTTAAGTGTATTTTCATTTTCAAAATAAAAGGGTTTCTGAGGATATCAATTAGGTTCACAATGTAAATGATTCATCTTGCTTCACTAATTAATTATACTTCTTGCATGGTCACGCCTTCTTTTTCTAGTTAATTGCGGTGGGCGGATCCACACTGATTAGCCTGATTGACTGATTTACTTCATGGGAGAATCCAATCCTTAAGTAGTAAAATCTTAAAAAGTTGCAGGTACATCCTATTTACATTGCAAAACTTATTTCAGGGAATAAGAAGTACATTGATATTCCCGGCGTAATGCAAGTCATATAACCATTTATGCCTGAACTGGGAAGCCAGATGAGAATACAATGCACTTCATTAGAGAATACATATTTTTACAAATATAAAAAACTGAAAATGGACATCAGAGAAGAAGCTTGGTATCCTGGCTGTCAGCTGATAAGAAATTACAGCACAATCACATTAATTCACTGATGGGAAAGTAAAAAAAATTGTTTACTGCTTCTACCATGTTACAGAAACAGAAAGTAATTTTTCGGAGCTGTTCATAGGGAAGACAAAGTCAGAGAATCATCCAGAAATGTGAATTGTTCACTGTTATGCAACGATAAAACCTGCATGTTCCAGAGAACAGAGGCACTTCTGAATGTTCCCTTACTTATTTTAGGAAGATATTGACAAGTGCTTAAGGGGCTGTTTCTTTCAAATCCACACATTCATGTGATGTATCTTGTGTTTACTGTAGAACAAAGCCACACCAAAAAGAAAAAAAATAAATTCGGCTCCGTTTAGCAATAAAACCTACTAGAATTTTACGGTTTCCTTCCCAGTGTTGATCATGGACAGTTCTTTTTTACGGTTTCCTTCCCAGTGTTGATCATGGACAGTTCTTTGGCAGTTTCACATGATTCCCACAGAGCACTTCACAAACATCTATAGTTCTATACCTCTTACAGCATAAAGGGATGGGAACCTCAGTACGAGAAGCCAGGATGAAGGAGCTCAGGTTACGACTAAGAAATCTGCTTTAAAGTGAACATTGACAGGAGCCAATTTGTTCATTCCTCCTGCCATGTTTTGTGGGCTTTTGAGGTTACTGCAGTCACTTCCATATATACCTGAATTTGACTCCACCATTGGGAATAGCAAGCACATGAAACTTACACATGAAGTTTCATCCTTAAAAGTATTCTGAAGTAGATAAAAAACCCATACATACATACATACATTCCAGACACATCAGTTATATATATACATATATACAGAATTGATGTGTCTGGAATGCCTTCTGGAATGACTCCTTGGGAGCTCTGTAGCCTCACACCTCCATGTGTCTGGACTTTACATTTCACCCTTGTTGCCAGGGTTTCCTCTTGGGGCAACAGTTCCCTCCTCAAGCCAAATGGTATTTGTATGTAATCAGGATGTCTAAATTGCCCAAAGAGACTCAATGTATGCGTGTGACACATGCTCTTAATGACTGATTTCCTGTAAAGGGTACTCCTCTACCTTGTTCCTTAAGCTGCCTGGGATAGGCTTTAGGATCCCCAAAACCCCTGCAGTGGTTAGGTCGTAGATGGAAGGATTTTATAGATTATGAAAATAAGGATTATTCAAAATAGATATTTGCATGCAAGTTTATAAATGCACAAATAGGATTTTCTCTAGTCGGAAAAGAAGAGTGAAGGGAAGCTGACCGTGGAGATTTAGCTTTCAAACGAAGCTGGGGCCTACCTCTGCTTTGAGTCTTTCGATTTCAGTATCCTGGTCCTCCAATTGAGTCCGAAGTTGATTCGCTGCCACCTTCTCAGTCTCCACAATCTGCACCAGGTGGATGTATTTTTGCATCAGGACTTCGCGTTCAATGATGATGTCGGAGTAACTGTGGGAGAAGCCGTAGAGCGGCCCACTGTTAACGGGGCTCAAATCACAAAGCTGCGTTTTTCACGCTAATCAGCTGTCAATTCCTGCCATTGTTCCTGCTTATGTACTACCTCTGCATTGTCATTATTGTGCCAGAACAATATAGAATTTTGCTAATAATTGAATGCAGTACTGTTACATAATACGCAGAAGTGAAAAAAAAATGTGCTTGTGCGTATGACAGCATAAGACGAGCAACTTCAAGTGTTCCTGGCATGACATTTATATGGTCAGTTTTCCAGTGAGGGACTGAGAACAATATATAATCATAGCTATATTTAAGATGAACAGCAGAATTCTAAATGGCCAGGGAAAAAAAACAGGCAAGGTTGGTGTAAAGTATGTGATGCTTCCAGATAAAAATACCGCTACCCGATTAAAGAAATTCCAGTGACACTTTACTTAAGGCCATGTCTTTAGTAATTTATAAATGCATTCATAACAAATAATAATGCATTTATAAAGCATTACCTGGCCTGCTGTATGGCCTCCACCCACTCGTCACACTCTGCCTCTTCCTCCGTCCGCAACTCCAGTGGTTTCTGCCCATCGTGGCCAAAAACAATCAGGAAGTACTGCTTTAGGAGAGAGGGAAAACAGCTGTATATATCATGAGGGATTAATTGTCAGGTCTAGGAATGCTTTATTTTATACACACGTGGCAGGGTGTGGAGACGAATGATTTCTATGTCTGTATTAGAGTTCATGGACCTTTGAGTAATACTCTGACAATCAATATTATTATAACATTATAACATTTTAGTATTATTAAACTTGCATTATGCAATAATATAATATAAACAATTACATTCCGGCTTCACAAAAAGTCAATTTAAGTTAAATTAAATGACAGGTCCAAAGAAAAGTACGGTTGGTACCCACGTCTCACCTCCCTCCCTGGGTTTTTGCGCCATACCTGGCATTCCCCACTGTGTGACACAATTATGTCAGAGGCAGAACATGGAAGAACCTGGAGCCATTCTGTTAGTAAGGATGACAGAGCTATTGTGTCACTGTCAATGCGGCAACTGCCTAAGGCAGTATTGCTTTTCCACATTCAGAGATTCAGAGGAAACTGACACAGGCATAGGAATTCACACTGGTGTCAGCAAAGAATAAACCTGAGTGCAAATCTGAAAACTTCAGAAAGACAAAGAAGCAATTTTTTGGTGTGAGAGAAAATGTCTTGGCGAGAGAAATTAAGAATATCATGCTTAAAAGGTTGCTCGAGCTTACTACTGTAACTGCTACAAGAGACCTCCGCTTGGAAGAAGCTCAAGTCGAGAGCTAAGCTAATCAGCCTGTAGGTGTGAGGACATGACACCTGCAAAATAAGAAATGCATGTGGCGCGAGCTAAAACTGCAAACTTGTTTATATGTATACTTCTTGGAACATGCTGGTTGCTGAGTACCTAGAAGCTGTCAATATAGATTGCGAAAGAGGATGTTGACATATTTTAGAGGTCCATTCACAAAGTGGTATAAATGCAGAAACAAAGAGCAGAATTCGAGCGGGGGATACTCAGCTTGTGAGAATCTTTGCTCCCATTTTGAGCTCTGGCAAAATATTAAACGAGAACTCTGAAAGGGAAACTAGGCTCTTTTCTTTGATTCAGACTCAGATTCCAATTCCTGACTCAGATTCAGATTCCACATTCGTCACTTGAATGATTTTTGTAATTGAATTGTTAACGCTGTTGCTATGCAGCTCATAAAGAAATCAACTATGGCATATATAAACTATGGCACTTGGCATATTATGAAACTTAAAAAAATCTATATTCTCCAAATTATATGTAGTTTTCAACATGTATTGATTTATTTAAGTTCTGGCAAAGCAGGACTAGGAACATAAATGCAACTATGCTGATCAAATATGCAGATTAATAATAATAATATAACAATAACAATAATAATGGTGATAATATTAATAATAATAATATCCCCATCCTGTCTATAATAATATATGATAGTCACAGTCATCGATATTAAGTCCACATTCCTAAAACATTATCAGTGAAGAGCAGCGGGAACTGAGAAATCTATAATTATGTCAAGAATCCCATAGAATGTAATCTGGTGCATATACCTGAAGATAACTGTCTGTAGACATTTATGCAGATATGTCTGTTCTTGTTGTGGGAGCCGAGATGGTGAAATCGTTAGCGCAAACTCCAAGCAATAGCACGTAATCCCAGCTTTAATCCGCGTAATAATACGACAACAAATGCGTGGCAGTTCAACCACAGGGCCATTCAGCTCTTGGGTTTACTTCTCACTAGTTATGCATGTTTTTAAAAAAGAGAATTCAAACAGGGAGAATTACCAAGTCATTACTACATAATGGACAAAAGGACATAGCATTCACATAAGTGACATTTTCATTTTAGTGTAAGCGGAAGAAAGTAGACACACAGAGAAGGTGTAGCTGTTTCGGGGGATGGGTGACCTCAGAGAACGAGCCTTTTCTTACCCGTAGCTAACTGAATAAGGACTATAAAGCGAGTTTGCTGCGTCTTAGGGGAAGATAGAGACTGTGAGAAATGGCCCGGATCTCGCAGCTTTATGATGAGTGGAATTGTTGCTTTGTACTGTAAGTTGCTAGGTTAGGCATCCTGAAAAATCTTGGAGGTGTTAATAAAATTGCCCTGGTCCATTCTGCAACCTCTGCATCCTATGGATTTATTCACTTTCTGGAAGACTGAAGTTTCTCACAGAAACAAACACAGAACCTCTGGGGCTCTAGTACGGATGCTCTTATTGACATATATAGCCTCCATCCAAAAAATATACAGTTCAATAAGAAAAGTAAGCCAAGTTATGTAGTTACATGGTAGCTCAGGGTAGAACTGATGCACCTCCAGGCTGTGTGTTCAAACCTGCCTTTGTGTGTGGTGAGCTTGCATGTTCTTCATGTACCCTGGTCTCTTCCTGTGGTCCACAGACATGTAATTAGTTTGGCATCTCTGAATCTCTGTCTATAAACATGTGTTCTGTAATGGACTAAGTCTGTTTGGGATTGGCTCTCCTGAGACCCTGACCATTATAAACAGTTAGAAGATCAAGGGACAAAGTTACAGACCCTAAAAGTTACATACCCCAACTACTCTTGTGTGATGTCATTGCGAGACCTTGCTTTTAGTCTTTGGTTTGTGTGTTGGTTGGGTAGTAACACTTCTGCTTTCATGAATAAATATATAAGTATTTTGTTAAGTTGTTTCACCTTGCATCTAATCTCTACCAGATCAATGGCCAGTTCTTGCTAAAGGCTGTACCTCTCTGATTTGCATGTCGTTTTATGACTTTGCATATATTGCACATCTACGAAGTAGTGTAGACTTTCATTCAGATCGCCATGTCCTAAGGCAGCTTCGTATCACAAAGGTGCTGTTTTCTTATGTGCTGTGCAGTGAATAGGTATGTGTGTTAGCTTTGTAACAAGATTAACGGTCACATAACCTAGGGGCGTAGTAACCAACAGGGACAAGGAAATGTGTACCTACCAATTTGCATTATTATTTTGTTTATTCCAATATTATTATTCAGTCCGGATGCGCTACATTAGTCTCTTTGTATTGTAACTTCCATGAATGCCCGTATATTTTTTTTGCATTTTCCATTTTCTACTACTTTCTTTGTTTTCTACTTTCTACTATTTCTTCATTCTTTTACTTGGGAAATGAAAGGGTAAAATCTGTGTAGTTACATAAAGGAAACTGCTGGAAGTAGTTAAAAGTTACAAGGTTATGTTCTTTGATGCAGAACTAACAATACTGCCAAACTCTTATTTAACAAATGTACAGGTTTTCAGCAGCAACGAGTATAAAACACAAAATGAAGCTACTTAAAAGCCAAACACTTAATGAGGAGACAATTACAGGACTATGTGTTCTACTAGCGTAAAATCAAAAGACCTGCTGATCAGGGCAGCAAGAAAACCTATGAATCAATTCCAGGCTAGGGCCTTTCTGAGGATTACGTTATGTAATTTCAATGTGCAAAATCAAGATTTTGCAGTAAAATATTAATAACAAGAGTTCAGCAACAGTGGCACAATATTCAGTTGTGGCTCTTTTAGTTTAAAAGGCAGAGACATGTAATGCTCAGTACCGAAAAACCTACGAAATGGATGAACTGTCCAAACACACTTAAGAAAAACAGCACAAAGCAGCAGCACATCCTGAATAGGTTGGGATGGCAGTCCATCCCAGGATACTATCAAGTGAAGCCAAGCGGGCTTTCTCATCATACGATCCACATACAGAAATGCAGTGGCTCCAATTAGCATTCCCCCAGGACCTCAGGCCAGCTACATGGCCTCCACCCATGGCCTCCACCACATACACTCACACACACGAACATACACTACGACCAGTTCAGAGATGCCGACTTTGGACTGCGGGAGGAAAACCAAGAATCAACCCTATTTCCAAAAGCCTATTTCTCCTCCGCATGGCACCCATACATATTCTCACACATACATAACAGTGATAAACAGAATCAATTTAGGGATGAAAAAAGTGCATAGTAAGTCTGTGTCAAAGATAAAAAACACATCAGGTACTGGTTTAAGGGCCATATTAAGCAGACAGGATCAAAAATAATTCATATAACTTCCCAGTCAGATTATTTAAATAAAACAATGTCTATGAAAGGAAAAATACAGTTTTAAATATGTCAGTCAGTATACTTTTATATTATGTAAAATTCAGTGAATTTATTAGTCAATTTTTTTCTATATCTTTGATCTACCATTCTCAATAACTCTCTTATTATAAGCTCTCACTTGATCGTTACGCAGCACATTCATAAAACCCATTCAGATATAAACAATAAAAAATGATGCACTGCTGCAGATTTTCATGTTGTGGCCACTGATTATTCCCAGCAAGAAAATTACACTAGATTATGTTTTATTATGTGAATAAAATGTTGAATTAAGAGCAGCAAAGCAACAGGAAAAAAAACTAAATCAGTTTTGGAAGGCAGCACAAAGGTATTAAACTGAAAAGAGAAATATCAACATTGCATATTTGTACCGTCAATGTATAGGCAGAATGGGCTTGCTGATGGCTGGCATCATGACAGGTCTTAAATACCCCTCTTCAGAACATGATCTGTAATCATTATGTTTGTTACATTTCCTGTTCCTCCAAAAATAATGTGAGAAGTTGGGCACCGGGAAACAGTGTTTCAACTCAGAAGCCCTTTATACATTATGCCTCTGGGGGCAATGGTACCTGTCATATAGCTAGTTATCTTTTTTCAACGTTCAGGATGTGCACATAGAGAAGGATACTAGTAGGAATACTAGGAAAAGCTACAAATTCTCTTACCTCCAGTTTCACTGGGGAGGAAAATAATTCACATTATTTATAATATAAAATGGTCAAGGGTTGTTGCACCAGCCACTTTGCTTCCCAGGGACCACTAACAGCCCTCTGCCCCTCTAACAACCTGCAGTAAAATAAGTGTGTTTTTCTCCAAATGGTTCTGGCCCTCCACAAGGTATACTGGCCTGTAGTGGTTAAAACCCAAAAGTGAAGAAGGTTATTGCAATGATCCATCCTCACCTGACTTCAGGACACAACCCTGTCAAAATTACTGTAATGTCCTTTTCACTTCTTGCATTTGACAAACTGCTCCATTCAGACTCTGCCCCATTGCTAGTCCTGGGGGCTCAGCAGTATCCAACACATTGTGCAAATTGTTATTAACTAAAGATAAAATGCAATGTTTTGTATGTTACTCTGATTAAGTACTGTATGTTGCTGTTCTCAATGATTACTGCAATGTGTTGTGGTTTCAGGGGTGGATTTCATGCACTAGATTGTAAACACACTATATGGACAAAAGTATTGGGACACACCGCTTAATCATTGAATTCAGGTGTTTTATTCAACCCATCGCCACAGGTGTATAAAAGTCAGGTTTACAGACATTTATGAAAGAATGGGTCATTCTGACAAGCTCAGTGAATTCAAGCACGGTCCTGTCATAGGACGCTATCTTTGCAGTAAGTCAGTTCATGATATTTCTTCCCTGCAAGATATTCCATCGTCAAGTCGTATTATTGCAAAGTGGAAGCATTTAGGAACAGCAGAAACTCAGCTAACTCAAACCACATAAAGTACCAGAGTGGGGTGAAGTGCGTAGTGCGTAATATTCGTCAGCACTCTGTTGACTCAGTAACTGTAGACTTTCAAACTTCCACCAGGAGCTTCATGGAATGGGCTTCCATGGTCGAGCAGCTGCAAGCAAGCTTCACATCACCAACTACAATGGCAAGCATTGGATGGAGCATTCTAAAACACGCCAGCAATGCACTCTGGAGCAGTGGAAAAGTGGATCGATGAATCACGTTTCTCTGTCTGGCAATCTGATGGATGAGTCTGGGTTTGGCGGATGACAGGAGAACGTTACCTGCCTGACTGTAAAGTTTGGTGGTCCAGGGATTATGCTATGTGGTTGTTTTCGGCTAGGCTCCTTAGTCTCAGTGAAGAGAACTCTTAATACTTCAGCACACCAAGACCATTTTGTGCTTCCAACTTTGTGGGAACAGTTCGGGGAAGGCCTTTAATGACATGGTTGGGTGAGTTTGGTATGGCGCAACCTGATTGGCCAGCACAAAGCCCTTACCTCAACCACAGCAAACACCTTTGGGATAAACCTTTGGGATAAACCCCAAAGTTATGCCTATGCATTTAAAATTTGTCCTAAATGTTCCTGTACAGTAGGTGTAATGGCCAGATGTCCCA
>JAODKM010000039.1:24496184-24514598 GCA_026780845.1 Petrocephalus sullivani
GGTGTGGGGGATGGGGGAGGGTGTGGGGAAGGGGGGGGGGGGGGGGGGGGGGGTTGAAAAATTTTCAAATACAATTGGATTGGTCTGGGTTAAGGGCCCAAAATGATGAGCATGAGTTGTAATTTTCATATCTGGTACACTGCACTGAAATAAACGCAGCATTATGTAAAGAGGGATGCCCTGTGATATACTAAGTAGCCCGTTTATGAGGTGTCCCTACGCAGTACCAGGCAGGACCCCCTTCTATCAGCAGAATCACTTCAAAAGCTATGATGTGCTTTCAGAGATGCCTTTCTGCACATCACTGTTGTACTGAGCAGTGTTTCTTTTCCTGCGCTAGCTGCCTTTGTCTTACTTTCGTACAATTTTGCCTATTCTCCTCTGATCTCTCTCATTAACAAGGTGTTTTCACCCACCAACCATTCTAACTAAAGACATAAGAATCCCTGGAGGGTGCCTCCAACACTGATACAATGTTTAAAATAGGTAAATATAAAGTGTTTTATTCTAATCCTTAGTTAATTGTATTCAGTTATAGCCACAGGGTTTTCTGTTTGAAGGAGCAGGTTGTTTGCGTTAATGAGCAGCCCTATAACATGGAGGACATGGGGTATATTTCATCTGTTTTCCATATTTATATGATTATATTGCAAGGAAGCTGAGTAGTGCATCTCCATGCCGCCCTTCCAGCAAACAGACTGGTTGCCAAACCTGTTGAACTTGGCTGCCCATTATTGTTCAAGAAGAAAAATACTTAAGTAAACTTTGCTTGAGTAGCATAGCTGAAAGGAAGAACAAATCTTAGATACTGCACACTCTTCTGAATATATTATAAGCTTAAAATGACACCTTTACGCATGAATGGGAGTAAAAAAGGAGCAAAATGGAGTAAAATTAACAAAACAAGTTAAATAGGAGCAAATTTAATAAAATTCACACGAAACAACAAACGTTATGCCATTTTCCAAATGAATGCACTATTGTAAGCATAGTGTACAGTACCAGTGACCAGCTTTAATTCAGATGAATAACGCATCTTTACAGGTCCTTGGATGATGTCAGGTTGAATACATACCCTTTAAATAGTTATCTGTATTAGGAATGTAATATAATAAGTCAGTTAATAGACAGTTAACCTGCACGCCAATATTGGCTGTTTGACATAAAGGATTAAAAACACTACGGCAACTTCAAAGACGATGAAATAACTCACCAGCTTTTCCATTGTCTCCTTGCCCACAGTGGACATTTTTGGTGCTGGGACCCTCTCACATGTGCATCCTTCTAATAAATAAATCCCAGATGGTCGAGAGCTCTGGTCGTTTTCAAAATAAAATAGGACATTTTGATACAAAGCAAAGTACTTTTCGTGCCATCGGCTGTTCTCCGTAGTCTTTTTGCTGAGATATCCGCGCTTGGTTCCTTCTTTACGCGCAACCGTGGAGAGATACAGAGCGTGTCCCTCATTGTATCGCACACTTTTCTGCATTTTCTGTCTGTGTAAAAAATGTATTCACCTTACATAACACTTCAGCGTTCTTCTCACATTGTAGGAAAATGGATAAAGCTACAACCAAAAATCTATAAAAATATTCCCGCCGAACCACATGATAAAAGTTATTTGCTGTGGGAATATTTTATGCGGTGCAACAAATACTCCAATGAATCTGAAAAACGACTTTACCAAAAGCTCGACAATTTTACCAGGTGACTTTTTTTTAATAGAAATAGCAACAAATTCAATCACGCAGATAACATGAGGGGAAAAAGCTTATCATGCACGTAACTGAGTACAAAAATGACCCAGTGAACAGACGGTAAAACAAAATCACATCTAAGATGATCTGTAATCGGCTTTGATGCCGGCTTAAAGAGACAGATCTGTGCGCGCTTCTGGCTGGATTGTCTTCTCGGACCTCGGTTTAAGGGGACGCAGAGCGCAGTTCACGGGAGCAGATTTGCGTTGCTAGAAACAAGGGCGGAGCGAAGCCACGCGATCAGTCTATTTAAATAAACCGAGTTTTTTTTTTCACAGAAAGCTGTCCGTCAATCACCCGGTGGGTGCCGCTGACTGAGACTCACATTATCCTCTGCTTGCGCAAGAGGATGCCAATTAGCTTTGCCTTAAAAAAAAAAAAAACTTTAACGTCATTTTATTCATATGCTGCTTCTGCCTACTTTCGTGCAAGGGGATTTTTTTTTTCGGAGTAATATACTCACGAATGTGGTGTTTGATATCGAATGAACAGCTGAAACGTCAGTGCATGTCTTTTCACTTCCAAGAATGACAATTAACGTCAGCATGGATTGCGTTTTTAAGTTTTTAAGAAACGAACTTTCTCCAAAAACGAATAGTGTACCGAGTGAATGGAACTCGTGTTTTAAATAATATATTGATTGTCAAATCAATTCGGTGTAAAGTGGCAGTTTTCAATAATAAACCACAAGCACACGTTAAGCACCGATAATTTTCTGTTCATGGCGTCAGTTTCTGGTGACAGTATAGTGCCGTAACAGCGAGAAACAAATTATAATGCAGTTTCTCGGGGCGATCTAATTCCCCGTTTGTTGTCAAAAATTGCCTGAGGTTCCACCCACTGTGGATTGTAAACTTAATACCAATTACAGTTTTGTTCTCAATCTTGGTACATTTCTCAGGGAGTCACTCTGTAGAAGCTACTTATTAGAGAATAAGCATTAGTCATCGCTTATAAGTCTGTCTGCACATGTAATAATTACAGGCGAATTACGAAGTACTTTGTTTGTATGTGCATTAAAATACATAATTTCAGATCAATTAGATTTTAGATTCGATGACTGCTATTTGGATGTATAAAACCGTTGGGTGTAAATTTAGATTGTTCTACTTCTCTCAAGTAGATATTGAAAAATCTCAAAAACTGAGACTGAATAAATTGAGCGAGATGTTACATATCCATCCTATTTCCAAACAGGAAACTTGCTCAGGCTGACATAAGATCCCAGGGCTTGCAGGGTGGTGGCCCCTGGGATGCAGCAATGTGCATGAACAATATTGAAACACATTAGTTCATGTGCAGAAACATTACCAAAAAAGATATTGTGAGCATCATAATCAACACGCTGGTGAAGTTAAATGGGCTGCCATTAAATAGAGCCTCTCCTCCAACAAGTAAATTGGCTTAGAAACAGAAAAATAAAAATAACCAACTCTGGACTCTCAAATTTTATACATAAAATCACCATAATGTTCACAGTTTCAGCCCTGTAGTATGAAAAACTCTTTGCATTACACTTAAAAAAAAAACTCCTTAATTTAAAATCCTAAATTGGAATTTTGCCCACATAATTGCAGTCCTGCAGTTCACTGAATGTGTACAAACATGTTTCGCTATAAGAAAACCATAATCATGTCACTTCATTTAAATCTAAAAGTAACATAGGACTGCTTCCCCATGCATGGCAGAGCTACTGCTCTGTCCTTGGGGAGCCCCTGATTCTGAAGCACAGATTCCTTTGCCATTTTCATCCTCCGTTTCTCCCGTGAATAAAAATGAAGACCCTGAAACTCCCCACAGGGAGATGCTGACAGCTGGAGCAACTTGTGTGGACATTGCAGGCCTAGCTCAGTGGAGAAGAGCGTGGGTGCTGGCTGGGTGAGCACAGCTCGTCATCTTGACAATGTAGGACCTGGGGAGGGTCAGGCTGGCAGAGAGGGAGAGAGAAGCAGCACAGCCTTCTGGGTAAACACCTCCCAAGGCAGTGCCATCTGGGGAAAAACCCCTAACACTCACTTCTCCTGTCAACAGCTTGGGGCAGAGCCACCTGCCAGATACATGCTAGCAAACAGGATCATATGCAAGCAGTACAGGTACTTCACAAACCACCATGAACTGAACCTCTGTCTGAGCAGAAGCACTGGCCCCGCCTTCCCCTGGCTAGCATGGTTAGCATGTTTTCAATACAGCACAAGATATAAACAAAAACCCAACTAATTCATGTACTATTCAAACAATTTATTAATCAAGTAACATCCTCGACAGTGATTACCCATTTTTACTTTTCTAAATCATCAACACGCCATTTTCCCACAAAATTCAATACATTGTTGAACATTTTCCATCAGTGCTTCATGTCTCCTGAGGAACTTGGAAGGAATCTGGGGATCCATAACATGACCCTGATTTGTCTGAGTATTCATAACAGGTTAGGACCTGCAAAATAAAAGGTCCTTTTGAGCCACAAAGTCTTCGTCTAGAAAATCCCTACAATTGTACTTTTAAATTTAATTTACAATTAATTTTTTTTGCTGTCTGTTGGCATAATATCCATATCAGTTTTTCTAGTTAATATTCTACACATTATAGCAGAAATTTTCAATACATTGTCACAACATGGGCAACATGGGCAAGCTTTACATGGGCAAGCTTTACCCTAAAAACGAACAAGATTTGCGAAATATATTTTTTTGTTTATTCAGGAACTCGCCAACCGAAATCGCATCCCAGATAAAACTGAGATATCTGCTATTGGGTTTAACCCTTTCAGTGTTGTGACGTATGACATGTATGTGATGGCAGTCAGGAGTGCAGCTGTATCCAGTCCATCAAGTCCTTTTTATCTTTAATTCCCCAGGCATCGGTGAAAAGCTTGATATTTCTGGGAAAAAAGAAAGTACATTTGGATTGTTATAGTCATAATTAGTAGGCAAAAATTAGGCAGTGCACTGAGACAAGAGCAAGCCAGATACGCTCAGCACACACATACATAAAACACTGGTAAGACTATAAAACCTAGTCACAGTTATCTCTACCTCAGACTGCAAAAACATACTGGTGGGGCAAAGCCATTTGCTATGGAAGTGATGTATGTGCGTTTCTACTGCCTACTAAACAAGCACTGATAACATGAATAACACTGGGGAGATAACCAAAAGACCCAGACAGACATTTAATAAAGCATAGATTTATATGAGGGGGCAGCACCTGAAGCAGCACTTAGCTCCCAAAAGATATCCCGATATAAGGGAGATTAGTTCAGCTCCAGGGAAATAGCTCTCGAATTTCAATGCAATGGAGAAGTCCTGAATATCCATGGCGCGTAATTAGCAGCCATGATTATTTTGTGGCAAAAAACTGATAGTCAGGTGTGATGAAGCCTGGAAATTATTATTCATAAAATATTATGAAAATTTATATAATTCAATTTCTTCATCAGAAGATGGCAAAAGATACAAATCCCTTTCCATTTAGCCAAAAATTATTGTGGGATATTGAAAGTTCCTTATAAAATGGAAGGCCAAAGCCAGACCATGTATAATATATAAAGTGATGAACTATTAGTCATAGAATCTGTTTCTTAAGTACCAAGCATAAAGTTAAGAATTAAAGAGCCCCGGAAAGGATTGTCCTAGAGCTGCCCCAGTGCTGTGATTTGTCCATGAGGGAAATCGGACTGGCACAGGGCTGCTTGCTACCTCCTGGCGTTTACAGCAGCCTCCAGCTCCTTGGATTTGAGTGCAGCAGTTCTGAGAATGGAATTCGGGATCTCGGCCAGCCGGGCCACGTTGAGCCCGTAGCTCCTGGTGGCTGCGCCCTCAGTCAGCTGGTACAGGAACGTGATAAACTCTGGCTGCGCCTCCTGAACTAGAGGTGGGGGGGGGGGCATTTTTTTATAAAGAAATTAATTGAATGACATATCAAGCAAAGTGGAAAAAAAATAAATAAAAAAAAATGCAAAACTTCCATTCACATGGTTCTCACGTGGTGTGCCAAACTGTAACTTCGTAAAAGCAAAAATGTACCCTCAGATCAACAATTCACACAATACTCCCGACATCCAATTTGTCAAGTTAATAAACCCGACCATGAGAAGGAACTCTCCCAGAAGTCCTGGAAGAATGGATAGGACCATAACTCCTCCACACGCCACGTGAGTGAGGGAGCACACAATGGTGGAGTGAATGGCTTTTTTACTGAAGCATTCATCTGTCGATGATGAAAAATATACTAATTGTTTTGGAACCGCACTAGGCTGGGCCATTAATTCAAAGAAGTCAGTAAAGTTCTCTAGCACTACGTCATAACTACAGAAGTTGGATAAAAGCCTTACGGTCATCGTGTTTATCGGGCTCGTTCAGCAGGAAGGCCATGTGGAAGTTACCGACATGCTCTGGATAGGTCTTCTCAAGCTCACACAGGGGGAGGTAGTGGGTTACGAACAGCGTCAGAGACTTCACCTTTGGCCAGAAAAAGAAAGAAACAATGGTATCATGGCTCAGGATAGATAAAAAAAAAACAAACAACCAAAAATCACTTTAATTGTAAAATACTTTTTTTTTTCTTTTTTTTTTTAAAGAAAATATGTAGTCCCTTAAATTTAGAGCTGTGTAAAGACACATGGCTCAACTTAACATACGGCAACTCTTAAGTACCTCTGACATGGAGCAACCCTTATTAATCATCATTAGAAATCACTGTCATGATTATTTTCAAGCAACTTAATTTGGTCTTGCGCTGCCAAGATTTGAGAAACTGAGTATCATGAGAGCTTTAAAACTTCAGCAAGGGCAATAAACAGACAAATGAGTTGCTTATGCAGTGACTCCTCTGCAATCTGGAAGTGGATGATCCTATTTTACTGGTCACAAGGATATCGGGGTTAGTCTCGCTTGGTTGACAGACTTTATTTTGATATCCCAAAAGTAGTGTTTTCGGAATTCATACTCTGTCGGAGCTGCTAAGTTGAATATTTGCTGCAGTCAAATGCTGAAAAACACTACTAATCATATTTAACCACACATATCAACAAACTTAAGGATTAATAAACAGGCAGGGATAAGAGGGGACCACCGAGGCAACTGTGTATCTACATATTAGCACATGCAGGAACTAATACCCAGCAAACAACAAGGAACTGTGTTAAAGTCTCAGCTTTATCTTCCAAAAGACAACAGCAAATGTTTGCCCACACAAGCAACAACAGACAAAACCCCAACAGACAAAACCCCAGCAGCCAAAACTTCGTTCACACATTATATTCCAGTTCATCACATTTCTGTAGCTTGTTTTCACATAATTTATTTCTCTCACAAGTTAAATTTGCACCTGTTCATTCACTTCAGGCTGACCTCTTTCCTGTTTGCAAACATGCTTATATCCCACTTCCCTGAATTAGAACACATTTAGTTCTTAAGCCAAAATGAAGCAAATCCTGAAGGTGGCTGAGTGGCGTACTGATGATTTAAAAGCTGTGCGTTTATTTGGTAATTGATGAAGCTGAGAGCCAAGAAGCTTACCAAGGCCAGACTCACTAAGAGGGTAAGTGTGCCCACAGGTTCCGTGGTGGGAAGCTAGCCAGGGGATATGGGAAAGCATTCCACGTGTGACTCATCTATCTGAAGATGGCCAGCAAATGAAGACAGAACAATTTAAGCAAGCCGGATGGAAATGAGTATGCAGATTAGAAGCGACACGCTACAATAATGTAACGGGTGGTATAGTCAGAATACAAAACACCATCATTTAATCTTTTTTACAACACAGCTTGAAAGCAAATTAGAGTGCCTGTAATGTGTGAATTTCTGAGGCTGTTCAAAAGCACCAGGACCTGCACACAGCGACAGGAAGCTTGTCATCAAACCACCAGCAAGTTCTATGCTGCAAATGCATCCCAAGTGCTTCACTATGGCAACCAACATCTCCTTCCTAACCTATAGGCTTAGACAGCCATACATCAAGGTTGTCAACAATGGCATATTCACAGTTAAACTATATGCATATTTATAGATCAAACAATATAAGGACAGTCATAACAAAATACTGACCAAAAAATTCTACTCCTGGGTGGATTATAAGACAGTATTGTAGAGTAAATATATATATGCGTGGCTAGTGTCAGGATAAAATATTTTACTCTGAAAATAGCTGACAATAGGTTAAATAAATTTAATATGATCAAAATATGTTGGTGAATTAGGGGAGAACCTCCTAAATGCACTGGTACTTTTTTCATTTGAGTAAAATGTTCATTTGTTAAATTCTTCCATGGAAATGCAAGCACAAAAATAAAATGGGTACCAACATGCCTGTTCAACTGGACAAAAGTACACTTTTGCTTGGTATAGATGTATCTATACTATCAGGCCCTGGTTCTGCTTTCTTCTATGTTGTGTGATAATATGCAACACAGAGCCTTCTTCTCTCTCTGTGTGCATCTGTACTCTTGGAAACATTGAGCTGACAGGCCTGGTCTTCTCGTACCAAGGACGGTGAATCTCACCGGAGTGCGCTAATTAGCCTGCGGTTCACAGGGCCCTCACACGGAGATGCACCAGGGGGCCTTCTGTGTAGACCCACCCTACGCCCAAGCAGTAATCAGCACCCGGGGACCTGATGACACTCCAAAAAAACAACCCTGCTATGTGGGCGTTCTTCACTGCTAGGGAGTGGTACTGACTGCAAACGAGGTCCCCCATGGCCATCCAGCAATGTCCTCCCTCAGGTGGGACGCTTGCTACTGCAGGCCTGCCGCACTCCCAGCAGGACAAAAGATCAGGCAGCAGTCGCTACGGAGACATGCAACAGCGTGCAATGACCCCTAGAGCCCACACTGTAACAGGATTCTGACCTCAAGTGACTCCGCCTTTGTGATGTTTTTCCCCTTGCCGGCCTACATAAACTATCGCACCGATCGGAGGAATTTTAAACCGCTTTATTGCTAGCCTATCCCACTATAGTAGGTGCTACGACGATATTAAGGCTGAATTGTTCACAATTCAACTTAAAAAATACTGATAAAAAGCCTGGCGTCACCAGTAAGGTAAAGTGGTGCAATTACTTGTGCATATAAATAAACCCAAGTTAGCACAGCAGATTTAAATCTAATTTAGGAGCTGACTGCCCAACTGAAAGTGGATGATACTGTTTTGCTGGTCACAAGGCCCCCGGGCTCAATTTGTCTTGGTTGATAGATTTTACTGGTGTCCAGTACTCACATTCCTAATGAAGAACTCCAGGGCAGCATGGGCAATGGCAAGGCCGTCATGGGTGCTGGTACCTCGCCCTAACTCGTCCAGGATCACCAAGGAGTTTGGTGTGGCCCGTGCCATGATCTCCGAGGCCTCCAGCAACTCCTCCATGAATGTGCTCCTACCCCGGGAAATGTTGTCTGAGGCGCCCATCCTGCCCACCAAAGCAACAAAGGATGTAGAATCAATGCTCTCAACAATGAAACAGACCACAAACTATCATGTTAACAAATCATTTTAAAAAAGCATCTCTGTAAAACAGAACAAGTACCACCAAATACAATTATCATGTACATTAAATAACACTGGAAACGAAAAAGAACACTGAACAAGCTACAATGTGTTGTAATTAACATATTAATATGCAATGCCAATGAGAACAGAGAACCTGTTCTCTGATCTGTATCAGATGGTGTCCTGCAGATCGGTAGTAATTATGAACACAATACCATCACATTCAATCCTACGATTCCACCATGGAGAGCAAAGAAAGGAAAATAAATTTTAAGTACAACTGAGCTGAGAGTTGGGGCATGGACATGACCAGGACATGACCAGGACATGACCAGGACATGACCAGGACATGAGCAGGTGTGTGGCTGATTTGACATAAACTGGGACACATTACTAGCTTTGATATACGGTTCTCATATATAGTTTCTTGATAATTCCCAGGAAAAGCCTATAAGGCAAACAGGTCCCCGACACCATATGAGACATTATTTTTCTATCAGTTTGCAGCTTTCATGACCTCATGCAAGGGCAAACATATCAGTAAGTAAAGATTACACTGAAGATTAAGCAGATTAGGAAGACAAGCCACATGAATGATTAATTCTATTCTTACGGGAGCCCATCTCTTGATTAATATACCCAGTGCTAATTTAGTACAGCAGTATTTCGGGTCTCTGAAGGCAGTTTTTTAAAACTGCAAGAAGAGTGGAGGTAGCGTACACTCCTCCTATACTCCCACACTGGTTTTAAATAACCCCAAGGAATGCCCACTCTCTGAATCAGCTTCTCCGAAAATTTACTTCGCAACACTTATATGATCGGGAAATAAAACAAATATCTCACAAAAGCATAAAAAAGCCAATAACTTTTCAAGCAGAGATGAACACTGATGACTTCTGGGTTACACCTACTGTATACACTGTAATGTATACTGTAATTCTGATTTGCAGAAGTAAAACTGATCAACATCAAGCATATACATGAAAATGTGTTGGTTAATAACTTTCTATCAGATGCCCCAATCACAACAAAAATGGTGCCACTTGAAAACTGCGTCGAAAACTTGCATTTGATCATTGCAAAATGGCAGCTTGAGAGACAGCAAAAAAAAAACTTTTCCTCATCAGTCTGTAAAGGCTAGTGTCTTTCCCATTGGAATAAATGGTGCATTGAATGTAATAATGTTGGCTGTTTTTTTACTGTCTATATTTTTTTTCTAAATTAAAAGTCAAAGAATCATTGGTCATTAGATCATTGGTCCATGTAGAACCACAAGTGCTACTTTTACGATATAGAAACAAACATAAAAAAAAAATCAGAAATAAGCAATACTGATTTGTCACTCAACCTAAACCTAATACAGATGGTTAGGGGTGAGCTAGATTAGGAGGGAAACTAGAAAAGTATCCCAACTACCTCATGTGGCTTTCCCAAGGCTGAGAGAATGTGAAGAATGTCCAAGACTGTCATCAAGGCAATGGGTGCCTGTTCTGAAGAATCAAAGATAGTTCTAACACTTTTTTGTGCTCTGCATAATTTCATATACATGTATGGTTTTGACATTATTGACATCTTCTCTATAACTGTAACATTTGGGATTGTGAAAGCTTGGTGTGTACAAACTTTTGACTGTATGTGTATATTAGCTATATTAAATGTACCAGTAACTGAAGCAATGGATTTATATCTCACAAATGATACAGCACACTGTTGAGGTTTAGGATTTTATTGACTACAGATACAGACTACGGGCCAATGGAAAAATGCCTTGGAACAGAAATTATTATAAACTGAAAACAGCTGCACTGACAATGAACATCTATAAATAATGCCACATCATTGTGCTGACACAGCATGTAACCAATTCAGAAAGAAACCATATACATGACATAGATGAAGATCATAGAACAACATTCAGCATGTAACATTAAACTGCATTGTATCATCTGAGCCGAGTCAGTGATCATGACTCCACTCTAAGAAACACAACACAGAACAGCAAAGCAAACCAAGCATTCCTCACTAAGATATATAGACACTCTTCATTGAACCATATAAACAAATTTTCCCTGTCAAAAGCACCTCTAGGACCCAACCTGAAATAGCATTCAAAATTTTTGAATGTGTCTATGGGGTGGGAGAGAACACCCCCAACCAGGGCGAACTCGGGTAAAATGAATTACGTCTTTACATGTGCCTTATTGCCAGTCATTACATAAGATTCAGTCGTGCCTTTCTCACACCAGGAAAGGCGCCCACACCCTGGTGCTTGAGCACGCATCCCACTACAGCCCTTTCCACACCCCAATACCTGTCATTTTACCTTGTTCTTCCTCTTGTGTTGAAATCCCTTATGTTTTCATTTCTAGACATTGTTTGTGTTAAACCCAGGTCCCCCGCTGTACTCAAAGAACGTCTGTATTCCTATGTCATTGCCCACTCTAGTATCTAGCAATATTCAACTTCGTTTGAAGATCTGAAGATAACAATTGAAGATAACACTTAGGGTCAATACATTGTATTGCAGATTCTCAAACCTAAGTCCAAAAGTTTTTGTTGAGCCTTCTTTTTACAGTTTCCCTGATTGAGCCAAGCGGGTACCAGTTGTCAGTTGGCTATGTTACACTGCGCTAATTTTCTAAATAGTCTATTACAGATGGAAGTGAGCAGCTAGAACAAGTAAGACCCTCCGTCTGGCATTGTCTGTAACAAGATGATTGTTTTATCTTATGCCCCTGCCAGGACTGTGCAATACGAAACTCCCCTCACGCTGTCTTACATCATCAGATAACGCCTCACCGTTAAATGACAATTCCTTGTCAAACTAACATACAGCACTGATCCCTCAAGGCCTCTGGCTAATAAGAACACAAAAAACATGGTCTGACAACTTAAGTGCCTCCTGATTGGAACAGATCAGGAACCAAAGTAGTATATCAGTGCTGTTCTCCCTTACAGCCTAAGAAAGAAGTCAGATCTGGTCATGGGTTCAGTTGTATTACAAGAGGAAATGACACCGGACCCTATGGAGCAGTCTGGTGTCTCAGAATCAGAGCTGAATTGGATATGATACCACTTTGGGCACTCATACATTATCTACTAAGATCAGACATTTCCAAAGTATTCCACATCAATAACTAGGCACATTATTTGGCATAGTAGCTTTTGATGTGGACTCTTCTATGAATGATGTCCCTAATGAGCCATGAATCTCCATAGCACACAGACTAGAATGGCTGATTTTTTCATATGACAGAATCTTCATTCCAGGACACAGCAACTCCCTTTGGCAAAAATAACTTGGATATGGCACCAGTTTAACATAGCGCCATGGACAGATTTTCCCCAAAACCTCAGTGCCAGCTTAAATTTTCTCATTTTGAGCTGAGCAGCCTGCTGGGCAAGGATGCATTTGCTCATGCACAATCAGACCACCATGTATAAGCATTTCCACCAAGCAATCTGATCCCCAAAATGCTACGTAGAGCATGTCAAAATAAGTCATATTAGGTATTCAAAGATTCCCTTCCTAAATAAGATGCCATCGTTGCTTCTATATTGAAGAGGTGTTGTTCCTCAGCTGGAGAATAAAATTCAGCATCCCAACTGTGAGGGCAGTGTGGATGCTTAGTGGGTATCACTGTTCCCTCACACCTCCAAGGCTGATGATCTGAATCCCACCTTGGCTGTTTGCATGTGTGCAGTATGCTTGTGCTCCCTGTGTACAATTATAATTTCCTCTCTATGACGCTGACCAGGATGAGTGATTATAAGACGGATGGATGGATCTCATCGATGAACAATTACAGCTATGGACATCATCACAAATTCAATCAATGATGTCAATGAAGTCATCACCCCAAGGAGACCCAAAGTAGGTGTCTTTCAATGGTATTTGCTCTCGGCTCTTTTCTCGAAAGAGTGAAGTGATTTCCACGCCGTCTCTTAGTGATCCATGCATTATGTGGAAGCCAGAGAGCAAAGGTGTACATTTTCTCATGTGCTGTCAATCACCCCATTAATTTTCAGTATGGACAGAATATGAACTTTCTGCAGTATTCTGTATTCTGGGTGAGTCTTGGATAAAATATTCTTTGATAACAGTCACAAAACACCGTGTTTTGTAGGAACTTCCATTCCAACATAATATATATTACTCCATATGCAATTTACCGACCGGGCTGCTTTCACGTGTCTCTGTGAAACCTCTATAATTCTGTAGCAGAAAAGGAGTGAAATCCTTTTGTCATTATCGTCATCATCATCATAGCTATTATTTAATAGTATTATTATCCTAGATGCATTCATTTCAACAATAATTACTCATGCCAGGGGTACAGGAAAACCTATTAAATGTCGTCTTCTCTTTTTAAAGTATATCAACAAATTCTTCCAGGCATTCAAGCATAGATAAGGAACAAAGCAACAAGCTTGCTTTAAACCTTACACGGCAACATACTGGGCCCTCGCTTGCCGTCTCAGAGGGTAGCTTAGCAACTCTTGGCTTCCGTGTAAAACCTGCCCTTCACGGCAGGTTGTCAATGACAACAGCACAATTTACAGATCCCTTACCAGCTGCATCACAAACATAAAAAATGATGTATGAAAACAGATGCAAAACGTAGCACACAATTTATTTTTTCTTTTTGTTTATTACATCCATTTATGAGGATGCAATAAACAAAAAGACAATTCCTACAGAATTTCCCAAATCCCTAAAATACACACAACATGTGTAATTCAGTATTGCACAGCAGTTTTTCAATGACTCTGAAACCGAAATATATGACTTTAAAATTACTGCCATAAACTAAACAAAAGACGGGAAAAAAAACCCAATTAACAGAACAAAAAAAATCAATACAGAAGTTGCCCTGTGATGAGGCCATTTTTTTTTAATTTTTTATTTTGCCTCAAGCGCCACAACAGCAAGGTCTGTTTGATAAAGTGATTCGCTGATACTTAGGGGCTTATGGAGCCAAGTGATAATGAAAACAGTAGTGGGGGTGTTACTGATGATGGTTTGCGTAAGAACATCTACATTTTGTTGAGCTCAATGGAGTAAGTGCGCATAAGGACATAGAACACAAACACTGAGACATTCTAAGAAACCCAATTAGGAATGTTTCATTCAGGAAGACCATTACTGTGCTTATCAGATCCATCAGATGCAGTGAGAGGGAATCCTTTTTTAAGGGATGGTGCATTCAAGTATAATTTGCCCTATGCAGAAATTCAGGTTAGGTTATAGAACTGGCCTAAATATACACAAGACCTAAACATCTTTCACTTATTTAGCTTTTAACTATAGCATGCGGTATTTCAACAGTATTTCCAAAAGCAGCACTCTTCCAGTGTTCTGACATTTTGCCAGTAGAATTTGTAGAGCATGGGGCAGGGGAAATAATACAATATGCCGAGCTAATCTCGTTAGTAAGACTTAAAAATACCATGGTATACTGTATTATCATAATACTGCCCAAGTCTAGTTTGAATATGTCTAAAAAAATAGGTCTATCCAGGTTATTCCAAAGGGTTTGCGATAGAATATGAGTAAAGCTTTTTTTTTTTTTTTAACCATAAAACCCTCATAATCAGTTGCATGTACAGGTAAAGTGGCTTTCAAAAGATGCTTCAGATGGCCCAGCCTCCATATTTATCTCAGAACCTCCTTCTAGTTCAGGTTATGCTAGATAAAGTGACTTGTGCAACATATACACAATATAAAATGATTATTTGCACAAGTGCAGGTACATTGGAATGTTTTTCTTCATCTACCCCATCTTGCTCTCCACGAGACAGACAGATATGCAGGTGACAGCAAGCTTCGGGGTCACGGCACAGGATCTGTGAGCATGCAGTGCCCCCGAGGCTGGGGGTTAAGGGCCTTGTTCAATGGACATGTGACTATTCAGGCAAGGCCTGAACCTGTGATCTTCTGAACATGGGCACAAAGCCTGCTGATTGGCCAAACGCCACCCCCAACAATAAAAGCTTAACACTTGGGTGACAGACTACAACAATAAAATCGGAAAGCAATCCCAAAGTTTAAAATCATCTTAGAGATTAGAGAGAGATAAATGAAGCATAAATAGCAGCATTAATATATATATATATATATATATATATAAAATTGTAATTCTGCTATTTATGTTTCATTTAGAAATGTTTCAAAATTACTAATATACTCAGAAATAAACTAATGTTGAAGACACATATGCATCTATTCCTATTCATATATTTCAGTTTAATCAACCCAGTTTTCAGGCAGGGCATTGACATTTTACACAAAATTTCACACAGCACACACCGGACTCAACTACCAGAAGTTCATTACCAGTGGCTATCCTTAGGTGGGTCTACTGTGGATAACTGAAGAAAAAGAGGGTAACAGCTCATCTGGAAAGGCAAACACATTGCAGAAGGTGACGTCAGCTAGCAAGAGTACATCCTCTCGTGCCATTCCTCTTTTGCTGACAACGAGCTGAACAGGCCTTCTAGGGATCTGTAACTGCAAAGAGCAGTCTGACACTGGTCGAGTGCTGTGCTGCATATGGCATATGATGATTACAAATGTACCCCACAGGGAAGCGGAATCATAAAGATTAATGCTAATGGCCAATGTCATTATCTAGGAGTCTCACGATATGAAATATATTACTACATATATTTAGTAATATATTTATATATAGTAATATGTTACTAAATAAAGTTTACATTTTCATTCCCCTCCAAAAAAACTGCATTCTCCATTTATAATCCAATACCAATATGAAGCCCCTACTGCCTCCCTCCCCCTCATCACGCCCAACCCCTCCCTCACCCCCTCCCCCTAATCACCGCCATCACCCCCCTCCCCCTCATCACTCTCATCACCTCCATCACCCCCCTCCCCCTGATCACCTCCCTCACCCGCCTCCCCTAATCGCCTCCATCTCCCCCTCCCCCTAATCACCTCCATCACCCCTCTCCCCCTAATCACCTCCACCACCCCCTTCCCCTAATCACCTCCCCCACCCCCTTCCCCTCATCACCCTTATCACCCCCCTCCCCCTAATCACCTCCATTATCACTGTCAGGCACAATGAAGTAAGCCCAGAATTTAAAACTGCATAGATTTACTCACAGAAAACTGAGAAAATGCCATAAAATAAACACTCCCAAAATCTTTCCTCATTTACCAATGTATCTTCCCTGCTTCCTCACTGGATAGGTAATATCAGGCTTCACCTTCATTCACCTGGGCCCGAAGTGTGACAGTGACCTGAAGTAGTAGGCAGGGGCAGCTGATCCACCACGCTCTTCAACCATGTTACATCATCACACGGAGCAGCACGAGAGCCGATCCAAAGCTCTGGGCAAACAGGGGGAGGAAGGGGAGCCTCCATCTGTTCCAGACACGAATCCCTGCTCAGCCAAGCACAGAAACTCCAATGACAAGCAAGTCCAAAGCTAGAAACGCACGAGCACAAATACCCACCACCAAGAATGCCCACACCTCTTTTATATACTGTATACAGCAAAGACATGGTACTAGGAGAGCAGAGTGCTACATTCAGCACACATCGGCTTGAATGAAAAGTATCTGTCCATGTCAAACAATCAAATGCATAGCATATTCATCTATTATCTACTATACATTGAACTGCATTATAAAAAATGGCACAAAAATCTTATGTAGATGCACCACTAATGATAACTTTATTATACTCAACAGCACCCAGCACAACTGACCAATGCAGGTACAGAAACCCACGTTTTAAATGTGTGTTTTCATCCATGAGAAATCGTTTACATTTAGCTTAATAGCACAATAGACATGTTTCATTAGATAATGTATATTTAACTCGTCAGCGATGTGCTTTATCCATTACAATTGACACGTTTCATGAGATTGTTGATGTATATTTTAGCTCGGTAGCAACATATCTTGTTGATTATAACCATATATTTAGCTTGAAAGCGTTTTATTGGGTATAACGTATATAAAATACGTATACAAATATGTATTTAGCTCCATAGCAAAATGTTTGCTGAGCCAGCACACACTGAGTAATTATTACTTTGAGAAATCTGTAATATTAGGAATTTTACTTTACCGATATGTATTTAATCACAGTCTAAGTTAGATAACACGTAATTTACATTTTCAGGTGCAGATAGAAACAGTAGCCATCGTTGAATTTAGCGTGTTCACTTGAGTGTGTGATGTCCATGTGATAATCAATAAAGCCCTGACAGTTAAGAAAACGTATCGGTAAAAACCTGAATATACATCAATAATGTAATAAAATCAAATCTAATATACACATGATTAATCTAATAGAATGTCAGTTATAATGGATCTTAATATACATTAATAGTATAATGAAACGTCTGTTGTGTGTTTTTCTTAAAGTACCGTTTAGGAATCGGCACCATTTTAAAAGGATTTGGCACCGGTATCGAAAGAAACCCAAACGGTACCCAACCCTAGGCTCAGGTGGATTAGGCCTGTGCCTGTGATTGGAAAGTCGCTGGTTCAAATCATAAATTTAACAAACAATCCTGGCTAGCCGAAAGGCATAATTTATCGACGTACAATTAATAATAATTGTATATGAAATGTAGTGTAAAATAATTTTATGTTCAATAAAAATTACTTTTAACTACTAACTGGCTTATATCCCACGTAAGGCACATCACATAAGCTGCACATAAATGAATTCCTGCTTTTCAGAATGTACAAACCATATATCAGTATAAGCTACCTCACCATTGTGTAACAATCCCACCCCACAGCCCTTCCAATCTGTGTGCTGTCAGGCACTTGCTTGTCAGTCTACAAGATGCAGGCTTCATAAAGCAAGTTAACTAGTTGAGCACTCTGTGACTGTGATTCTTTATGCTCAACTGATTGGTTGAAACAAAATCCTGGTCTGGATTTTACTTTCTGGACCTGAAATTGACACCTCTGGTGGTGGAGGTGCAACAGTCTGGGCAGGCATCACCAGTCAGTGCGAAACAGATTTGGTTATTGCACATGGCTCAGTCACTGCACGTTCCTCAGAGACATCATAGAACCCATCATCATCCCCCAATTCCGCCAGCACACCACCAACTTTCTGTTCATGGATGATAATGCTCCACCACATCGTGGCAGAATTGTCACAGCTCGACTTCAGGAAGTTGGA
>JAODKM010000039.1:24515453-24533353 GCA_026780845.1 Petrocephalus sullivani
TTTTACCTGGCTAGTTTTTGTCAGTGCCAGTGTCTCCTGCTTCACCTTGTTCTTGTGTACTGCTGTCTTAGAAACTTGAAGCCAGGATGCGGCCTGCTGCCCAACATAGGCTTCTGCCAGCTGAACCAGAATTAAACCAGGATTTAAAAATACATATATATTTCTTTTAAATATAGAGTGGTTTCTTAATTTTTCCAGAGCTGTACATGTATATAGTGCATTATCAGAATTACAGTGGAAACTGCTTATAGTGATCACGTCTGTCTGGGCAAAATTGATTGCTGTAAGCAGACGATCATTTTAAGCAATTTTTTTCTTTATTACCATCTAATTGACATTAATATAATTATTACATTTCCTCAGCCAAAACCCAATCTGGTTTGCAAGGAAAACATGCCATTATAATATCAATCCGCACTCGCTCATGGGCCACTGCCTTTTAAACGTGAGTGAGAATGTGCCTTTCCGATTGGTTTATTGCATGCTATGCCCAAAACACACCAATGAATAACTAAGAGAGTTAGAACAACATTTTTGTACCTTGTGCTAGCACAAAGTTTTTTCAGCTGTCAAAATAGCTAAATGGATTTGGACAAGCCCATAAACATTAGTTGTGCCTTGCGCGTTATGCTTTGTGTTAGACCGCCACAATAGAGCCAATAACGTGACACAGTAGAACTCAAACTTGCTTACATTTTTCCAAAAGGGTAACACTTCCCAATGCTTGGGTTTTTCACAGCTTACATTACCGATCAATTAATCGCTAAACCAGGATTTTTCTAAATATATAGGTATTACAAAGCAAAGAAAATCATTTAGATCATAGAAATGTTCAATATAACAAAAATAAATGTAGCCTCTTATAGATAAACACATTTTTTCAATAAGAAACTAACATTAACATGCTTAGATTTAGTTCATTCATCACTATAGTAATTTAATATACAGTTCGGTATATGTTATGATATGCTATTAGCCAGCAAAGTATGTGATTTAAACATATATATATATAATAATTCAAAACCCCATACTTATAATACAATACCCTCTCTTTTGTTATTCCCATCTGTACATTAAGCTTTTTTGAAAGCACTGAAATTCAGCTTGTACTTTCTTGCAAGTATTATTTTTATTAGAAATTAATACTCTGAACATCACAAGTTTAAGTCAAACCACTAAATAAATATTAAAATATAGGTCATTCTCATGAACTCTTACCTTTACTTTGTAGCTATATTAAAATTATGTTATTTGTTGCTTTGATGATTTTTTTAAACCATTAATCAAGACCGGGTAATCAAAAATCAGTAACCCAAAGCTCCATAAGACGTTTTTAGTACTTTACTGCATGTAACCCAATAAATTATTTTGTATGATTTTTTTGTTTGTTTTGTAATTTTTTCTTATCTCAGTAAGTCTTGCACAGGATTTCATTAAATATTTGTACATATTATGGACATAAATGGTAACAAATCTGATTACTGACACTATAGGCAGAATTGACAGTTTAGCCAATGAAGCTGTAAAATATGAGTCTGTCAAACTAATTAAAAAAATTAGAGAATATGAGAATGTTCTGCTAATGAGTTTGTGACAACAACCCATATACCTTTCTGTTAACTCTATATTAATTGGGGATTCAGTGTATAAATATTTGTGATTGTAAGCTTGAATATTAGGCGTGATTACATTTAGTCAGTTTTTTTTACAGATTCATAGTCTTACAAGTAATATACCTAATATATACATTTACTATCTTTATTTCTGATGGATCAGAACAAGGTTATTCCAGTATTCTATAATGTTTTATAAAAATGATATTTATACAATTGTTTAGCACTGAGATTGTCAATATTGTAAGTAACCTGAGACATCATGATCAGAACAGTACAAGGAAAATCAACCATAATGATAAGTATTCAGCAAGGGACATACATTAGAGGGAAGCTGTGTGACCTGGCTGACTAGGATAAGAAGAAACAAGTTTTATGTGAGTGAGTACGAGGTTGCCATTGAGAAAGGGGCTACAGTTCAAGCTGAATGGGTAAAACAGTGTTCAGAATTCAAATAAAAAAATAAAAAACCCCTGGAACTTAAGCATCACGACTCATAAATACCTGAATATCAAAGAACCAGGACAATAAGCGAGAATCATTCATTCATTCATTCATTCATTCATTCATTCATTCACCATACCACTTAATCCATTGCGGGTCGCAGGGAAGCTGGAGGCGATCTCAGCTGACTACGGGCACAAGGCAGGGTACATATCAGAATAAATGATACATAAACAAACAAAGTAGCTTGCTATCGAATTAATAAATTGTTTAACAGGTGATATCACACATGGATGTTTAAGTACTAATGATAAAGCCTAAGGAACAGTGTTTATTGACAGGAATCTTTGACTTCCTACTGACCTACTCACTGCTTGCTGGAGGCTTTCTCACAATAGCGGACAGTATTGCATTAACTGGATCCTAATAAGAGTAAACATCAGGTTCCATGAGGTCAAATATACCCTACGGTTGTTAACGCAACCTGTACTCACATTTTGAGTGTCAACATGCTCCACATCCCCACTCGGGTGAGTGGAGTGCAGTGCAGTACCGCACCTTAATTACCCTTCAGGCAGAATTACTCGCACCAGTTTGTTGTAGTCATGTTAACAGCAAGGACACCATATCTACAATAGCAACATTTGAGACAGAGAAGGGTAGACTGGCCCTAACTAAAATATCTGCAGAATACCTTGCATTCATTATATGATATATCTCAAAGATGAATTTCAGCTGAAAAAGAACACAAAGGAAATGACAATGGCCACCGAACAAAATTAAGCATTGATGGAGAAAAATAATAATGTCAGATAACTGAAATAAAAATGCAATGAGCTTTAATTACAATGAATCATGCAGAGAAAAGCGTCGCAAGCTTTGACTAAGCTGGAAGAAAAATGCAGTAGCAGTTGGAGGAGATTTGGGGTCAAGCAATTAAGATAAAGTCATCTTGGCTCCTCTGATAATAAGAGTCTACATTAAAGAAAGTGGAGGGTATGGTCATCAATACTGAAGACATGCTGTACCATAAACAACATACAATAAAAAGGAGAACTGATCTAAGATGCCACACCCCAAGAAGGGAGGTATGTAAACCTGGGCAGAGCTGGAATGTCTGATGAAAATTTATATTCTGCACCAATTGGAAGGACTACAGATACTTACAGTAGAGAGCATAGCAAGTGTCTGGGATGCAGGTCTGGAAAATGATTGGGGGAAAGTAGCTGTTTATCTCCAGAAAGACAGTAAGACCTGCCGAGTCTGATCGGCAATTTAAGGTGTCGATCTGAACCATTCCGGAATTATCCATGTAAACCCATGAATATATGGAAGCCAGCTCATAAGGCCTAATTAAATAATCCATTCATGGCTGGTCTATTTAGCTCAAGCTGTCCAAGATACTGAAGAACACAAAACCAAATTGGATAGAAAGGGGCAGATGCTGTCAACCATCTGGATACAAATAGGAGCTTGACTATTAGTGTACGTCAAATAGGTGTCAACCACTGTAATGGGAACAAGGCTCAAAGGAAGCCACATCCCTCAAAACATGGGGCCCTGGGCAAAGACGTGCAAGAAGAAGGGCAAACAACTCATGCCCTCACTGTATTACTCTGCTGCCTTGGATACTTTTATGGTAAAAGTAATCTCCATAAAGTTAGTAACTCCATAACAATTAATTCTCATCTTGTTTAACAAGGTTCTGGAATCAAAGTGCAAATTTTAACTGAAAAACCTTCAACTGCAACAGAAAGCAGTAAAACCTTCCAAATCTAGGGTGCCCCCTGTCTGGTACTAAATAGGTGCACCTAATAAAGTGGCCACAATATATATCGGTATGATTCCAATTATATGCATTTATGCATTTAGAATTAAAGGTCATAAACATCAAAGGACAAAAAAATACAAAGTAACCTCTTAACTCATCACGGAAAATAATGGATGGCTGCATAAATTATTAATCCCGAAGGAAATTACATGGCATTAGTTGGCATGTTTTCTCCAGCTTTGTTATAGTAACTCTAACCTTGAATTCATGAATGTGGTTTCACCCCAATGAAAACTTTAACAACAAGGCTCTTTCCAACATGATTCCTTCTCTGTGAGATACAGAGGGTAGATAATCTCTCTGTACCTCACTCCAGGTAGCCTTCACACTGGATAAGAGCTTGCTATGAGAGTGTGTCCTTTACTAGGATAAGCAGTGTGTAGCTCAGTGGGTGAGGGCACTCTACCTGTGATCGTTAGGTCACCAGTTCAAATTATTTCACTGTAGGGCCCTTAACTCCCAACTGCTCCCTGCTTTCTCAAAAAGACAAAATACTTATTTAGCACCTGCTAAATAAATAATAATAAATAAGCGAAGACTGGGAGGAGCAGAAATTTACCATAAGCCCAAAATATTATTTGGTTATATTCATATTTTAGCTATCTAGCTATCTGAACACGTCTGCTCTCTGCCAAACACCAACCAAGGTGTCGGTAGGATTTCTACATTCAGCTTCATTTCCTGTTTCCATGACAACGAGAAGGAAGGGGGAAAAAAAAGCATAACCTTGTTCAGAATTTAATAAACAAACGCCGGCCGTAATGACCACAGTGGCAACAAATACTGAATGGAAGCCACACACACACACAAGACACATATGAATGTGCAAATACCTTGTATATATATACATACACACACACATACACACACACACACAAGAAACATATGAATGTGCAAATACCTTGTATATATATACATACACACACACACACACAAGACACATATGAATGTGCAAATACCTTGTCCTTTTCTAAAAAAAAATATATATATATATATATATATATATATACATACACACACACACACACACACACATATAATAAAATATATAATTTATAAAAAATAAAAGAGATGTCACAAAAAAACAACACTGGCTGCAGCATAAGTTTAATTAACAAAATAAAATATTTGTTATTGTAATGTCCAAGAGAAAATTTGTATAGAGAAATTATGAGAATCTCTACAAAGTCTTTACAATTTCTGTAGAAACAGGCTTTCCTTTATCCTGTAATGGCTATATTATATTTAGAAATTCTTATTTAGAGATTTTGCAATCCGCTCAATCTTAATATATAATGAAATGCTGGCTCAGGCAGATCTATAAAAGACCACATAGCGCCATTTTATCACTATTTCCATGACAAAGAAGGAAACGGTTCATTCACTATCAGTTTGGAAATTATATTAATTTATACAATATTTTGGACAGAATTACATGATTTGGGGATAAAAAGGAATTAATGTTTGAAACAAAGGACAGCGCATTATGGGGAAACCATTCTTATTCTTGGTCAATGTCTCCTGTTACCTCTTAATTCAGTCGCAAAATGCTAATTCTTTAATAATTTAATAATGCTAATAAGCTCCACTCAGCAGCTCCATTACTGTGGCTCAGATTCCATTCAGGTTTTCCCTTGGTGCACCAAACAAATCTATCTGGGGTTAAGTGGGTTAAAAAGCAATGGAGGATATCCATTAAAAATATACTCAACAACAAAAACTACACCTAGAATGGTGAGCAAGAATTGTATATTTTGGTCCTGAGAGAAAACTTATTTAGAAGTGTTCACATAATTGACAAGAAATCAAAAATACATTAATTAGCACCCATCTCTGGAGTCATCCTAGTACTAATAAAATATTTCCTGGGAAAAAAATTAGCATATATGATAAAATTCATCATGAATGCTCCAGTTGTGACTACCTCCCTTAATTAAACTTCCAGCATTATTCTGAAATGGGCTTAACACTACTTATAATGCACGTGAACCATTCAGAACTAGTGATATCCACTTTCACTGTCTTCTGTAACTACGATTCAGGATTTTAGATTTGTTTCATAAATATTTGCTGTCATGTGCCCATGTCTATCCTGTGCCTGTCTGCAATATTTCTTTTTAGGATGTGGTCGAATAATGTGTCACGGTATTCGATATCAGTTGAGTCCTAAATGGGATTTTGAGTGTGACTATTGAGTAGCACCATGGCTCCAAATCCAGAGTTAACATGGTGTGACAAACAAGCTTCCTACATCCACTTACAGAACACAGTACCAGGATGCTAGCTGTCATTGTACAATGTTGTCACTATCATGGTGGTCAACCTTAACAAGATACAACTATAGGAGAACCTAACACAGAACAACAAGCAAAACATATCCTTCACCAAAACATAAAAAATCCACAAAGTACAACCAACAAAGAATGCAATGAACAATAGCAACAAATAATTAGATTGCAAATCTTCCTGCTGGAAAGAATATCCTAGCAATTACTCAGCAACTCCCCTAGTAACACTACAACAATATGCTGAGCTCAAGCTGTATAATAAAACACCTCACAGAACCTCTCTCTCTTAGCATAGTGGTGTGTACTTGTGTGGGAAGTACATTTCCCCATCACAGAGGGAAAAAAAAACTGATCAAGCTTAGTAATTAATATGTGGGCCTGTTCCGGGATGTGGTAAACAGGAGCTGTACCTATTGGCCAATCCAGGTGGAAATCCTAGACCCTGAAAACAGAGCCTTTTGTCCTCAAGAAAACTCACACGAACGTATCATTCTCTTACTATCCAAATGCCATATTCTAAAATATATACATTTCTAGATTAACTAAAATATACCAGATAAATTAGTTAACTGTTTAGCGAGCTAACAAATAACAGCCTCTGTATGTACAGGCTCAGTGTTTGAATGTTTAATGACAACAGTGGTGCTAAATTCTAAAAAAAAACGTGGGTTCATGAAATGTTCGTAAATTAACTAACACATTTGCGCGTGAAAAGCAATTTTACTAAAATCTATGCTATATTCACAAACATGAGTAAAACCTTGATTTTTTTTCTTAATACCCTGTGTAGGTTCATAAATACCAATCATTCATTAATTGTCATCAGCGTGCACGTTTTCAGTTCATTACCAAAATCACACCCATCAGCTCCCCAAATCATAGCATATAAGGATGTGCTGCCACTCATGCCCACGATCTGCAAAAATGTCAAAATCAAAAAAAGAAAGAAAAAAAAAAAACTTCAAAGAAGCGGAGATCGAGGTACTAATAACTATGGAGATCGTTAATCAATAGATATCTGGTAGAACTCCCAGAGACAATATAGTGCTGCTGCTGTGTTTGAAACTTCACTCACATTCATGCACATATTTCAAGTCATCTATGTACATATAATACGTCATCTGCAGAATGTCTGAAATTTTTGAAAGAGATCAAATGCTTTGTTGTTTTTGTTATCATGCTCACAAGAAAGCGTCTGCAGAGGTGGTCCAGTCCTAAAAGCATATGTATTTTGTGTAATTCTGCAGTACCTGGTATAGATGCCATCCAGAACGCTGACTGTGGCTTCTTGCGCCGGCACAAAGGAGCCTAACTGGGCCATGACTGCGATGAGGGCCACCTGCCGGATGTAAGAGCTCTTTCCCCCCATATTTGGCCCAGTGATGATCATCACCAGTTTGCCATTTCCCTGTGCAAAGGCAAAGAGATGAATTCCTTAAATTCAAATACTGCATCCTGATAAAATGCAATTTTCATAATACAATATCAGTATTTATCTGTGTGAATGTACATATATGCTTACAAACACTTTATTAGCTACACTTGCACATTAACAAATTATGTGGCTGAATTTGAATATTGAATATAAATCAGCATGCAGACAAAGTTAAGTAGTGCAGCTACTGTTCGACTGAGAATTTGAGATATATGTATCAATATATACATAAAACGGTATGTTTTCCAATTTCATAATCAGTCTTACGATTTTATCAAAAATGTAAATGCGGCACCTTCTGAAACTGCTTGCTTTGGGTTTAAGAATGACTGGGGATGTGATGGCCAGGTTGTCTGAAGTTAGCGATATAGACAGCTCATAAACACATTCATACGGAGACAAGGCCAGAATGGCACCAGGGTGATTACATTTTATTTAAGGGGTTCAGTGTCGAAGGAAAAAAATTATAAATTCAGAAGAGAGCTGCAGTCTCCACTTAAATATAGTGCCTCATCATTGCTACCTTAAAAATACAAAGACTTATCATTATGATACCAGAAACACTAAAATCTACCACTGCTTTGAAGTGACTTTTGTGTTTGGACCAAGTCATCCGGTTTATTGGATGAAATAAAATTTACAAACAATGTCACAAATTATGAAACCAAATGAAACACTAAGGCTTTGATGAGTCAGTGAAGGTCTTTCATCTTTTCGCTCTTTACACATTTCAACATACTTTTGCTCTATGTCTAAAATGACTCCCTGCCGTAACGTAACAATTTTTCTGCTTATCATCAGTTCTTCGGCAAGTCCCTCTTACAATGTTATTCTTCTGACCCATTCTTCTTTCAGTTGTAACAATATGCACAAACTTCGGTGAATGACATGGCATGGTATGCTTAGTGCAATCCGTAACTGTGCCCAGGTACGGTAATTTTTATTTTATTTTTTTTCCCCAGATAATATAAGCATCCATAATGGTTACAACAATTTCTTCTGTTTTCCTCCATTCATCTGTTCAATAAACTTCAATAAACTTCACGCACAGCACATTATCCTTGATTATCTAACTGCTTAAACCGCAACATAACATAATAACCTGACTTGACTAATAACCTGTAGGTACAGATGCCAGTTTGATGACGTTAATATAGCCTGTTTGCTATATTATAAGATCTTGTAATATTATAAGATCCCTCAAATCCCATAAATCACTGACTTGAAGCTAGAGAGACCATATTTAACTAGATGATATTTTAGTATTCAAAATAGCATGATGCGTGCAATTCTGACAGGTATAATTGAGTTTGGGCAGTGGTTCAGACATATTGAGTCCATGGTTCTGATTCAGTGGTTAGCGTTAGCGATATTACCATTAGTGATGTCTGTAATAGTGTGATTAGTATCGGTACCAAATAATGTAACACCGAACAGCTTTCAAAAATGTGGTACCATGGTACTTTTTCATTACCAGTATTCCGGGCAACACTAGTCTGTGTGACTAAATTCTGAGATATTTGGTAAAATTATCTTATACGTGCAGCACAAATTGCTGCGTTTCATATTTGATCCATCTGTGTTTGTCATCGTGCCCAAAGCGACTCCAAATAATCCACAAATTAGCACAAAATCAATTCTATTCAGCTGTATGATGGCACTTTCATTCCTATTTTTTCTTGCATGGTGATAACAAACATGTGCTTGAGCCAGGAATATGAAGTCACATGTTGATGACGAAAGCTTGCTCGGGCCGGGATCGTTAAAGTGCAACCTGAGCAGAGACTAGCAGTGGAATTGGAGAGAGGTGAGGGGGGTTGGAGGGGCAGTCACCCTCGGGCAGAACTAGCATCTGTACCTCTGCCTCTGGTATTTTCATGCTCTAAGGTGTTTAGACTTTACAGAGAGTGGCATGATAAACAAAAACCTCCAGTCAGCAGTATTTATGTGGCCAAAATTTTTTTTTACCTACGTGAGGGACCATTTATCAATTTGTCGATAATTATAGATAATGCAAAGTCAGTACAAGCACGGTACAAGGCAATCAGGCCAAGGGCCAAGTGTGAGTATGCCATAATCACATAATGATGGATCTTCTTATCAATGACTCTTATTGGAACTTGTAATTTGGAAATTCCGAGTTCCTAGTTAGAAACTGGTACACCCCCTGAAGTTGGAATTTCAACCCATGAACTTGGAGGAGTCTACACAACCCCTACCTCAGAATTCAAGACCCTTTATCAAAAGAAGTTAAATCTTTGATACAGTTTAGTAGCACTTACGTCTTATTTGTGGCTCATTAAATTTGTGATATGCACAGTACTGTCCACCCACAATCGGTGGACATGTTGCTCCCATGTTTTTATCAGAAAAATACCACAATGTATTGTTATCAACTGAAATTGCTAACAACTAAACAAGCTAGAACTGGGAGTTGTTTCATGAAGCAGGATTACTTGGATAACTTGTCGAATTTAAGGTAGTCTGGGCTAAATGTAAGTGAACAAAGATAAAGGCCTTTTAAACTGGAGTAAATTAAATCCAACAAGTTGTCCAGTTAAGTGGGAAATCTTGCCTTTTGAAACAGTCCCTGGTATTGCTATAAAGCTTTCCGGAACGCAATTAACTCAAATGTGATGTTATTCCCAGTTCTGAGTTCCGACCTCCCAGGTAAATGAAATGTAGCATTATATACTGGCATGATCTGTATGATTCTAAACATGGTGTGATTGTTGGTGTCATAAATGGTGGTTCCTGGTGTCAATGTGTTTGTTCAACCTGTTCTTCTGCACTTTTTATTAATCAACATTTAATCCATCAGATGTTATAAACTGTAAAAAGGCTATTACTGTCTCTTTGTTTCTTACAATTCAGACTTTCCAAAGTCATGGTTGTGGGCGGGGGGGGGGCATTGACAAAATGACATTCCAGATGAATGGACGTCAGTGTCATTCCAAATTTCTTTACACTTTAGTAATAAAACCACAGGAAATTTCTGAATGCTTCATCTATGTATAGCCAACCCCTATGTCTATAAGCTCCAGAGCTCAAAAGTCTTGGCTAGAAATGTTTATAATGTCTATGTTTTTTTTTTTATAATTTCTCAGCACCAATGAAAATAGGTTTTTAAACTGTATGATTAAAGTTAATTTAAACAAAAAATAGAATAATGACATTCTAATGGTCTCAGATTATTGGTGCTGAGTTTATGCTGAATAAAAACATATGTAACACCTTCGGGTAAATGCTTTGTAGTTAGGTGAAATACATAAAAATTTCAAGGCATGTCAGTCTACCTCAAAGGTGGGTGGCAGGCCTCCAGAGGTTTAACAATATTTTATTGTGTATTGATTTCTGCTCTCCTTTCTCATACTGAAGTATCATCTGGTCTGACTAATATTGTGCATCTTTGTCTTTGTTTGTATTGCTTTATGTTTTATGGTTAACTTCGGCTGTTTTTAAATGGCAGCTAATTAGCAGGTTATGTTTTCACCAATGTGTGTGTGTGTCTGTGTGTGGGGAGTTGGACGATTTGATATTCTTGTTTATCTATATATTTTTAAATTATAATATCACATATTACTTTTTTATATTGCCCAGCTTTATTAGGAGACCCTACTTGACCAGATGCTCCTTAGTAACAAAACAGCACCAGGGTATGTTAACTAACATGTACATAATACCTGAAAAACCTTTTACTGCAACTCAAAGCACCGAACAGTAAAACCTTAAATGGAAATAAAGGGTGTGTCTTTGAATTATCTCACCTGTAGATGTGTGTTATTTGGCACATACTGGTTGTGCTCACCTATCAGCACATCAATAACAGGGTGCCTCCCCTCCTTTATTACAATCTGCTTGTCCTCTTCAACAACCAGTGGCCTACAGGAGAAAACAACAGACCATGTGTTCAGTGAACATTCAAAGACACTGTACCATCTGACTAGATTATGAACCCTATGACTATGAATGAATTTGGAACTATCGCGTAACTTTCTGTTGATATTTTAAAATAGAGCTCTCAAGATTACTCAGTTAAAATAATTTTCAGGCAGTTGCCAGGTTTTGAACAAGAAGTTTCCTAAATCTGATTTTAAGCTGAATTTGTCAAGAAAAGTAATAATACAATACATAATAATTATACAGTTATAATAAAATTTATGACATACTGTTCTGCACTGTCCCTAACAAATCACTGAAGAACATCACAAAATAACGTGTGTGTTCGTCATTACGAACCATTATATTTAACCCAAATTTCTCATGTAATAAGTTTTATGGCAATCTATAACCAAGTACAAGTAAGTCGGATTCTAAAAATCATCCTTCTACATCCGAGACAAGCAGGATGAGCAATTGAGTGCAGATGGTGTTCTAGTCTAGATCCAGAGTCAACAGTGAACATGCGATAAGTGCAAGTTATGCTGCACCGATTGACGTGACAGTAGATTTTCTTTTATTGTGTCATCACGGACAAGTATGGTTCGGAATTTGTGCCACCTTGAAATGCAAACACGACTTCGGCATACATGGAAAAACAATCAACACAACGTATTGTGTTACAGTGCGCAGCACGCAGGAACCGTGCTATGCAGAAATGCAATGGCACAACAGGCATTGCTTTTCAGTGAGCGTTGCAAAGAGAACGCTGTGACATAATAAGAAGCAAAACCACCACTCCATTGCTTTGCATCTTATCTAACTACCATCCAGAAAAACAATTAGAAGGGTTTGCATTATACACAATTAAATGAAGCAATCGTGCCACATCACACCGAAATGCAATGACCACCTTTGCTGTGCTGCATCGGCTCATTTTCATTTTCGAAAAGTACGTGCTCGCTTAACCGCTTAACATCTAATCGATGAGGTAACAGCCACAGGACGACAGGCTCAGGCTCCAGCAGGTAGACAGTGACACTGAGCGAGCAATTCTAATCTCACATTGTCCCACAGCAACATTAAAACAGTGTAGATGTTTTCTGTTAATAATTAATTATATTAAGTGTCAATTTCATTCATTAAACATATTTAATATTAAGTTTTATTATAAATCATTGAAAATACAGTTGAATTTAAAGTTCCATTAAATTCAATGAAGAGCTGGACGGTATGGCCAAAATTCTATATCACGGTATTTTTCAAAATTATGAACGATATTTTTTTCCCCATTCGTCAGTGAGTGTTAACCATATTTTCCACTTCAATTATTGCAGTAGACTGGCTAGGAATAACTTATTTCTACTGTCATGAGAATTATAGATTGTACAAAAAATAATAACTTGCACACAGGTTTGCATGGCCCTATAAAGTGATACGGTTTTCAAGCGGGTGGAACTAATGAAGAGAAAGAATCGCACTACATGACAGTTGCAGTCGAAATATAGAACCTATTTATTGAACAAATTTTGCAAACAACTTAAAAACTAAAATTTTCAAGCATCCAGAGGCATTTAGACTTGGTAAAATATCTAGAGGTGCTTGTCAAAAGTTGTATTGCACCAAACAAGTCTTAGAAAAGGAGTAAGTAGTAAATATTTTTTTGTAAACCAACTACAATGTTAATGTAAACAATCCAGCGACAACTTTAGCTCGACAGTGTTTGCAATAAATGGTTGTCTGTTCCACATCCGACTATTTAAAACTGAAATATCTCAAGACAACAGACACGGCTCCTTTTTTCAGCAAAAGTTCTTCTGTGTCTTCTACATCTTCCCTGTCCATTTTCACCGCTCAGTAACTCTAATCCTGTGTTCGTTTATCTCTTTCTGAATCGCAACTCGGACAAAAACGTCCCTTCCTGTGGGAAACACGCCCCTTTTCTGAGGTTGAAATCGGATTTGTAGGAGATTCCCCGTGGCAATCATTTCAACAGTCAATAATAAGTGCTATACTGCATCTCTATTTTATAGATATTTAAAAATGTTTATTTTATTAAATGTATTACTAGTTATGAATGTAATCGCACACAGTCTTTTATGTGAAGTAATAAATGTCTTTCCATGAGTTCTCATGCTCAGATCACGAAAATAACAGCATGTTCGTGGAGGCAGCCATGTTTGTTCTGAGTTGTGTAGCTCGAACGGGAAATTGGTCGGTTGTGACTTGACGCACCTTGTCGGGAGAATCGAACGCACTATAACGCAGGTAATCCGCTGCATGCATGTTCAGCGGTGTACCAGTAAAAATGGTCCCCCCCCTTAAGCAGTTTCCGCTGCACCACGTTCAGGACGTTGTTTAGGCTATTTAAACCGGTTTTACGGTATAAGAAAAATCCATATCATAACAACCCGTTTTTGGTATGAACCGGTATACCGCCCAGCACTAATTCAATGTTACAATGTTTACCAAAAGAAAATATATTTTTTTACTAATTGTTATTAATACAAGAATAACAAAAGGGCTAGAAAAAGGTACTTGAGGCTGAAGAAACCATGTAAGAACCAATGTCAACCAAGTAACAATGTAATCTCCTACACAAACAGAAAAAAATCCTTTACCACTAATGAAAATGAGTATTTAATGTTTCTTCCATAATTTTCAGATTTTTAAAAGGCAGCAGGGGTGACCAAGGGTGGGTTGTTGGCATAAACGTCAGCCAATGGGTCAAATCAACTCCTCCACAACAAATGTCATGTTATATAATTAGCTGGATTCTACTACAGCTTAAAAGACAGGCCTATGAAGACCAGGCACAAAACCTGGTCTGTAAGGGCATTTTCATGCTGTTTATTTGACTTATTTTATCAGAAATCTTTCATGTTTTAACTTTCAGATCTGAAAAAAGTATCAATCTGGATACAAGTCCTCCATTACAGCCACAACAAATGACCCAAGAAAATCTATGAAATGCAGTTTCATGGGGGTAAGATAGTGACAGCCACATAACATCAGAACTGGCTTTACTCAAAATATTCTAAAATGTTTGTCATCCACTAGTGTTTCTATTTTTTCCTGTTACCACTGAACCATCCAGTTGTTACCTATCTTGTTCTCCAAAGGGTAATTGTATGATGGCAAGGCAGTAAAGGGAATTGTTTATCCTGAAAATTTCACATGCGACTGAACTCAATTTTTCTCAGGCTTGTACGGTTTCAAAATTTGCACAATATACTGTGCAATGAATGGGTAACAACATATACTACAAAATACATTAGATAAGTTTTATGGGAGTCAGGGATTTGTTTGAATATAAATATATTTTTGGCTAATTAAATTTTTAATCTGACAGTATTGTTGGCAATGCTGAAAGAACCCTGTATCTTTTAGTCTGATTATAAATACAGGCCACTTTATGTGGGGTAGTATAGCTAACGTTATTGTTAACAAATAAAGAGGTCTTTGATTTGCTTCATTTTAAAATATATACATTTTTGCCCCAAATGAATAATACAGCTATGATGCAATAATGCAGAAGTAACAAAGAAGGATAAATCAAGAATACAAACATACTTCCATAGAATATTCACACGCACCCATAGTCAACCAGTACAAACATTTAAGGATGGTCAACTTCCCTGAACATACTGTTAAATATACTATTTAAATGTGTGCATATTACTAAGAATAGAAATCTTTAATGTACTCAGGACTGGTTCATTACAAATCATTTGAAGAGTTAAATACAAAATACTATATTAAATATATTAATGCACACAAAAAAATTGAAGTTGATTACATTACAAATCAAAAGACCTCACAAGAGCTACAAGCCTTATTTAGACAAAATTTGATTAGAGGCAACGTCACAATTGCCCATAATATCCATGGAATAACCAACATTGTTTTAAAACAATTTAGTCCCTTTAAGGTTTAAAATCTAATTTAAAAAAATCTTATGGTCTACTGGTGGAGTATTTTTGTAGTTTATATAGCCACACGTCCTGCCCTGATTCAGTGCAAACCAAAACAGCAACAAACAGAGAGACATTACATCTCTAGAGGCCATTATTTAATGAAACTGTAGCCCCAATAATCTCGCCTTCCTGTCATTACCAAACTCTCTTAGGAAAAGCAGATGTGAGCTATGTCTTCTAGTCAATAAATAACAAATATAAATGTCCTCTAGTCAATAAATAACAAATATCTATGTCCTGTAGTCAATAAATAACAAATATCAATGTCCTCTAGTTAATAAAATGCCCTCTAGTCAATAAATAACAAATATCTATGTCCTCTAGTTAATAAAATGTCCTCTAGTCAATAAATAAAACAAAGGACAACAACTTTTAGCACCTTGTCAAAATTAAAAGTAAACTTGACAAGGAATGACTTTTGGTACATACAAAGTTCTTTTGTATCACAATAATCACTGCAAATAATAAGAGAATTTTCACCAGAGGCAGCACTGTGGCACAGTGGTTAGCACGGTTGCCTCACACCTTTAGAACTGTTAGAGTTTGCATGTTCTCCCGATGTCATTTTCTCTGAAAAATACAGTTTCCCCCCACATGCTGAAGTTAACTGGAGTTACCCACAGGTGTATATGTGTGAGTGTGCCCCCAAATGGCCCATCCTCTGACTCTGGGATAAGCTCCAGGCTCCCTGTGGTCCTGAGTAGGACACGTCATTTCAGAAAATGGATGGATGCATCATTATCATTATTATTTATTTATTTTGATAATGGATGTTTTATCTAATATCTGATATTTGGTGTTATGGCTGTGCAGTATGGCCCTCTCAGAATGAACTCTGGCACATGGCCTCACCAGGGCAATCCAGTCCCAAACAAATGGTAGTATGGATTTAATTGAGTGATAAAAAAAAAATGGAATATTTCTGCGACCAAGTGAGAAAATCTCTCAACAAACTAACCAATTGCACAAACTAGAATTGAAGGCTACATTACCTTACCTGCAGTAATTGCCCTGTTTAGCAGCAACAGCTAATGAGAAGAAGCAGTCCACCGTTGCCAGGTGATTGACAGCTTTCTTCATGACGTGATAGTGTTCTCCAAACTGACTGTCAAAATAAAGACAATAACAATGAGTTCACAGCCCCAACTACTCATTAGTCATTTAAAGTACATGTATATTTGGCAAAAATGGAGCGAGAGAAAACAATTCACAACTGACACATTTTACCTGAAATCTCTGAAGAGGTACAGCAACAGATAACAGGTAACATAACAGAAAGAGAAAAAAAAACAAATACACTCAGAATATCATGGTTTTTCTGAGTGTTTTTAAAGATACCCACTGAAGGAAGTTGATCCACTCCCGGCTGCAGTCAATGACCAGCTGTTCCCGTAGCTGCAGAAGACGCCGGTGTCTCTCCGCGATGAATGGCGTGTGGAAGCGAGACACAGCCTTTGTGCTGCCCCAAGGTGACAGAAAACAAATATACAAGCCGCCTTTGGGGAAAAGCACAGTGACGGAGGCGCCTAACTCCCCCCTCATCTCTATCACTTTATATTCTCCTCTCCCTGATTTCCTTCCAATAATGACAGCCTTGAAAGACATTAAGAAAACAAAAAAAGAAATACAGTACCCTATGCAATCAATAATCAGAAATTAGTTAGCTATATAATATATTAATTAGCTATATAATATGCTAATTACAGTGGGCTTACCATGCGTCAAGTAAAGAAAATTATGTATCTGTACACTTTTTTACTTAAGTGTATTTTCCCATTGCCTTAATTCTGTAGTTGATGCACACTTTAGGCTAGATATACACTTTGGGTGAAGAAACACTAAAACATTACCATTAGATAGGATTCAGGTAATACTTCAGGCGAATCAATTAGGCTAAAATACTAGTTGATTAAGAAGTAATTCTTTAAATTAAAATTAGTAAAATATAGGTTCAACAGAAGTAGCGTGTCCTTGCAATCCCCGCGCATGTACTTGTGCTCCTGCAAGAGTGGGACAAAGACACCCTTGTCTTGACGGACGTCAATTGACAGAGACTAAATGCATCGCATGTTATCAGGTGGATAGTGAAACGCTTAGTCATGAACCAATATGGGACGTGATTTGCACTGTACACTTCGTACATAACATTACATACACTAGATCAGAGGTCCCCAATGGAGTTCCCTGACCAGAACACTCCTAACTAGTAACCATTCTATGCTTAATGGGATACACGTGACAGTGACTAGCTGACACGTTTGGAATAAAACAAAAAAGTTGGGATGTTGTGCAAATTGTAAATAAAAACAGAATACAGTGACATGGAAATCGAATAAATCCACATTTTATTCACAACAACATAGAAAACATATCAGATGTTGAAAGTGAGACATTTTGCTATTTCATGAAAAATATTGGCTCAGTTTGAATTTC
>JAODKM010000039.1:24549169-24563266 GCA_026780845.1 Petrocephalus sullivani
ATCAATTAATAGATTGTTTTGCTTGTGTCTCCATATTTCTGTATCAGAAAATTTGATAGATAACCAATATTTGCTTCATTAACATCTCCAGTGCTAAAGATGAAACTTGTCAGGGCTTATTCGTGAGATAACATTACATCGTTTTTTTTATTCTGTGGAAAATCAATGATTGAACTGCTGGCCAGATTTAATTAAAAAACAAAAAAATGTATAAACATGTTGTGGGTCATATAAAGGCTGTGTCCAGTTTTGATTGTGGTTGATCTCCCCAATAACCAACAAGATTGTTTTGGGGTTGCAGTGGAGTTTAGTATGAAATTGAGTGTTTAACGTATGTGCTTTTCCCATCTCTCTTGCTGAAGGACTCAGTTCCTGTTTTGCAGTGTGACAGCAAGACACGGAAGTGACCAGGATGACAAAAGTTGCTGGACCATGACAGTGGGTCCCTAGCCCTGGAGTTGAGAACCAGTTTATCACTGGCTGACAGAGGTAATCCCAAAAACCTGAACCCACACCAGCCCTCCATGGATCAAGTTGCCCAACCCTGGGTTGGATTAGAAACTATATCAAGATTTTTTGTTCACATGAGCCAAATGAAATGAGGTAGTGAACACACGCCTTTCGTTTGAAACCTGTAGTATAGGGGATGCTGTAGAGGACACAAAATATAAACGAAATGTGAAAAGGAATTTTCAATAACTGAAATAAAAATAAAAAACAAGGCTTCAGGAAAAAAACTATATTGTATGCTTACAAAACTAAAACTACTGAGAAAATGTCTTTGCCAAATTATTTTACACATAACTCTAGGTGGATGATTTCTTTTTTTGAGCTGCACCAGTTTTACGTGCACAAACGACAATACTTTATTGGTGGACCTACTCCGGGGTGGGACTTGCTTTCTGTCGATCGGTTCTGCAAATAACCAGCCTCACTTTTACTGACTTATCTGAAATCAAGCCTCTGACAAATACCTTACACTGCAAAAATCTAAACCTAATACTACAATGAATAATAACTGAACTAAAAATGTTCAAAAAAACTAAACTAGCAAAACCCCAATAACCGTGGCAGAGGCGCTATAAAAGCACCAGAACTCCAGTAAGAAGGTGTCCTGCTTTTAAGCAAAGGGACCCTCTTACTCAGCAACTGGGACACTCCATGTGCTTCACAAACCCATGTCCTCTGTCTCCTGCTGTCAAGTCTCAGTTTCCCTTTTTCAGAGCCAGTGTGCTGCATGCTATACGACAGCCTGTCAGACTTACCGTGCCTAGACCAACAACGCTCTCGTACACCTCTTCTCCACACCTCCGCCGGTCCTGTCAGATATGGTGAGATGTGTCACACTGATCTTCTCTTGTCCCCTTTGAAGCAGCACTGAATCCAGGTTGAGAGCAAGTAGTATCAGACAAATCCCCAATCTGAGGGCTATTTCCTAGAAAAATAAACACGGTTTTCAGCAAGACTCCAAAATAACCACAAAAGGCTAGATTTTTTCTAGGTGTGGATCTGCTTTTAATCTTAACCCAGCTTCTCCTTTCTCAGCCTCCCGCCCAACAAAACCAGGAAAAAAGTAGCTTACACAGAGAGTCACACTGCCCATCCTCCCCTGTGCCCCTCCTTTCAGCTTCTCCCGCTGCTCTTACCAGCTACACTCTGCTTTGCCTTTCCAGCTCATTTCCTACCAGCTGATAAACACTAGCCCGCACGGTCAGCATTGAAGGCATATGAAAAGGGGTGGAGGGAGGTGAAGATAAGACGCATCTGATTGGTCAGAGGAGGGGGGTCAGCTGCAGGGAGAAATCTCCCGATAGGCCGACTGCAAAGCGCATTAGTTATGAACAGGCGGGAAGGTGACAGAAACTCCTCCCACCTGCTCAGCCTGTTTAGTAAAACAGAAGCAGCAGGAACATTCCATGACAGACATGGCCCAGATGAAAGCAGTAAGCAAACATATGCCCGAGTCCATGATACAGCTTTAATGTCAAGCTTTTACAGAGTAAAGCACTGACCACCAGTCCAAGAACTTCTTCATTCCAGAATATGGAGAAATGCAAACTACACAAACACATCGGATTCACGTCTGGTTCTGGAAGAAAGGGCCCGTAATGTTCTGCAACATTTTCTGGAAGAAAATGCTACCTGCCCACAAATGAAAGGCTAGAATTTTAACCAGGGCAGACAACAGATAGCAACTCAAAACAAGGAATCAGATGCTGTTGTAAACACTGAAGAACATGAGATGGTTGAATTCATCCAAAGATCTGAATATGTGGTGTGGTCTTAACACATTACTATAAGACTGCCCTTAAGAAGGGTTTATGAATGGTTTATAATCAGGTTATTAATTTGGTTATAACACTTTGTAAGTAATTAATAGAGCATTATAAACAAGTTACAACAGTTCTCTTTTTATTAATGAGTTAATACCATTAATTGAAAAAAATTAGCCTTATTGTAGTGGAATCAAAAGATTTTCACATAATGAAATGCATCTAATATTCATATCTATTTGTATGTAACATAACATATGACATTCAACCCAAAATAATCAGTAAAAAGGAATGAAATAACTGAATTTTTTGCTAAATATTTCTGGCACATTAACAAATGAGTGCAATCTACTGTACACCTGATATGATATATTACGATACAGATGTGACTAATAATGAAAATGGTGCAATTAAAATGATATATTTCTCAGTTTGGCTAAAGTGCATTTTAGTGTGGAAATGGCTGGTTTTAAATTTATGTACTTAATCATCATAGTTTTATACCAATCTGTAATATATGCAATATACTGCCCATATATTACACACGCAAAACACAAAAAAATCACCTCATTCTAGTCAGACATTATTTATAGCTCCTTTATTTGGGAAAAAAAGATGCTGTGCCTTTAAGAACTCAGGCTTTCCTCTGGCTGTTGTGGGTGTGGCATCTCCTCCTGATCCAGACTCCTTCAGTCCCATCCCCACCATGAGTGCAGCTGGGGTAACAATGCTAAAAATCAAAAGCATCGGCACTGTGCTTTTCATTCACCTGTGCAATTCCAACTTCGATAATGGGAGTGACTCCGATTCCCATTTTTGACATACTGATTTTTCTCATTTGGAAAACTAGCAAACTAAGTAAATTGAACTTTGAAAAATCCATTTTATTGATGTTTGGAGAGGAGATTCTGAAGAAAGACCGTCACAAAAGTCACAAAACACCCCCCATACAGATGCACACATCTTACACACACATGACTAATAAAACAAAGCAGGCCCACCCCACTATTCAAAATGAAAAAGGGCCGCATTTAAACCTCACTCGCTGCTATAAAACAGAATACACCCTGAGAAACATCAGCTACAATGCAGCTGGCATCACTTACGCAGGGTAAAAACTACATAAAGAAAAGTTACACGCTTTTTACAAAGAGAATAGGGCACACAAACCCATGTACACATAGAAAAGAGCATCCGTCACTGTTTGGTCATAACACAGAAAGATGTCTTCTTAAGATGTTTTCTCAGTGTCTCTGAAGTCAGGCCAAGTTCAGCACTAAATAAAAGGTCCCAAAAACCATATAATTGCCCTGATCCTATTTCTGCAATGACTGTAAACAGTATGCTCACGACTAAATAAAGAACCAAGGGATTAAATTACATTTGTTGTCGGTTTTGCCAGTTAAGAGAATTTGGCTGAGCTTTGCCCCGGTCTCTGATAATAATTATTACACATAACAATCAGAAAAATAATTAGGTACTTCTGAGCATAACTTGTGTATGTAAATGTAAGGTGGGGGGGGTGAGAGGGTTCAGAATTAAAAGCTTTCTACAGTTACAGGAAAATCCTTTTTTAATCAGCTGAATCTGAGAAGGCTGCAGTGTCCGTAGGCTGATGTTACAGGAGGTACAGCCCAAAGTTCTGCCTTACGCAACGATAAAAATAAATAAAGTGGCACCAGCCAGTAATGACACTGTTTACACTGAAACCGAAATACAAATTATACACCCAGGCGTGATACTGAAGTGCGAGTCATCACCAAATATCCACCCTGCTTCTTTGCTAGAAGTTTCTTCAAAGACATTAGAAAATATGGAATTTTTGAAGTTGCTGTTCTGGAAAGTTACTGGGATTTTTGAAACTGGAACACCGTCTATATGCTTCCCTACACATTATGATTTGCTTTCACAGCAATTAGCGATTTATCTAATAGATGAATATATATTTGAGGAGCTGGTATCCCAACCAGCATGTCAACTTCCTCATCTTCTACACACACACACACACACACACACACACACACACACACATCCACATCCACACACGCATATAAATATGGCCTTTATGAAACTATGGCAGCTCACAGTGATTTATGAGAAGTGAAGAGAATAGGGCAAGTTCAACTGCTCATGCAAAAAAATGGCATTATATAATACATAATATCAGTCGTGGGATAAGGACCTACAATTGTGCAGGTCCAGGCCTCAGCAGAGCCTCTGCATTTCTACCCTTAAATTAGCACACTTAACCTTACATATTAGGGTCTACATGGCAGCATGCAACAAATTTCATGGGAAATTTCTAAATCACCATTATATTAATGCTACCATGCATTAATGTAAGCTAAGTAATTGCATTTTTATATTTAGATCATTTTTCAGAACATAAAACAGTGCTAAAAAAAAGAAATGACATTTACTGAAAAGCAGCAACGTGTCTTAATAAGGGGAGAGACCCACACCCTGAAATAAACACATCGCCTGTGTCAGCAGCCCCTTTTTAATTTATTCTGAAACATGTCCACAGAAAGGATGAGCACAGTTTCACTTGCCAGTACTCAACCAGTTTATAAAATATGAACTATAAAATAAAAATCGGGACGAAGACTTAGAGTAATATAGAGTAATTGCTTATTAATTACCAGAATCTATGTAGACTATTCAACTCAGGGCTCAAAGAACAGAATGTATCCAGGATCCTGAACAATTGCACAACTTAAATGGAAAAGATTAACACAAACTGCTGGAGAAAAGGAGTCAGATGAAAAGCAGATGAGAGTCACCATCATTTCCATGTAGGGAGAGCCGTTACCAGCCTGACATGCAGGGAGAGCCGTTACCAGCCTGACATGCAGGGGGAGCCGTTACCAGCCTGATATGTAGGGAGAGCCGTTACCAGCCTGACATGTAGGGGGAGCCGTTACCAGCCTGACATGTAGGGAGAGCCGTTACCAGCCTGGCATATAGGGAGAGCCGTTACCAGCCTGAAATGTAGGGAGAGCAGTTACCGGCCTGGCATGTAGGGGGAGCCGTTACCGGCCTGACATGCAGGGGGAGCCGTTACCAGCCTGATATGTAGGGAGAGCCGTTACCAGCCTGACATGTAGGGGGAGCCGTTACCAGCCTGACATGTAGGGAGAGCCGTTACCAGCCTGGCATATAGGGAGAGCCGTTACCAGCCTGAAATGTAGGGAGAGCAGTTACCGGCCTGGCATGTAGGGGGAGCCGTTACCGGCCTGGCATGTAGGGAGAGCCGTTACCAGCCTGATATGTAGGGGGAGCCGTTACCAGCCTGACATGCACTTCCATTGGACTGCCAAATTGAAAAAAAAAATCAAACTAATTTATATTAGAAGTCTAAACTTTGGGGATTCTGAAAGGGATGAATCACTCATGTTGCGCACAGCAGTCCTCAAAATGCAACCTCCTGAGCTCCATACATGTCCCATCAACTTCAGCTCTAGCAATTCAAATCATCTCTCCCAAATGCACTCGTTTCACAACCAACCATCTTTCCACCAATTTTCTACTACAGATGACCACTCCATCACATGACCCCCACTCAGGCATCAGTTCACCTAATTGGATTCTTTGGGTTTGTGAGACATTCTCGGGTTTAACTGAAAGCATTTTGAAGTCATAGGCATGATGTTAACATTAAAACATTAAACAAACATTCATAAAAACAGTACCTCACCCTAAAGGCTTTGTATCAGAATGATGCTGCATGTTTAATGCAAGCCAAGTGATAATTATTCCACACAATCAATACAAACACTGCGATGGAGCATTAAATCAAATAAACAAAAATACTGTCTGCAATTCAGCACACTTAATCTCCAGCTCGGAGTTAACTGCACTCCTACAAATAAGATGAGCTTGTCCTCCTAGAAGAATCATGTCGACTAACACTTTATTATTTAAGACCCAATAACACAAACAACAGAGATGGCAAATATACTAAAGAAAAAGTAAGCACAATTCCTTCAGAGGAAAGAGAACATGGGCATGACTTACAACAGGGTTCTTAGGTAGGAGAAACCCCACGTAACAACTGTTTGCCACGAGACAAGTGACTTTATAGACCTTTTATTATAGCAAAAAGTTGTGCCAGCATCTGTTTAACCTTTAAAATGTGCCACATCGAAAGACTGTAACCCTGAAATGAGTTCAAAACTTTTAAATCGCAATGGTGTTTGGCTATTTTATTTTAAGAAGATTTGGCAATTTGTATGAAAGGATTTGGATGATGTGAGATTTGTTATTGACTCCAGAGCTCATTTTAATTACTGTTGTCTAGGGCTACTTGATTAAGGCAAAAATAATGATCACAATTATTTTGGTCAATACCGCATCATGATTATTTCACACGATTACTCATTGACTTTGGAAATAATCATGCATTTATTAGATGTGAACAGCTTGTTTTTTAAACAGTGGATTTCCTTGATCTCTAAATAACTCATCTAAGAAACAAAAGATATTTGGATAGGAGTGCACTGGATTTATAACCCAAAACAAAATGAAAGCATCACTCTGAAATGAAATGTGGCACAATGATCCTTTTCTTTCTACTATTTGGCTATAATTTGGGTGTCCAATTCATAATTAAAATTTAAATTTCAGCCCTAGTGTTAGCTGTGACCTTCGCTTTCCTAACATTAGGCCACAGTGAAAAACCTGGCCTGCAATCCTGATTGCAAAGTCAACATTCTAGTTTGTCCTCGTTTAGAAAGGCAACATATAAATGTAAGAAAGAGCATTGAAGACTGTAGATTTGCTTTGTTTCATTCAGTGCTGAGGAGGAAACCACACCATAGTCTAAGTGTGACTTATTTCCCTTTTTGTTCTTCAGGTGAAACCAAATAACCACAACTGTTAGTGTCAAATGGGAACAAGATCAAATTATTAGCATCGGTAAATGTCAAACTGCTTCCCCTTGCTGCAAAAATGACACATTAGAGTACATCCATTTCAAACTGCAAGCGAGCATAAGTCGGACGACAAAGTGGCGTTTCGCAAACAGTAAGCTAATGTGCAATGCAATGCCCATTAAGAGCGCTATGGAGAATTACATTGACAGTGGTTAAATCTTGAAGGGCTGCCATAAAGGGTACTCAGGGTTAAATGAGCATGGATTACCAGTAGGTAATACTAATCAGTGATCATTATTTAAATTTTTATGCATAATGACTCACAGTGCTAACCAAGATGCAGCCTTGACATTCTCCAACTCCGTCACAAACTATGCACATTAGAAGGTCAAATAATTAATTAGCTTTTAATATGCATTTAAAACCATGTGCAAAATTAAAGAACAATAAACCTACAATTATATACACTTTTTCTCATAACGCAATTAAATCCTTCAGATTTTGATACTTTATATTAGTGCCAATCATTTTATCGTACATGACATAACGCAGAATACCAGCGTCATAAAACCAAGGGCACTATCTGCTGCTGCGGCACAAGCTTCAGAGGCCGACATACCTGCCCATAAGAAATAACGTTATCAGATCATGTCTGTAATTTCAGGTCTGTAAAGGTAATCCAGATAGTATAACTTCTGTTCTAACTCAAGTCTAGTAACTGACACGCAATTGCTACACTTGTAAGGGATAATTGGATGTTTCTTTAAGCTACAAATGTACTCTGAATGAACTGTATGAACAACTGTACTGTACTCATGGACGCAGAGGTCAAAGCAACAGACAATGCCATGAGGCCGAACAATGGAAAATGACTATGGTGGACACTTATATATACTATTTCTACAGTGAAACGATAGCGAGGGAGCAGGGCGAGGTGAGGCCAGCAGGGTAGCAGAAAGCTGAATGTGTAGTAGTGTCTCCAGTCTGACATCCCAATGCAAGTCAAGGTGGCGTTAGGAAACGGACAAACCAAAACTATTTATGCTGTTTTTTTATGGTGTTATTTATGGTGCATCTACTCACAAATTAGAGGTAAAAATAAACTAAACTAGAGGCTGAATTAAACATATAATTACCAACGTTCATGTGGAACTCTTGAGCAATACTGTTTCACAAGACAATCAGCTGAGTTCTTAAAAAAACAAAAAAAATAGATACGCTGTTTAGGCACTGTTCAGTTTCTGATGAAAGGGCTTAGCAATTTACCAGCATTAAAATGCCCGGGTACATTTGCTCAAAAGTTTGAACTTTTATTCCAGTAATTCTGCATTATAATTTATTAATAGAAAAACAGACACTGCCATGTATGGTAACAGACGTGTCCATGTGTGGTAAGGTTTGACACCACAAAGCCAGCTTTGATGAAAGTCTTTGCTTTTCCAGATGGGGATTTCAGAGGAATTTCACTATAAAATCACCATCTGAAAAACTGGAAGAAACATGGCTTAAGCCCAATTTAAATTTATATTGGGCCACTCCTCTGATAGCAGGATAGCACATCCTTTGCCTTACAGAATCGTATCTCCGCGCACTGCTTCTTGCACAAGGTCTTATCACATACCCCACAGCTGATGACGACAGCTCTGGCATCAAGTGATACAAGTTTCCTTTAGATTGTCTCTGTACAGAACTTACGCCTTGGCCCCTTATGGCTGTTAACACCTTCTGTTAATATGTTCACTGCTTTCATTGTTAACAAAAGGCATATTAACAGTATTTCAGCAAGCAGTTTGACAAGCCTAATTTATTACAAAGAGACACATTCTGTTCTTTCCTGGTATTTTCTCAGTTTCTTTTATCACACCTTCAACATTTATGAATAGTTCTATGACATACACAATAAAGAATAGTGGGCTGCTTCAGGGCCAAGTAGCAGCATAAAAAACAATCTGTTTATCTTTTGAATTATATCAATTACTTAGAAAATTAATTGGATAAAGGCTAATAGCCAGTGCCAAGCAACATTAAACACAAACAAACAGATTTTTTTAAAAAAGACTGATGTCATTTGAACGTGGTATGAACGTTTCACAATGAGGCAGGAAATTGGGCAACATTCAATGTAGACACAGGTACACATCACAAAACATTGTTGCGTTCTGTTATAAATTAAGGATTAGCTTACATATGTGCTATAGCAGTGCTCAGTGAAAAAAGGTCACTGAAAATCAACAATCTTCTGTGCATGACGACAATAACACAATGTAAATGCCTAGTGGGCTGATCTATTTGATCAAATTAACTCCATTCTTACCATTTCAGATTCTCTCCATTAATAATGTATGTATAGTCATGATACTAAACGTGCTAATTAAATATTATAAATACACATACAGACAATATTAAACTGTGTTAATCTTGTAAGTATAAATGTTCACTAAGCGACATACCAACTACGCCCGAATACAATTAATCCAAGTCAGCCTTAACAGCTCATTCACTTTACCTAACATTAATTATTATTATTATTATTATTATTATTATTATTATGACACAAAGGAGGATGATAGACACAAAACCCGGGAAGAAATACAGGAGACAGCATTAGCTACATTTTGGATCAAAAGTAATAGGATCTCAGGACAAAGCAAAGAAAGCCCCCCCCCCATTTAAGAAAAACACATCGGTGTCCATGGCTGACTGGGCACGACAATGTCATTCATGTACACGGTGATCCTGCATAAATGCCGACACAGATAGGAACGCGTGTTACACGTCATTACTTTATTAAGCCGTGACGACAACGTGTCTTCCTGCTATTTACAGTGTATTAAAAGGCTTGTTCCTTTTCCCGTTTGCTGGTAGAAAATGTCACGGTCTGACAGTATTGAAAGGTACCGATTATTTTTTTTTGTAATCGTTATACATCCCATAATCAACTGTCACATTGGAAGGATGCATAGAGGCTGCCTGAAAAGAATCTAAAAAGTGGCTACCTAGCTAGCTAAGGATATAAAGGTTTCAGTCTAAAGCCAGCTGCCAGGCGAAACAGGACAAGTTTAAGCGAAAGCGCCGTACTCACCCACTGCGGTCCCCAAGAAGCAGCAGCACCCGGCGACGACGGGGTTAAGCTAGCTAGCAAACATTCCTCTCATCCGCAAAACACGGACTTTTCCACCTCGGTCTGTTTTTGCCCCCAGAAGCTAAAGTCAAACCACTTCGAGACAAGAAGATATCGTTGGACTTCACTTAAGTAGTACACGACTTTTTTCACTTGTTCTGTAGTCAGATCCGAAAGGATCAGTGAGAGTTGCACGGCTTAACCTCAAAAGCTATTCCGGACGCATTCTCTAGCTCGCTTTACTCAGCCTAAACCCCCACAGCGACTTTATGCTTTTAATCTTTTCCTACGCACTCCAACGACGGAGAGCGACAATGTCCCTTTAAAAAGTACTCTTCCGGGGTCTTCTGGAAAATAAATAGGGGGGTGTTATATGGCACCGTCCGCCTTTCATTTAACGGATTGGTTACCAAGATTCTTCTTAACCAATAAGAGGTTAGATGACACGCCCCCTTTCGCCATATTTGCATAATACACACATATTCATAAAATGCGAGTTATTATTGGCTTCCAGCCTGTCGACGTGTATCTTTGAAGACACGCCCAATACACGTGCTACATTAGCGTTGCCTTTAAGTGCAATGCTTCGTAAATACAATTCAGGGGTGGACTTGGACAGTGCTTGGTGTGATAAAGTACGGGTCGTTCAGAGATTGCCTGAACTCACCAGTATATTTAGTTTGGGAATCCTTCCGCAAGAACCTTATTACCTAAACACTGTGACTGCGTGTAGTCAATTGGGGACTTATAAATAACAATAAACAGATAAGAGTATAGTGGTTACTTAAGAGAAGCTCAAAAGCAGAGACGCACCGTTGTGCGTTTCTCGCTTCGTTCTTTATATTGCAATTAAGAACAACAATCGCGGGATTCACAAAATAAAAGCTTAAGTAAACACGGAATGCCAGTATTTGCAGGCTGTCAAGCAAAATATGTCATGTATGTCCTTGCACTTATTTTATTTTGTTTTATTTTATATCACAGTCCAGGATTTGTCTGGCTGATGCCGTGAAGTAGTTCTGCCAGTATTTTTAGTGTCTGTGAAACTTGTAGGTTGATCGTCATCATGGACGACTACTGGCTTTTCTCCCAGGGGGCGCCCAACCAGGTATTATTCATCAAGATAAATACATTTGTAAAAATAATAAAAATAAAAAATAAAAACATAGAGTAATATAGTTTATACCGTCATAACCGTGTCCGTCAGAACCAGGTTCAAACCGTTTATTTAATCTGCCTTAAATTACTACCATTTATATCTTTAGTCAAAACATGACTCCTAAATTTTGACTGTTCCTGTAGCGATCCATTTATGCCACTAGAGGGAGTAAACAGTCAATTTCTAGAACGTCATGAGGAACATTTGATGGGCTTTGATGGTGCAGTGCTGCTTGCTCCTTCAAAGTGAGGACTTACTGAGCTGTGGAGGTAGCAGCTTGTACCTAATTAGTATGGCCTGAATCAGCCAAAGTCACATCAAAACTTTCTCTCACATTCTGCTGAGGCAGTCTGAACCACTGATCGCTAATTTCCAAAAGAAATGATAGGATTTTTCCTTTTAACAGTTAGGCTCATTTCTTTTGCAAATCCTAGTTTCATAATTCCAAGGGTGATATGGTATATCACAAATTATGGTCTTGTCGTAATTACCCAAGTTATGGTCTACTGTGCATACGCACACTCACACACAATGCCATGCAAAAGGTTTGGCTCCTCTACGCAGCTGCCTAGCACTTTGAAAATTAAAATAATTAATGCTCACAAAGCAGAAGACTACAAGAAGATAGCAAAGTATTTTCAGGTAACTGTTTCCTCAGTTCATAATGTAATTAAGAAGTAATAGTTAACAGGAACAACGGAGGTCGTCGAGATCTGGAATGCTAAGAAATCTTTCTGAATGAACTGCTAGTTGGATTGCTAGAAAGGCAAATAAAAACCCCTGAATGACTGCAAGGGACCTCCAGGGTGATTTTTCAAACACCTGTATAAATATAACCTTTATGATATGTCATACTTTGGGCTTGTATTGTAGCCAGCGGCATAGGGAACATGTCACTGGTAGGGAGAAGAATGGATTTGAATAAATACCAACAAATTCTGGAAGAAAGCATCACACCATCTGTAAAAATAGTTGAAGTTAAAAAGAGGATGGGTCTTACAATAAGTTAATCATCCGAAATGTACCCTACCTCAAAATCTACAATGTAGTTCCTCAAGAGGCGCAAGCTGAAGGTGTTGCCATGGCCCTCACAGTCCCTAGACCTAAACATCATTGAACATCTTTGGTTAGATCTCAAAAGAGCAATGTATGCAGGATGGTCCACGAATCTTGCAGAATTATAAGCCTTTTGGAAGGACGAATGGGGGAAAATCCCCCAAGTAAGAATTGAAAGACTCCAAGCTGCCTATAAAAATAGTTTACAAGCTGTGATACTTGCCAAAGGGGTATTATTAAGTACTGACCATATCGGGTGCCCAAACTGTTGCTTCAGACCCCTTTCACTTTTTTGGTGTTTTGTACCTGTGAATGTGAATGAAATAAAAATATTAAAATATATCATCTTTAATTTTATGCCTTTTCAGTTCTGTTCACTTAACTATTCACAGTAACAGACATTTTAAGCAAAGGTCCCTTCCGAGCTTGGTTAGGTTGTGGGACTCCAGAAGCAGCTGACCAGTAAAGACAGGTCAAGTGGAATGCATTTACTGAAGCAAAGCCTGGGTGTGGGAGGAGTTCTGATGAGGCCAGCGATTACTACTTTACCCATGCTTTTTACTGCAGGGCTGGATAACTGTTGACCTCAAATGGGGATATAGTCAGGTGGTGGAAGGAGTATGTGCCTCATATGCCTTCCTTGGAGGAAGTAGAGCTAGAAGACTCAGAGGTAGACTTACCCAACACGAAGGCTGAGGTCACTGAAGTAGTCAAAAAAAGTCTTTAGTGATAAAGCCCTAGGGGTGGAATTCTTGAAAGCTCTTGATGTTGTTGGGCTGTCTTGGCTGATAAGCCTCTTCAACACTGTGTGGCGGTTGGGGATGGTACCTTTGGATTGGCAGACTGGGGTGCTGGTCCAAATGTTTAAGAAAGAGGACTGGAGGATGTCTTCCAATTTCAGTTTTGGGGGATTGAAAAATGGGGTACGGGATCCGTGACTGCAGGTCGTCAGGTCCCTGTATAAATGGAGCGAGAGTTTGGTTCACATTGCCAGTAGTAAGTCAAACTTGGTGGGTGTTAGACTCTGCCCTTTGTCACAGTTCTGTTCATAACATTGATGGACAGAACATCTAGGCATAGCCAAGGGGTGGAAAGGGGTCTGGTTCAGTGTCATCAGGATTATATTTTTGATTTTTGCAGATGATGTGGTCCTATTGGTTTCCTTGGCAGGGTGTCTGGGCTCAGCCTTAGAGATGGAGTGAGGAGCTTAAACATTCGGGAGGAGGTCAAAGTAGAGCTGCTGCTCCTCCACATCAAAAGGAGTCAGTTGAGGTGGTTGGGGCATCTATGTAGGATGCCTCCCGGATGGCTCCCTGGGGAGCTGTTTCAGGCAAGTTCAATTGGGAGGAGACTTTGGGGCAGACCCAGAACATAAGACATAAGAGACTTTATAGTCATTGTATCAAAAAATGCTACGAAATTTGTTTGGTAGCTCCCAGCTCAACAGCAAGAGGTATACATTAATATATAAAATAAACAAATAATAACACAATAGATGACTACTAGTAAAATACATTATAAGAATATATTCCCTAGTGCAATCTACAGTGTGGTGTATGAAAAATGTTATTTCACAGATTATGTCTGTTTACATGTCAGTGTAATTTAATGTGA